>LR738712.1:342501342-342818480 GCA_902687465.1 Secale cereale
CCCCCCCCCCCCCGCGGCCTGCCCGGCCTCATCCTCCCTAACTGGGCCAGGCCCATGGGTGAGCTCCCCACAGCCCCCTCCTTTTGCACCAGTTTCGGCCTTGTTGTTCTTTTTTAGGCCAGCGATTTTATCTAATTTCCCGCGTCTGCCTGTTTTACAGTTTGACCCTCCATGTTCATGCATTTAATAACTCCATAACAGTGCATCGGATGAAAATGTTGTAAATATGTAAAATGCTTAGAATTTTGTGTAGATTCAGAATATGCCACTTTCACCCCTGTTAAAAATGTTTAACTTGCTGTTTTCATTAATTTGTGTAAATAACTTGCTAATATGGTTTATTTCATAACTAAATAACCGTAGCTCCAATTTTAATAAACTTTATATGTAAATGGGGTAGAAAAATGTGTAGAATAACAGGATGCCCCTTGCTTTGCTGTTTAACAACTTTAAAATGGTGTAATAGGCAGAACAGTACCAAATTCGTAATATGCACATGGGGATTTTCCGGAATTGTTGTTTGTTGTTCAGGCCTCATTTAAACTTGTCTAAATAGTTAGTTTACTTTTGCTTCACCCCTTGCATCATATATAGACTTGTCTTGCATCATACTTGCTTGAGCATATTGTCATGTTTCTTGTGTTGTTTTTCTTTGCTTCCTACCTTGTCATGCATTGCTTCCTGTATAGACTTGTCATGCATCATACCTTGCCATGTATTGCATCATATATTGGTTGTGTTGTTTTCTGTGCTTCCTACCTTGCCATGTGTTGCTTCCTGTGTAGACTTGTCATGCATCATACCTTGCCATGTATTGCATCATATATAGACTTGTGTTGTTTTACTGTGCTTCCTACCTTGCCACGTTTTGCTTCCTGTATAGACTTGTAGTGCATCCTATGTAGAACTGTCTTGCATCATACTTGGTTGAGCATATTGTCATGTCTCGTGTGGTGTGTTTACCGTGTTGCTTGCTTCTTCTCGTTAGTGCTTGTTTCGTTGCGTTCGTGAGGATTCGTTTGTCTACCCGTGGTTCTTCTTCAAGGCTTCTTCTCCGTCTTCTTCATGGACCCGTTCTTCCTTGCGGGATCTCAGGCAAGATGATCATACCCTTGGATACCTTTACTATCATTGCAATGCTTAGTAGTCTCGATGCTATCGTTAAATGTCACGCTACCCATCTTATTGTCAGCCTCTCCTTGTTGCCATGAAACCTCTAACCTTTGAAACCTTCCTAGCAAAACCATTGTTTGGCTATGTTACCCGCTTGCTCAGCCCCTCTTATAGCGTTGTTAGTTGCAGGTGAAGATGAAGATCGTTCCAGGAGGGAACTTGTTTGTTGGTATATCACAATATCTATTATTATTATTAACACACCTATATACTGGGCATGGGTGGAAGGCTTGACCTTTTGCTTGGTGTTTTATTCCACTCATGCCACCTTAGGAGTCGATAAACCGGCATTATGTTCCTGGATTTTGCGTTCCTCACACGGTTGGGTATATGGGGACCCCTTGACAGTTTGACTTTGAATAAAACTCCTCCAGCAAGGCCCAACATTGGTTTTAATTTGCTCATAATAACAACTTAATTAATTAATTAATTGCATAGGGGGTCATGTCCCCGGGTTCTTAATTCTACATAACAGGGTGGCCAGTGCTGATGGTGCTGGTCCCAAACTAGAGCCACTTGCGGTGCCACCTAGTTATCTAGGGTCTTCGGTTGCTGTACGTATTGGTCATCCGGACGTGGCCTGAGACGAGATACACGCGGCTACTATCAGGGTGTCGGCACGCCAGGAGGTCTTGCTGGACTTGTTTTACCATTGTCAAAATGTCTTGTGCACCGGGATGCCGAGCCTGATCGGATTTCCCTAAGATAAGGGGTGATGATATTATATTTATCACTTCAGCTGATCGTGAGAGCTTGTGATGGGCTAAGTTGGGACACCCTTGCAGGGTTATGATCTTTCGAAAGACGTGCCCGTGGTTATGTGGCAGATTGGAGTTTGTTAATGTCCGGTTGTAGAAAACTTGACAGAGGATCCAAAGTAAAACACACAACTGTGTGAGTAACCGTGACTGTCTCTTTTCAATTTGAGAAGAGAACACGGTGGGGTTATGTTTGACTCGTAGGTAGTTCAGGATCTTTAGCGATCACTACTAGTTTCCGACCGTTTGCATAGATGCTCATCTTATTCTTGTACTCGTAAGCTAGCCATTATATTATGCTTAGCCGCTGCTGCAACCTCACCACTTTACCTCTTCCTACCCATAAAGCTTTGCTAGTCTTGATACCCATGATTATAGGATTGCTGAGTCCTCGTGGCTCACAGATACTACAACACCAGATGCAGGTACCAATGAGAACAGTGCAGAAGATGGATCAGAACTTCAGTGGAAGTTCGATGAAGAGCATAGCCGTATGTATGTGACGTTTTCGACGATCAGTAGTGGTTTCTACTAGGGGCGATTCGGACCTGTGGCTTTATGTTTTTGGTATCTTTCTTTTGGATCTTCGCCCGTAGTCGGGTTGTGATGTTTTGGATGATGATTTGCTTATGTAATGTGTTGTGTGACGTGGCGAGTGTAAGCCAACTATCCTTTTGCAATTTCATCCCTATTTTACACGAGTCGTGCAAAGATACCAAACTTGAGATCATTCCAGAATGGGCTTATACCTTTAAGTCGTGCCTCGACACATAGGAGGTATAGTCCCATCATGGGCATTACAAGTTGGTATTCAGAGCCTTCTCCGACCTAGGAGCCCCCACTGATTGATCGAATCGTTGACGGTTGAGTCTAGGCACACACACTTGAAAATGTTTTGAGTCCTATATATATATCGGAGAGTAGGATTTCTTTTGCTCCCCATCTCTTTTCACTCTGGTGAGGACTCCTGACGATTACTCTTGTCTCTTCTACTCTCAAAATTTCACCAATTTTTTTTAGGAATCTCGCGAGTATTGTTTGGATTGTTCCGATGTCTTTGTGACGAGAACATTGTTCTCGATGTCTCCTGCCATTTAGGGGTTGTGGCAGTGTCCCGGGGAGTTGAGCTCTGAGGTGTTGTCGTCACAAATATATCGCAGCAGTTCTGGAATACTTAAGATGGCTGACATCAAAAACTCTCCTATGCGGTTAGTGGCAAGATTACCCCGATGTAACCCAGTAATGGGGAGGTAGTTCGGGAGTATTGCCATAGCTTGTATAGCAGATGCGTTTCGAACGTCCGAGGTAAACAGTTTCCGGAAATAACTGGTTATGTGTTGAAGGATGGATACAGCTGGATGTAGGATTAGAGTTGAGTGCGCGGTGCTTCCCCTGTATCCCCAACACCTGATTGCATAACTGGAAACTTTCGGAAATTAATAGGTGGGTTCATCTGTTAGTTCGTAGGCATTCTTCCAACGAATGCAGGATATGGAGTTCGGGGTTCTACATTGAGTGAAGTAGTTTTATGGCCGTTATTCCGATCGGGAGTCGCATCTTAAAGGGTCCTTGGCTATGCTGATCCGGGGATTGCAAAACCCTTTTGTAACACGTTCCATGAGCTTTTAGCACGAACATGTCGAACGAAGCTTCTATCTTGTATTTGTTCTATCTGCTCCTTGTTGTTTTTATTTACCTTTTGTTCTCCCAAGTGGCTTCTCGACAAGTTGATGTACCTACGGAATTCATTCGTTCAATTCTCTGTTTGAATGATATTGTGAAGATTATGTTGCAACATATATATCCATTGTTTTGTTTTGATTCTGGTATTCGAGTTGCTTCGATGTCAAATGTTGATTCCATATCTTTCCTAAGCGGTGTTCTCATATTTCTATGGGGGTGCTAGTCCTTCTTGATCATCAAGATTGCTAGGTTAAATTCTTTCAACCGGCGTGCTACTCTTCGAGTTACCCGATCCTTTTAATATGTGCAAGATCAAGTCTTGGTTTTCCTCAATGGTGTCTGTTTCATTCATCCCAAGTTATCTTTATTTCCCCACCCTCCCACCCTTCTTCTTGGAGCCATAAATTCTTTAATGAAATATCCATTTTATTAATGTGATGTTTCTTTATTCATTTCCTTCAATGTTCTTATGCGGTGATTTATCGTGAAGACGCTCAAGAGCTTCAAGTTCATCATTCTCCGTTCTCGTTTCTTCTCCGGTGGATTTAATTCAAGCTTCGGTGTTGATCATATCTGTTCCTCTTGTTTCGTATGTTTTCCCATGTTGAAATTTCTTATCCGAAGTCTCTCCTGTTTATTCAGCTCTCTCTAATTTCTCTCCGGAGTGTTCGAGATAGCTCGGAAGATTCGTGTTTCAATTCTTATTTTCGTTCAAGCTATTTTGAGATTGTTATCTCATCGAAGCCATTTAATTCAACCAGTGCAATTTCTCTTAAGCAATCTTTTTCAACGGTGATTTCTTTGAGTGGACCCTAACCCACAGGTCTTTTCCCAGGATCTTACCTGACTCTTCTTTTTCCGGAGAATTCTTTTCAAATGTGACGTAAGAATGGATTACATCAGTCATATGCCTTCTCCAAGATCGTGTTCAATTCTTTTCACCATTGTTTCAACCTTTTTAATTCTTCATTCCGGAGTGCCTCAACAATTCATGGTGGTGTATCTCGTCGTCATTCTCACATTTGAAGACCGGAGAAGTGTTTCTCTTAAAGCTTGACCGTTCTCTTGAAGATTCGTGGTTCTAGCTTCATGCCTTCCTCATTATTGTTCCGTTTGTGAGGAATTCTTTTTTTTTATACCCATCCGAAGCAGTTCATGAATTCTTTCCATTGTGATCCTCCGAAGGCCATCATTTCAGAAGATCCTTGTTCTCAGTTTTCAACTTCGTCCTCCAAATATTCTTCATCGATGCCTCTCCGTTCGTCTCCATATTCTTCGGGTGCATCATTCAAGTATTCTTTATTCTGCTCGTGATCCATTCGTTCTTTTGTATCTAAGATCGCCTCATGTATCTTCGTTCATTTTCTAATTCTTCATGGTGGTTTGTTCTCTATCATCACTCGGTTTCGATTTTTATGGTGGTTCGTTCAACATTCATTTCCCTTTGTCATCATATCAATTAATTCGTACTTTCTGAAATCCTACCGGTGATTCGTTGAATACTTTCTCAAGTTTGTCCGAGATCTCTCTTTAATTCTTTCCAACGAGAATAAGTAGTATGCCAAATTCTTTGGTTGTCATCAATTTAAATTGGTGAAGGATAAGCATGACATAATTCTTATTCTTGTTTTCCTCAAGGTTATTAATTTCTTCTTCTGAAGTTTGTTCATGAGGAATAAACTCTTGGTTCGAAATGATCCATCCTTCTTTTCCGAAGGTCCAAGCTATATTAATTTTTTCATCGCGAAGCTCCATCTAATCATTGCGAGGTTCAAATCTTAATCTTTTCATCCTGCACTTTTCATCCTTTTGTTACCGGAGTTCTCTTGGTGGTTCTTCATGATTTAATTCATCCTCGAAGTCTTCATCAAGATTCTTGTTGGAGCTCAAGCATTTTTCTTCATGCATTCCAATTGCAATCCTTTCTACCTTATCTTTTCGGATGGTGTTATGTCATTCTTGACAATTTCCTTCATGTTCCATGATTCACAAGTTGTCAGGAATGAGATATTTCAGCCCATCATTTTCTTCATTCAGGAGATCTTTCTAACCTTTCAATTTCTTCATTGGAGTTATCTTGAGTCATCTTCGTTGGAGTTATCTTGGGTCGTATTTCACCTAAAAGCTTTCACTAAAGATTGTTGCTATCGCGGTGCTTATAAAGGACCCAAATTCTTCATTTATCCACTTGGTGAAAGAAGTTTTTCATATCTTCGTTGATCTCAATCCAACCTATTGTTTCCCGTTAGTGGACGGTTGTCACCTCATAATTTTAAGATATTTTCCGTAAGCCCACAACAAGTTTATTCGTTTTCCTGTTGATTTTCCATCAACCCCATTCAATCCTACTTCGTAAGTATGCTTTCAAAATCATTTCTAGTTGAAGATGTTATTCTTCTTCGATCTGTTCACTCCATTATTCGGTCCGGAGGCTTTGTGATATTGCTCTCTTCGAACCATCATCTTGTCATATCAAGATAATGCTCTTTTCGTTTCTCGTCCACTCAACAGGATTGTCGTGTCATCCATTCAAATTCTCTCATCTTATCTAGTTTTGCCTCTCTTTTCAACCAGAGTGCTATCTGAAATCTTTCTTAACCTTGTGCCATTCTTTTAATTGTTTCGGAGGCAATGTGTTAATGATTTCATCAAGTATCATATCATCTCCTCAAGTTCATGTTAATACCTTCCATTTTCAGACGGAGTGCTGTCCAAATTATGTCATTCTTATTCCTTGGCTACACCATTGCAGTTTCATATTCTTTTGGTTCGTAAGCTCTTGTTTCATGTCTTTCAACCTACAAGGTTCTCGTAATGTTCCTTGTTCCTCTTTTCTAACGGAGTGTTTTCATCTTTCTTCATCTCCGTTGTATTCTTCTTTCATTTTGTTCAACCTCTCAAGGTTTGATGGTTTCACTCGTTTGTCCAAGAAGCAACTTTGTTTTACCTCTTCCTTTTCCATTTGTATCCGGTGCCATCCCCAGGATCTCGGGTCGAGATCCTCTGTTAGTGTTGGAGAGTTGTGACGCCCCGAGACCGATGCGCCAGGTGTCAGCCAGTTATTTGTCATCGTTGCCATGTCATTTTGCTTGCGTGTTGAACTTTTCCTTGTCATCATGTGCATTTCATCAGCGTGTTTTCAAAAACTTGCATTCGTTCGTGTTGCCCAGTTCTCTCTGTTGTCCGTTCTGAGTCGAGACACACTCGCACGTGCCCGCGGCACCTTCGAATATTTATTTTATAAGTGGCCGAAAAATGTTCTCGGAATGGGTTGAAACTTGGCGTGCGGTCTTATTATAGCATAGGTAGACCGCCTGTCAAATTTCGTCGCATTCGGAGTTCGTTTGGTAGCCCAACCGTTAAACCTATAGCGGCATTATAGCCGGTTTATTCGTCGGACGTTTCGGTGTTTCGAAACTGCCGCCGAGCCACTCTCTCTCTTCTATCGTCTCAGTCTGATGCCTTCTACACAGCCTGCGAACCAGCCCACTTTTACCCCCCTCGACTGCACGTCCGAAGCTGCCCAGAACCAGACCCGGGTTTTCGTTATCGATGTGTCCGTATCATCCCCAAACATCCCTAAAATATCATCAGTTCTGTATTTGGACTCCCTAACCTAATTATCTCGACCGTCTGATCTAAATCGGAGGGTCATTCTAGTCCCTTCCAAAAATTCTTATATATATATATAGCCACCCCTAGTCCAAATTAAGCCAACCCTAAAATCTCGGACGGCTGTCCCATCCATCCCTCCGCCGCCGCCACACTACACCGTGTCGTCTCCCACCTCGGGATCTCCTCCCGATCCACTGCTTATCTCTTTCCGCGCCAAGCACTGATCTTCATCGACCCCTCCAATCAGCAGCTCCAGCAGCCGCATGAGGCAGCGCCTCCCCGCGTCTTCCTCCACGCTCGTGCCCAAGCAGGAGTGCGCGACCTCGCCTCCCGTCCCTCGCACCGAGGCCCAGCTGGAGGAGCCCGAGCTCCTCTGTCCCGAGACCACCGCCTTCGTCTGCGCGACCTCGTCGGAGCACACCTCCGCCAGCAGCTTCATCAAGGTCCTCTTGCTCGTGGCAGCCTCCAACCACTCGAGCTCCCGCGCCGAGCCCCGCCTTGGATCGCCTCCTCAAGCTTCGCCCTTCTTCTCCTCCACGCGTCTCCAGCATCCTCCATGCGCCCGGATCCGGCAGCCACCCCTGTGCTCCAACCGTCGTTGCGTTATGGCCATGGAGCTCGGAGCTCCGCCCAAGTCGTCATTCGCCTCGCCGCCCCTTCGCCCGCCGGCCTCCCCTGCGGCAAGTCGAACCACCGCGGCCTGTCTCTGCTCGTCAACGAGCAGATCGCTCGATCTGCAACAACAATGTGCGTTGACCCCGCTGTCGCCTGGGTCTCCTCTGTTCCGGCCCAGCGTGCCCCTGCCGGGCCTCCTCTGCCCCAAATGCTACCCGATCCAGCCAGACCTGAAGCCGGCCCATCTCCCCCCCGCGGCCTGCCCGGCCTCATCCTCCCCGACTGGGCCTGGCCCATGGGTGAGCTCCCCACAGCCCCCTCCTTTCGCACCAGTTTCGGCCTCGTTGTTCTTTTTTAGGCCAGCAATTTTATCTAATTTCTCGAGGCTGCCTGTTTTACAGTTTGACCGTCCATGTTCATGCATTTAATAACTCCATAACAGTGCATCGGATGAAAATGTTGTAAATATGTAAAATGCTTAGAATTTTGTGTAGATTCAGAATATGCCACTTTCACCCCTGTTAAAAATGTTTAACTTGCTGTTTTCATTAATTTGTGTAAATAACTTGCTAATATGGTTTATTTCATAACTAAATAACCGTAGCTCCAATTTTAATAAACTTTATATGTAAATGGGGTAGAAAAATGTGTAGAATAACATGATGCTTCCTGCCTTGTCATGCATTGCTTCCTGTATAGACTTGTCATGCATCATACCTCGCCATGTATTGCATCATATATAGATTGTGTTGTTTTTCTGTGCTGCCTACCTTGTCATGTATTGCTGCCTGTATAGACTTGTCATGCATCATACCTTGCCATGTATTGCATCATATATTGGTTGTGTTGTTTTCTGTGCTTCCTACCTTTCCATGTGTTGCTTCCTGTGTAGACTTGTCATGCATCATACCTGGCCATGTATTGCATCATATATAGACTTGTGTTGTTTTACTGTGCTTCCTACCTTGCCACGTTTTGCTTCCTGTATAGACTTGTAGTGCATCCTATGTAGAATTATCTTGCATCATACTTGGTTGAGCATATTGTCATGTCTCATGTGGTGTGTTTACCGTGTTGCTTGCTTCTTCTCGTTAGTGCTTGTTCCGTTGCGTTCGTGAGGATTCGTTCGTCTACCCGTTGTTCTTCTTCAAGGCTTCTTCTCCGTATTCTTCATGGACCCGTTCTTCCTTGCGGGATCTCAGGCAAGATGATCATACCCTTGGATACCTTTACTATCATTGCCATGCTTAGTAGTCTCGATGCTATCGTTACATGTCGCGCTACCCATCTTATTGTCAGCCTCTCCTTGTTGCCATGAAACCTCTAACCTTTGAAACCTTCCTAACAAAACCATTGTTTGGCTATGTTACCCGCTTGCTCAGCCCCTCTTATAGCGTTGTTAGTTGCAGGTGAAGATGAAGATCGTTCCAGGAGGGAACTTGTTTGTTGGTATATCACAATATCTATTATTATTATTTACACACCTATATACTGGGCATGGGTGGAAGGCTTGGCCTTTTGCTCGGTGTTCTGTTCCACTCATGCCACCTTAGGAGCCGATAAACCAGCACAACAACGCCGAGAAGCTCAAGCTCTTGAGGCGCAACGAGCATTACGTGATTCACATTGCAATGTGGCAGCTCGCAATCGACATATTCGTCAAGAAGAGGATTTCCTTCGTGATGAGATACACGAGAGGCGCCACCAAGCACAAATGCAGGAACAAGTTCCTCCTCAAGCACGACAAGAGCAACACCCTCAACAAGAACCACAGGCTCGGCAAGTACACCATGACAATAGACATCTACTCCGACAAGAGCAACATGATATTGCTAATCGTCCCAATAAAGAACGCCCTCCCAATAGGCAAGCAAACAATGAAGAGCATCGCTATGGCAAGCTTAAGTTCACCATGCCAAAGTTTTCCGGAAGCATTGATCCCGAAGACTACCTCTCTTGGGCATTGAAAGTTGACAAGATCTTCCGCTTACACAACTTCGATGAAGAGAAGAAAATTGCTATGGCCTCCCTTGAGTTCCAAGACTATGTTCTCATTTGATGGGAGCAAATCATAGAGAGAAGAGAAGCAAAAGGCGGACCTCCTATCACTACTTGGGCTCAAATGAAGGAAGTCATGAGAGCACGCTTCGTGCTAACACACTACAACCGTGACTTGTTCAAGAAGCTACAACTCCTCAAGCAAGGTACCAAGTCCGTTGAAGAGTACTACAAGGAAATGGAGATTGCCATGATAAGAGCAAACATCACAGAATATGATGAACAAACGATGGCGAGATTCTTGAATGGACTCAACTACCCTATCAAGAAGATTGCGGACTTTCAGCCATACACGAATCTCCTCGAGCTAGTACACCAAGCAACCAAAGTGGAGCGACAAGTCCAAGAGGACTACAAGTACTCCAAGTTCAACTCCAAGAACTTCGGCTCCTACAACCAAGCTTCAATGACGTCGGCTACTCCTACCTCTACCTAGCCATCCACAAACTTCGGTGACAAGTCAAGCTACAAGAATGTGACTACATCAAGTCATCCACCTACTACGAGCAACTTCAAGCCAAGAGCTTCATCATCTACAACTCCAACCGAGGACAACTCCAAGACGAGTTCCATCAAATGTTTCAAGTGCAAAGGGCGAGGCCACAAGTCATTTGAGTGCAAGACCGTTCGTACAATGATTATCAATGATGACGGATCTTATGACTCAATGAGCGACGACAAGATGGAAGCCCTTGAGCATGTAGCTATGCATCGACAAGTGAATGAAGATGAAGACCATCAAGTGTTTTGCGACAATGACTCGAGTCCCAATCTCGTTGTCTCCAAGGTCTTGACACTCCAACATCAATAAGATGATGACCAACGATGTCATATCTTCCATACCAAGGCCGGCATCAACGGATGCTCCGTCAAGGTTATCATCGATGGCGGAAGTTGTCATAACTTGGTAAGCGAAGAGCTATGCGACAAGCTACAATTGGTCAAGATGAAACACCGTCATCCCTATAAGGTCTAATGGCTTAACGATGCTGGAGATCTTCGTGTCGAGCACACCATGCAAGTCTCCTTCAAGATAGGCGCCTACGAGGACACACTTGAGTGTGATGTTGTGACACCCCGAGACCGGTGCGCCAGGTGTCAGTCAGTTATTCGTTGCCGTCGCCATGTCATCTACTTGCGTGTTGCATCTTGCCATGTCATCATGCGTTTTGCATCATCATGTTTTCAAAACTTGCATCCGTCCGAGTTCCCTCGTCCTCTCCGTTGTCTGTTCTGAGCTCAGACACACTTGCATGCACCCGCGGTGCCTCCGAATATTTATTTTGTGAGTGGCCGGAAAATGTTCTCAGAATGGGATGAAACTTGGCATGTGGTCTTATTATAGTGTAGACAGGCCGCCTGCCAAATTTCATCGCATTCGGAGCTCGTTCGATAGCCCAACGGATATATATAGCAGCACTAGTCGCCGGTTAATTTGTCGGACGTTTTCGGTCTCCAAAAACCTCCGCGGGTCTATCTCCTCTCCTCTCTTCTCAGCCCACACCTCTCCTACACAGCCCACTATCCTCCTCTAGGCCCAACCTACCCCTCCTTGTGACCGGAGCCGTCCGATCGGATCTAACGGTCCGAATCGGAGCAAAAACCCTCAACCCTAGCCCCTTTTCCTATTTAAGCAGCTCCCCCTCGTCCAAAAATGGCTAAAAACCTAGTCCCTAGTCCACCCCTAACCTCCAGCCCGCTCCTCCTCGTTTTCCGCACCAGACCGTCCCCGCCGCCGCCACTTGGCGAGTCGCCACGGGCTAGCCGACGGTTGTGCAGCCCCTCGAGCCAACATGCGAGCGCCACCTCAGCCCCTGTCTTCCCGCCGCGCTGCAGGCCCGCTCGGCCCATCTGGCGCCCGCGCAGGGACGCCCCGTGCCCGAACGCACGCCTCGCTCCCGCTCGTCCCCGCCATCCTCCCGCTCCCTCCGTTTCCCCGAGCTCCCACCGGAGCGCTCGCAGCCGCCGGACGCCGTCCTCCCGCCGGAGCCTCGCCGTCCTCCCGCCGCCTTCTGCATCGGCGCCTTCAGGCGCGTCGCCGTCCGCCCTCAGAGCTCGAGCTCGCCGGAGCGCTCCGCCCCTCGCCGCCTCAGCTGCCGTTGCCGCCTCACCGGAGTAAAGCTCCAGCGCCGCTGCGCCCGAGCCTCCCCGTGCCGCCCCGGGTCAAGTCCGGCCGGATCTAGGGCGGAGCTGCCCGGATCCACCGCGCCGCTGCCTCGATCCGCCATGTCGCCTGCCCCGAGCCCCGCCGCGTCGCCGGAGCACTCGCCACCGCCGGCGCCGGCCTCCCGCTCGTATGGATCGGGCAGGTCCTCGACCCGCTTCGCCCGGACCCGACCCGCTTTGCGGTGCAACTGACAGGAGGGCCCGGGCAACCTCAGCCGCTGGACACGTCCACCCTGGAGCCGGACGCGTCCGTTTTCCCCCAGGCCCGCGTGTCAGCCTCCTAGCCGCCGGACATGTCCGCCCCAGTCGGACTTTGACCACCCCTTCGGGGGTTGTTAATTTGACTAAGTCCTTTTCTGTTTTGTAATTCTGATCCATACTTTGTGATGTTGTAACTTTTTGTGTGGAGATCCAAATTGAGTGAATAATATGTCAAAATGATCGTGGTGACATGCTCTACACTTTGTTCCATTGTGCCATGCTTGTTTGACTTCATCTAGATGCCCTAATCTCTGTTGAAAGAGTGCTACTTGTTATAAACTGATGTTTCTTGTTATTTTGTTGCCATGTTTGATATATGATAACTTGGTGCATGTTTATCCAAATGGTGCATATGATATGTCAAAATGTTCATTATGAAGTGTACTATATGATGGTTGCTGTAGCATGCTTGTTTGAGTTCATCTTGCCATGTTAATCTCTGTTGCAAAAGTGCATTTGGCTGTTAAGTGCTGAAACTTGTTATGAGATGCTGATTTCACTTGATCATTGCTATTGATGTGTTTGTCTTCATGCCACATGTTGATATGTTTTAGAAGCACAATAATATGGTCTTTGATGTGGTGCAATCATCTTTTCATGATATGCCTTGAGGTGACTTAAACATGCTTGTAAACATGCCATGTTGTTATTGCTGTTTTATACTTAGTGAAAAAACTGCTAAGTCTGGAATCTGTTATAACCTGATGCTATGTTTGCTTGATGCCCTAGTCAAATCCATGCTTGTTTTGGAGTGGCCAATGATCATGTCTTGTTTTCCATGTTATTGTCTATCCATTCATGCCCTTACTTGCACATTTGACCTGTTGTAGCCTATTTATTTCTTGCTCTCAAGTTGCTATAAATTATACCTGTCATGATTTTATCAGCATGTTCAATTTGGTGTAGCTTGTTGCTATTGATCCATGCCTCCTATGGAGTTGCTCCAATGGACTGTTTGCTGTAGGATATGTCTACTACATGTCCATGCTCTTTATGTTCTTATTAGAGTTGATATGCATGTTGTTGTGTGCCTCCGAAGGCAGCATCGTGATGATGTTTTTGCCTTCCTAGATTTTGGCTAAGTCTGGATAATTTTATTGCAACTTGCCATGCTTGTTTAAATGTGTTCCAGCAAGCTTTTGGGTGTGTTCTAAGTTCATGCTTGTTAAGTAACATGTATACTTCACATCCATGCTTCTTGTTAACATGTTTGGGTGTCGTAGCTTATATTTACTTTGCTCCAAAGTTGCTATGTGGCTGTTAACTTCAGCTTGGTTCTATATCTTATTTCATGTGTATCTTTTAGCCCGTTGCTCCGTTTTGAGTGTACCCTATATGAAACTTGTGTGATTTTGCATGTAGAATCATAATATCATGTTGTTTTCATGTTTGGAGTGTGTTTGCTTGATGTTTGGGTGCATCTTGCACCGTTGCCATGCTTGTCTTGTTTTGCTCATATCTTCTAGACCGTAGCTCCGAATTAAACAAACTTTATATGAAACTTGACTAGAATTTCGTGTAGATCATCATGGTGCATGTTAACCTGCTGTTTAACAACTTTAACTTAAGGTTTGTTCAGATCTGGACTAATTTCAAAATGTGCATATGAGGGCTTGCCGGATTTGTTATGTGTTGATTCCGGCCTCATTTAAACTTGTTATCTTGTGTTGTTCTTGTGTGCTTCGTCCCTTGCCATGAATTGCATCATATATAGAATTGTCTTGCATCCTACTTGGTTGAGCATATTGTCATGTTCTTGTGTTGTGTGTTTACCGTATTGCTTGCTTCTTCTCGTTAGTGCTTGTTCTGTTGCGTTCGTGAGGATTCGTTTGTCTACACGTGGTTCGTCTTCAAGGCTTCTTCTTCGTCTTCTTCACGGATCCGTTCTTCTTCCTTGCGGGATCTCAGGCAAGATGACCATCACCTTGGATACCTTTACTATCATTGCCATTCTTAGTTGTCTCGATGCTATCGTTATATGTCGCGCTACCCATCATTATGTCAGCCTCTCCTTGTTGCCATGAAACCTCTAACCTTTTGACACCTTCCTAGCAAACCGTTGTTTGGGTATGTTACCCGCTTGCTCAGCCCCTCTTATAGTGTTGTTAGTTGCAGGTGAAGATGAAGATCGTTCCATGTTGGAACTTGTTCTTGGAATATCACAATATCTATTATTATTATTATTATTATTATTATTATTATTATTATTATTATTATTATTATTATTATTATTATTATTATTATTATTAACACACCTATATATTGGGCATGGGTAGAAGGCTAGGCCTTTTGCTCGGTGTTTTGTTCCACTCATGCCACCTTAGGAGCCGATAAACCGACATTATTGTCGGGGTATTTGGATCGACACCTATGGGATCACAAGAATCCCAACTACGGTTGTGGGGTGCGGGGTTGAGAGAAGAGCGGATCTAACGGTCAGGACACGGTTCCTTTACCCAGGTTCGGGCCGCAAAGATGCGTAAAACCCTACTCCTGCTTTGGTGGATTATATGTCGGTGTTCTTGGGCTAGTGATGAGCTCCAAGAGAGTCGTGAGGAGTTCTAAAAAGACGAATCCCCCTCCTGGTCGCCTCAGGCCTCCTTTTATAGGGAAAAGGGGTCGCCACAGTGGCACACAGGAGGTGAAAAGGGTACAGTGATGCGAGGTTATCCCTCGCATTACAGGACAAGGTGCATTTAATGCGCCCGACTTAGGTGTCCTTGCTTTATCGGGGACGGGGGGGGGAGACGTCCGTCTTGTCCATCGCCGCCCCTCCTCGTGTTGACACGCGCCCTGGCCAGCGGTGCCTGAGGTGCCATGTAGGCGGACAGGCAGCTGAGGTGGCGCAACGGCGGGTCTCCACGAAGATCTGTGGGTTGCCACGCAGGAGCCTGTCCAGCTGGTTGGGTCGGCAGCTACGTGTGTCGGTCGAAACCCAGTTGATGCGGGCCTAATGGTGGCCCCGTGGATGTCCTTGGCAAGGGCCTTGCCGG
This sequence comes from Secale cereale, assembly GCA_902687465.1. Lineage (NCBI taxonomy): Eukaryota > Viridiplantae > Streptophyta > Magnoliopsida > Poales > Poaceae > Secale > Secale cereale. The sequence continues at coordinate 342,516,665 of LR738712.1, forward strand.
GGGACCCAGCAAGGGTCTTGCCGTGGCGCCTGCTGTCATCCCCGCCAAGGTGCTTGCCGGGGGCCTTCTAGTCCTCCTTGGCTGGAATCCCGCCAAGGGTTGTCTTCTTCTTAACTTGCATCTGATCTTGAATGTCTTCACAAAGATCTGCATGCCACCACGGGGATATCTCCCGAATCTTCGCCCCATGGGGGCGGTGGACTCAAGGGTGATCCGCTCCGTAGGCGCGGGGCGAGCTGCCGCGGCAAGGGCCTTGTCGGGGCTGCCAGGGCCGGCCCCGGCAAGGATCTTGCCGGGGGAAGCCGCTTCGTCCCTTTGCTCTTTGTGGTCTTGTTCTTGGCGTTGCTCCAGTCTCCATTGAGCTTCAGTCTTGCCCCGGCTCGCCTCCCTCGCCATGCTTGGTGTGGTGGCGCCGTGGCTCAGACTGCCCGTGCACAGTCATTGGGGTACAAAAAGTGTATGGGGACCCCTTGATTTTGTACACCGACAATTATGTTCCTTGATTTTGCGTTCCTTACACGGTTGGGTATATGGGGACCCCTTGACACTTCGTCTTTGAATAAAACTCCTCCAGCAAGGCCCAACATTGGTTTTAATTTGCCTCATAATAATAACTTAATTAATTAACTAAAATTGCATAGGGGGGACGCTCCCTCGAGATTCTTTTCTACATAGCAGGGGGGCCAGTGCTGATGGTGTTGGTCCCAAACTAGAGCCACTTGCGGTGCCACCCAGTTATCTGGGGTCTTTGGTTGCTGTACGTAGTGCTCATCCGGACGTGGCCAGAGATGAGATGCGCGCGGCTCCCATCAGGGTTTCGGCATGCCGGGAGGTCTTGCTGGACTTGTTTTACCATTGTCGAAATGTCTTGTGCACCGGGATGCCGAGCCTGGTCGGATTTCCCTAAGATAAGGGGTAATAATTATTATTACTTCAGCTGATCGTGAGAGCTTGTGATGGGCTAAGTTGGGACACCCCTGCAGAGTTATGATCTTTCAAAAGCTGTGCGCGCGGTTATGTGGCAGATTGGAATTTGTTAATGTCTGGTTGTAGAAAACTTGACAGAGGATCCGAGTAAAACACACAACTGTGTGAGTAACCGTGACTGTCTCTTTTCACTTTGAGAAGAGAACATGGTGGGGTTATGTTTGACTCATAGGTAGTTCAGGATCTTTAGCGATCACTACTAGTTGCGACCGTTTGTGTAGATGCTCATCTTATTCTTGTACTCGTAAGTTAGCCACCATATATTGCTTAGCCGCTGCTGCAACCTCACCAGTTTACCTCTTCCTACCTATTAAGCTTTGATAGTCTTGTTACCCATGGTTATGGGATTGCTGAGTCCTGGTGGCTCACAGGTACTACAACAACAGTTGCAGGTGCAGGTTTTCGATGACTTGACATGAGAGCGTTGTTCTTTTGTTGGAGTTCTTCTTCTTCAGTCTTGGGTTAAGTTCCGGGTCGGCAGCCTGGGATTGCAGATGGATGTCGTTGTGCTTTTCATGTTTGCATCCGTAGCCGGATGTCTTGTATTGCTGTTGTATTCATGCGACTTGTATGTATTGTTGTATCTCCCATGTATGTATGTAATGGTACGATGTAATGATATCCATCTTGCTAAGCGCCCAAAATGCGGTTGTGCCCCAATCACGTAAGTGTCACTTGATCGGGATAGAAATGCATCTTGGGCCTCACAGATGTGGTCCCCATGTCCGTGTGCCACCTTCTACTTGGACGACCATGGCAATATGATCGTGGAGTCACACACAATGGACGGACCAACCACTATAGCTCCAAGATGAAGGGCAAGGAATTCGTGCTACGTCCTATGTCACCAAGTTAAGTAGCTGCCGACAAACACTTACCTACCAACCATCGTGGAGAGAATGGTGAGAGAGTGAGCCACCAAAAGGAGAGTGAGAGCCACAAGCCAAATATGAGCGACTCCACGATGAGCGACAAGAAGCAACTAGTGCTATTTGCCACAAAAAGTGAGAAGAGAGAAGTGTGTGAGAACCCCTCGAGTGTCTTTCACCTTGTGCTTGTATGCAAAGGGGAAGCCAAACCTTCTAACACTTCACCACCTCTACCTTTAGTGTTGTCTAATTTGTTGCAGGAATTCTTGGACGTCTTTCCCGATGAGCTACCTCCGGGTCTACCTCCACTTTGCGGAATCGAACACCGCATTGACCTCATACCCGGCGCAGCACTTCCGAACAAGGCTCCGTACCGCGTCAACCCCGAGGAAACCAAGGAGATACAACGGCAAGTACAACAACTCATCTACAAAGGCCATGTACGTGAAAGCTTGAGCCCTTGTGTCGTTCCGGTTATTCTCGTGCCTAAGAAAGATGGAAGTTTTTGCATGTGTTCCGATTGTCGTCCGATAAATGCTATCACCGTTAGATACCGTCACCCTATCCCATGCTTAGATGACATGCTTGATGAATTGTGTGGTGCCACCATCTTTTCTAAAATTGATCTTAAAAGTAGTTATTACCAAATTCGCATTCAAGAGGGTGATGACTGGAAAACGGCTTTCAAAACCAACTTTGGGTTATATGAGTGGCTTGTCATGCCAATGAGTTTATCAGAAGCACCCGACTCATTTATGCGTCGCATGCATTTCGTTCTACGACCCTACATAGGCGTCTTTGTAGTGGTTTACTTTGATGAGATCCTCGTTTTAGAAGTCGCTTGAGGACCATGTGACACACATCCGTATGGTTTTATAAACCCTTCGGAAAGAGCGCTTATATGCTAACATGGAAAAATGCACTTTTGGAGTTGACAAGGTCGTCTTCCTAGGATTTGTCGTTTCTTCACAAGGTGTTCACGTTGATGAAACTAAAATTGGAGCAATTAAAACTTGGCCACAACCAACGAATCTCCAACAGGTGCGTAGCTTCCTTTGTCTAGCCGATTTCTATCGATGTTTTGTGAAGGACTTTAGCACCATTGCTATGCCTCTACACACCTTGAGCAAGAAGAACGCACCCTTTGTTTGGGATCCTTCGCAAGAGACCACGTTCAATGAGCTAAAAAGCTTGCTTACCCATGCACCACTTCTTGCCCTACCGAACTTTGACAAACCGTTTGAGATCCATTATGACGCTAGCGGTATCGGCATAGGTGGCGTGCTAATGCAAGAAAAACGCCCAATTGCATACTTTAGCGAGAAGCTATCCGGAGCGCAACTTAACTACCCCATCTATGATAAAGAGCTATATGCGTTGGTGCGAGTTTTACGTGTTTGGGAACATTACCTTAGACCTCATGAATTCTTTTTTCATACGAACCATGAGACTCTCAAGTATCTCAAGGGTCAAACTAAGTTGAACAAGCTTCATGCTAAGTGGAGTGAGTTCATTGAGTCTTTCCCCTATGTCATCAAATACATCAAAGGCAAAGAAAATGTTGTGGCGGATGCGCTTTCCCTCAAATGCATGCTTGTTGCACAACTTGAGTTGAATATTATTGGCTCTGAGCACATCAAAGATTTATATGAGCATGATCCTTTCTTTGCACATCCTTATGCTAAGTGTTTGCCTCACACTTCTTGGGAACTCTACTACATAAAGGATGGATATCTTATGAGAGCTAACAAACTTTGCATTCCCGGGTCTTCGCTTCGTTTGCTCCTTTTGCAGGAATCTCATGGAGGAGGACTCATGGGACACTTTGGACGCGACAAGACATTTGCTACGCTCTCAAAGAACTACTTTTGGCCCAAGATGCTTCGTGACGTCTCACGCCTCACCAACCGATGCTCTACATGTCGCAAAGCTAAGTAAAAAGCACAATCTCATGGTCTTTACATGCCACTTCCTATTCCATACCATCCATGGGAAGACATAAGCATGGACTTTATACTTGGATTGCCTAGGACTCAAAATGGCAAAGATTCTGTGTTTGTTGTCGTGGATAGATTCTCTAAAATGGCTCATTTCATTCCTTGTAACAAGATCGACGATGCTTCACATGTTGCAAATCTCTTTTGTAGGGAAATCATTCGTCTACATGGAGTCCCCAACACGATCGTGTCGGACTGGGACGTCAAGTTCTTGAGCTACTTTTGGAAGACTCTATGCGCCAAACTCGGCATCAAGCTCCTCTTCTCTTCGGCATATCATCCACAAACCGACAGCCAAACGGAGGTGACGAACCGCACGCTTTCGACGCTTCTTCGCGTGTTGATCAAGAAGAACATCAAGGAATGGGAGCAATGCTTGCCCATCGCCGAGTACGCCTACAACCGCGCAAGACATTCGACTACCGGCAAGTCCCCCTTCGAGGTCGTCTACGGCTTCAACCCGTTGTCCCCATTGGACGTCCTACCTCTACCTCTACAAGAGCGCATCAACATGGACGCAAGTGCACGAGCAAGCTATCTCAAGAAGGTGCATGAAGATACAAGGGAAACAATCGAGCGACAAGTCCATCGCCTCGCAACCAAGCTCGACGTCAACAAGGCACCAATGGTGTTCCAACCGGGAGATCTTGTATGGCTTCATCTTCGAAAGGACCGCTTCCCCAACGAACGCAAGTCCAAACTACTACCTCGAGCCGACGGACCTTTCAAGGTGCTAGCACGCTACAACAACAATGCATACAAGATCGACATTCCGCGAGACAAGTACAACGTGAGCAATACCGTCAACATCAAGGACCTATCTCCTTTCCATGGTGATGAATATTTCGATCTGAGGTCAGATCTTTCCCAAGGGAGGGGAGATGATGCGGAGCATCCCAAGGTCATCCCCATGGACCTACCATCGACTCACCAAGTGCCCAAAGAACCTATGACATGAGCACGTGCAAGAGCTCTCGAAGCCGAGGTGAACTCGCTCATTTATCAATTCCCTCTCGAGTCGCATGGGACATGGCTTCTACCCTCATCAGGAACTCTATGCATACTCAGGTACTTGGATGAAGGCCACGGGACAGCTCTTCACAGTGGACAAGGCGGCGGGATCGACAAGTGCTTGGAACAAGAAGAAGGGCGGCTGAAGACGCTACAAGCACCAGACGTCTGACCCCTACGGGACGACCGATCACTCCCAGGCACCGGACGTCCGACGTTCACCGGACGACCGGCGACTCCTAGACGACCGGACGACTGGAAGCCGCCGGATGTCCGTGACACCGACCATAGAACGTAAATATCAGAAATCTGAGGATTACCGGACGTCTGGTCCCGCCGAAGCCACCGGACGTCCGGTGACCCAGTGGACGTCCGACCCGACGGCGTCATCCCATATGTAATATATACTCGTTGACTTCCTTCGTGCAAGGTAGCTTTGTGTTAGCTCATTTTAGACCTGAGTGGTTCCTCTCCTACGAGACCGCGGCCTCTTCGGAGAAAATCCACCAGATTCAAGACCTCCTTCACGGAGAAGAACATCAAGACCTCCTCACGTAGATGACTACCGCTACTTGTATCGTCCTTAGTTGATCGTGGATCGTGTATCGCACTTTGTGTACCCGGATTTAGCATTTGTGTGACCTAAACGTGTTGGTTTGAGTGTCTTCTTCTTGTTCCTCTTGTGTTTTCCCTCGTACCTCACGTGTTCATCCTTGGGATCCCTCCTTTTCGTGAAAGATCGGCCATCTAGGGTTCCACCCTACATCAGATATGATGGTGTAGTATGCAATATCTATGACTAACACTAATGTGCACAAGTGTCGTGGCCCAGCAATACTCAAATGGCTAGTCTCGGGGGAAAGCTACGCAAAATGGTCGATGAGGGTTTATCAATGCAATTGCATGGTAGTAAACGAAGTGTCGTCGATGTTACCGTCATTGTCGAGGTTGAGAGGTGGTCTTGTCGATGTCGTTCCGCTCCGAGATAGCCGAACCACACATGGAAACGGAGAAACGATAACTCAAATGATCCAAGACACAAAGAGGTAAGATCGTAGTGATGTTGGTTAGGCAATGATGGTGGTGGTGGGTAATAAGTGGAGGGTGTACCGGAAGGGTATCTAGGGTAGTTGCGGTGGCGGAAACGGTGTCGAAAAAAACTACAGAATGCAGTTTCGTCAGCGGAGGCCGGATAATCTAGACGTCTGGCCGGATAATCCGGGTCGGAGCCGGATGATCCGGGTGGGGAGCCGGATGATCTGGGTGGGTCAATCCGCACGGGATGAGATCGGGGAGAGGGGAAAATATGGTGGAAAATGCATTTTTTGGGGGTTTCAGGCGGATTTGAGGGTGGGGGAGGTGGGGAAAAGGGTAATCCACTTGTCACACAACTCAACCACGGATCACAATCAAAAAAATCTCATCAAAACACACAAATCACAAAAACAATTGTAGGGCTATTTTTGTGGGGATTTTCGAAATTGGGCGAAAACAATAAAAACAAGCTAGAAAACAAGGTGTGGGGCTCCAAATTCGTGATCAATCTGGCTCATGATACCATGATGATGTAGGGTGGAACCCTACGTGGCCGATCTTTCACGAAAAGTAGGGATCCCGAGGAAGAACACGAGGGGCACGAGGAAAAACACAAGAGGGACAAGGAGAAAACACTCAAATCAACAAGTTTAGGTCACACAAATGCTAGATCCGGGTACACAAAGTGCGATACACGGTACACGATCAACTAAGGACGATACAAGTGGCGGTAGTCATCTCCATGAGGAGGTCTTGATGTTCTTTTCCGTAAAGGAGGTCTTGAATCCGGTGGATCTTCTCCGAGGAGGCCGCGGTCTCGTAGGAGAGGAACCACTAAGGTTTTGGATGAGCTAACACAAAGCTAACCCTAGAAAGTATGGGTGGAGTGATATATATAGGCTAGGAGGGGCGAAAGGATACATGGGCCTTTGCCCAAAGTCATGCGCGCATGCACTGTCCGGATGATACGGATGTTGGTCCGGATGATCCGGGCTTCGGGGGTCCGGATGATCCGGGGCGGTGTCCGGATGATCCGGACTTGTCGTCTCTGCAGTGGAGGGTTCGGATGTCCTGGTCCTAGTCCAGACGTCCGGGTGTGGCTGGATGATCCGGGCTGGGGTCCGAATGATCTGGCTTCAGTGAGGAGCTCTCGGGTGTCCGCGGACACATTACCCGGATCATTCGGGTGGGGGTCCGGATCATCCAGGCTCTACCCGGATCATCCGGGCCTTCGTCCGGATCGTCCGGCCAGTCTGAGGCTTGGCCGTTTTCTTCTCCGTCGTCCTTCTTCGATTCCTCTTGTTCCTTGGCTTCTCCATGATTGCTCCCGAGGTACCTGAGTATGCATAGAGTTTCGGATGAGGGTAGCAGCCATATCTCATGTGAATCGAAATGACGTTGCAAGAGGAGTGAAGTCTCCTCGGTCTCGAGAGCTCGTGCTCGAGCGCGTGTCATGGGTCCACTTGGCACTTGGTGAGACGATGGTAGGTCCATGGGGATGACCTTGGGATGCTCCGCATCATTTGTGTTCAACGACCACACAAAGACGTCACAGAACCCCACTTGATCAATAAAGCTTTCCTCTTGAATTCGCAATATCCAGATTTCAATCTCAGTTTCTTGCTTGTTCTTTGTTTGCCGGCAGGAAACAAACCTTCGTGGTCAGGTTGATCGTGCTCCGGCGTAGTCAATAACCTCTTGGAGTTGGTTTAGCGATTGCTAGGGCGCGACGTCCTCGCACGTTCGTAGTCGGATCGTCAAAGTCGACTTCCTCCAAAACGATAGCCACCATCTCATTGAAAGACGGGACACCTTTGCCTCTATCAACTTCATTCATTAATCTCATGAAAGTACTACATGCATTAGTTAACCCAAAAGGCATGACTAACCACTCATATAATCCAAACTTAGTTTTAAATGTTGTTTTCCATTCATCTCCCAATTTCATACGAATTTGATGGTATCCACTATGCAAATCAACTTTGGAGAATATTGTAGAGCCACCCAATTCATCAAGCATATCATCTAGCCTAGGAATAGCATGACGATAACGTATAGTAATATTATTAATGCCTCTACAATCAACACACATACGCGATGTACCATCCTTTATCGGCACTAGAATAATAGGAACAACACAAGGACTAAGGGATTCGCGTATATAACCTTTGTCGAGTAGCTCCTGTACTTGACGCATAATCTCCTTTGTCTCCTCTGCATTGGTACGGTATGGTGCGTGGTTGGGTAGCGATGCACCGGGAATTAAGTCAATTTGACGCTCAATCCCTCGAATAGGTGGTAATCCCAGTGGCACGTCTTGTGGAAAGACGTCCGCAAACTCCTACAAAATGTTAGTGACATCAGGAGGCAAAGAGGAAGGCACGTCCTCGAATGAAAATAATGCCTCTTTGCACACAAAATCATAGCAAACAGATTTGCTTAAATCTAGATCATCAATATCAGATTTGGTGGCAAGTAAGCATCCACTTTTTAATTTAATTTCAGATGCAACATGAGATGATGGTGTGTTATTAGGCTTCATTTGTTGCTCAAATTCTTTTGCCACAATATGTTTTTCACTCTTATTTTGCTCCTGTTTTTCTTTATTAGCTCTATTAATATCATCTTTCAAAATGGAATCAGGAGACATAGGAAGCAAAGTAATACGTTTATCCTTATGAACAAGAGTATATTGATTGTTTCTACCATGGTGTACATAATTTTTATCAAATTGCCATGGTCTACCAAGTAACAAGGAACATGCTTGCATGGGTACCACATCACAATCAACATAATCAGCATATGTGGAGATACTAAAATGCACACGAGCAGTACGTGTTACTTTAACCTTGCCGCTGTTGTTGAACCATCCAATGTAGTAAGGATGTGGATGTGGTCTTGTGGTGAGAGATAACTTTCTCCGACATCTCCATGCTAGCCAAGTTGTTGCAGCTCCCTCCATCTATGATGACGCGAACAAAACATTCCTTCACAACTCCCTTTGTATGGAACGAATTATGCCTCTGATTTTGCTCCGCTTGTGTGGCCTACACACTCAAAACACATTGAGCAACTAAACATTCATACCTGTCAGCGTCTTCAGGAGCCATGTATTGCGTCTCATTTTCTGAATCATCTCCACCATGTTCTTCACGTGTAATAAGAGCCAAAATCTCCTCATCATAGTCACTAGCGGACTCATAACCACCATCCTCAGTAGCAATCATGACACGCTGCGATGGGCTTTTGCTCGCATAGTGACCACGATCAGTGCAATGACGACATATAACATCATGCGTTGGCCCATTGGATGCCATGGGTGAAGAAGAGCTCTGCGCAGGACCGGAAGGTGTACTCTTGGTTGATGGTGGTGGTGCCTGTTTGCTTTTATCACGGCTAGAAGTGACGGATGAAGTAGGCGGTGGTGCAGCCGGACTTGTCGAAGTAGATGATGCACGCTGTGTCCATGACGAAGGTCGAATTAGTTCGTGCCAAGGCCTGTCGATCCTGGACTTCATGTGCAGCTTTGGAAGCAAGATGGAATAAACGAGTGATATTATTATACTCCTTATACTCTAGAATTGTCTAAATCTCTCTATTTCAGCCACCCATAAAACGTGTAAGCATAGCCTCATTATCCTCAACAATACCACATCTAATCAGGCTAGTTTGTAATTCCTGATAATATTCCTCTATAGATTTTTTTCCTTGTCTTAAACGCTACAATTTCTGAAGTAATTCGCATTGATAATATGGTGGAACCCAACGAGTACGCATAGCAGTTTTCAAAGCAGCCCAAGTAGTTGGAATATTATCCGGATGTAATCTACAATATTCAGACCACCACACACAAGCAAAACTAGTGAAAGCACAAATGCAGCAGCAACACGTCTCTCCTCGGGATATTTTAAACATGTAAAACATTGTTCGGTTTCTAACTCCCAAGTAAGATATATATCAGGAACATATCTACTCTCAAATGGTGGAATATTCAATTTTAGTTTAGGGAGAAGGTCATGATCGCGTACCTGAGGGTATGGTGTAGCCCTACCATTGTGATCCTAGTATGGTGCAGCCCTACTGCTTTTTAGTATTACTTGTCACCCCCAAACTGATGGACAACCTGAAGTAGTCAATAGAACTTTGTCTACTATGCTTAGGGCTGTTTTGAAGAATAACAAGAAAATGTGGGAAGAATGCTTGCCTCATATTGAATTTGCTTATAATCGTTCGTTGCATTCTACTACTAAGATGTGCCATTTTGAAATTGTCTATGGTTTCCTACCTCGTGCACCTATTGATTTGTTGCCTCTTCCATCTTCGGAGAAGGTTAATTTTGATGCTAAACAACGTGCTGAATTGATCTTAAAAATGCATGAGTTAACTAAGGAAAATATTGAGCGCATGAATGCTAAATATAAACTTGTTGGAGATAAGGGTAGAAAATGTGTTGTCTTTGCACCTGGAGATCTTGTTTGGTTACATTTGCGTAAGGATAGGTTTCCTAATTTGCGCAAGTCAAAGCTAATGCCACGTGCTGATGGTCCTTTCAAGGTGTTAGAGAAAATAAATGATAATGCATATAAACTTGAGCTGCCTGCAGATTTTGTGGTTTGATGAGGACATCACTAACAAGGTTACACCCACAGCTCCAACTGACACATATACATGACCAATAACTAGAGCTCGCGCACACCAATTAAATTACCAGGTACTTTCGTTTCTTGGTAATGATTCTAATGTTCATGAGAATATGATGCTGCCTAAATCGGATACATTTGTCTTGCTTACAAATGAAGGGCCTAGCTTGGACAAGAAGGATAAACATTGGGGCAAGATCAAGCATGGAGATGATGGCATGCGCAAGGGAAACAAGAACGGAGTTACAAGTGATGATTTCAGGACTTTAAAGCCACCATAATGAGTGTGTGAAGCCTTGGAAAAATTATACAAGATGCCACTTTATAAATTTCGTCTAGAGGCTATTCTAGGTGTTGTGTCACCTTATTATTGGGTCAGGCCCATGTATTTTCGAAATACTTAAGTATAGGCTGTTTTTAGAGTCTATATGTGTGGGGAAACAAGAGTTAGGGTTGGTTTCGGACCCCTCATCCAAGGGCCACGAAATTACCCCCTTCTTCCTCCATATATACAGCCCTTAGGGCGTCGTTTAGACTTTGGGTTTTGTTTAGATTAAAAGTTCGCCATAGCTGCAACTTCGCGTACTTTGTTTGTGTTCAACGACCAGACAAAGGCATCACAGAACCCCACCTTGATCAATAAAGCTTTCCTCTTATATTCGCAATATCCAGATTGCAATCTTAGTTTCTTGCTTGTTCTTCGTTTGCCTGGAGGAAACAGACCTTCGTGGTTAGGTTGATCGTGCTCCGGTGTGGTCAATAACCTCTCGGAGTTGGTTTAGCGATTGCTAAGGCGCGTCGTCCTCGCACGTTCGTAGTAGGATCGTCAAAGTCGACTTCCTCCAAAACGATAGCCACCATCTCATCGAAAGACGGGACACCTTTGCCTCTATCAAGTGGTATCAGATTTCCAGGTTGCTCGGTGAGATTTTACAGTTTTTCGTAGTTTAGATCGAGTCTGGTCTTCATTCCTGTAGTTCACAAAAAAGCCAACAAAAATTAGGGTTAGTTCATCCCATCCGAACCAATCTGAGCCTTTGCATAATCTTTTCTGTATTTGCTCTGTTGAATTTGCGGTTGCATCATTGTGTCAAGTTGCTGGTCTTAGCGTCTAGTCCTTTAGAGTTTCGACTTCTGTTCATACGTTATCACGTCGACGTTGCCATATATCACCCCCGCATCATCATCATCGATGCTGCCATATACCACCACCGCACCAACTTCATCACCGCTGCCATATACCACCACCACATATTCACCGCCAATCCGAGTCCATATAGGCCACCACATATCCGCCGCCATCACGCTAGTCCGGGTTCCACCAGATTCATCTCCGCCACCAGTCCTATTCCGAGTCCAGTACTTTGTTACTCTGTTTTGGATTTCCAGATCACGCCATACTCCGAGTCGTGACAGAGAAGGACTCCCAAACATCCGCGCTACCCGCAGTAGAAAAATAGTTCCAAACTAAAAAAAAAACTAAGTCTGGAAAATTCTGGCTAGGCAGTTTTTAGACCATTTGTAGACTTTTTCGAAAAAAAATTGTTGCGGAGCAAAAAAATAAAAAAAAGGAGGAAAAAATGAAAAGAAAAAGAAAAAAAAGAAAAAAAAATTCAGAGTGTGCTCCTCCTTTGTTTACGTGCCACGCCATGATTTTGTTAGTGTTCTAGGCTCGCGTCTCTAGCACGGTCTAGCCTAGGACCAGCATAGTACCGTCGTTGAGCGTTTATTCAACTTTGCATCTCTGAATTGATTATTGCTGACCCTTTTTGCTACCATATTATAAGCCTTCCCAGCTCCACATACATCTACATCGTGCGTTTGACTCTCCCTGGTAATCGCTCTATCCAAGCTTTGAGAGTTTTGACTACATCGGTTGCCGATCACCGCTTGCTGCTGGGTAAGAACTGGTAAGAATTTGAGATTTGCTTGACGGATTTGTGACACGTGCCACCACCACCACTTGTTAGTAGTCTGTAGGATCATATTCTTGTGTGTTTCTATTGCTGCTAACCATGCCAGGATCACAAGCCGACGAGACTGACTGGGTGAACTTGATGAACAAGGAGCTTCATGATAAGTTTCAGCAAATGATGAGTGGACAGGTGCAAGATGTGCTAAACGGATTTGAAGAGGCCATGGAGAAGATAGATGGCATGGAGAAGACGTTTGAAACAAAGCTCGATAACAAGTTTGCTGAATTGCTTTCGCGTTTTCCACCACCACCGGCCGCTGCAGCTATCACACCTCTACAACAACAACAACAACAACAACAACAACAACAACAACATCGCCTTCCAAATCAAGTGGGACGAGCACAACGCGTTCCCCTTGAGCCTGTTCAAACTTCTGGTGCCACTGTTGATGCTTCTGTAGCTCCTGCTGCTTCTGCAGAGGTGGAGGACCATTACGAGGATAAGGTTGACCAAAATCAGAACTACGTGCAACCACCAGCACCACCACCACCAGGTCGTCCTCATGCATATCATCGCAACGGTAGGGCTGCACCACCAGCTGAGATACAAGACCATCTTCCTAAACTGAAATTGAATATTCCACCATTTGAGGGTGGATATGTTCCTGATATATATCTTACTTGGGAGTTAGAAACTGAACAACGTTTTACATGTTTACAATATCCCGAGGAGAGACGTGTTCCTGCTGCCGTTTGTGCTTTCACAAGTTTTGCATGTGTTTGGTGGTCTGAACATTGTAGATTATATCCTATTCCAGCTACTTGGGCTGCTTTGAAAATTGCTATGCGTACTCGTTGGGTTCCACCATATTATCAACGTGAATTACTTCAAAAATTGCAGCGCTTAAGACAGGGAAAATTTTTTGTAGAAGAATATTATCACGAATTACAAACTGGCATGATTAGATGTGGTATTGTTGAGGAGAATGAAGTTATGCTTGCACGTTTTATGGGTGGATTAAAAGAGAGATTCAGACCATTCTAAAGTATAAGGATTATTATAATATCACTCGTTTATTCCATCTTGCTTGTAAAGCTGAACGTGAAGTGCAGGATCGACAGGCATATGCGCGGACTAACTTTTCTGCAGGTCGACATTCATCATGGACACCGCGTGCATCCTCTACTTCCACACATTCTACTGCACAGACACTTCCATCATCTGTTACCTCCAGCCGTGATACAAGGAACCAGGCACAACCACCATTATCTGCCAAGAGCACACCTATTGGGCCTGCACAGAGTTCTTCTTCCATGGCATCAACAGGGCACACCAGCGATATTATTTGTCATCGTTGTAAGGGAAGAGGACATTTTGCGAGAGAATGCAAATCTCAGCGTGTGATGATTGCTACTAAGGATGGTAGGTATGAGTCCGCTAGTGACTATGATGAGGAGACTTTGGCTCTTATTACACGTGAAGAACACGGTGGAGACGATTCTGATCATGAGACGCAATACATGGCTCCTGAAGATGCTAACAGGTATGAATGTTTAGTTGCTCAACGTGTTTTGAGTGTGCAGGTTACACAAGCTGAGCAAAATCAGAGGCATAATTTGTTCCATACAAAGGGAGTTGTGAAGGAACGTTCTGTTCGCGTCATCATAGATGGAGGGAGTTGCAACAACTTGGCTAGCATGGAGATGGTGGAGAAGCTATCTCTCACCACAAGACCACATCCACATCCTTACTACATCCAATGGTTCAACAACAACGGCAAGGTTGAGGTAACACGAACTGTTCGTGTGCATTTTAGTATCTCTACATATGTTGATTATGTTGATTGTGATGTGGTACCTATGCAAGCATGTTCCTTATTACTTGGTAGACCATGGCAATTTGATAAAAATTCTGTACACCATGATAGAAACAATCAGTATACTCTTGTTCATAGAGATAAAAATATTACTTTGCTTCCTATGACTCCTGATTCCATTTTGAAAGATGATATTAATAGAGCTAATAAAGCAAAACAGGAGAAAAATAAGAGTGAAAATCAGATTGTGGCAAAAGAATTTGAGCAACAAATGAAGCCTAATAATAAACCATCCACTGTTGCTTCTGAAATTAAATTGAAAAGTGCATGTTATTTGCCACCAAATCTGATATTGATGAGCTAGATTTTAGCAAATCTGTTTGCTATGCTTTTGTGTGCAAAGAGGCATTATTTTCATTCAAGGACGTGCCTTCCCCTTTGCCCCCTGCTATCAATAACATTTTGCAGGAGTTCGCTGACGTCTTTCCACAAGACGTGCCACCGGGATTACCACCTATTCGAGGGATTGAGTGTCAAATTGACTTAATTCCCGGTGCATCGCTACCCAACCGTGCACCATACCATACCAATCCAGAGGATACGAAGCAGATTATGCGTCAAGTACAGGAGCTGCTCTACAAAGGTTATATACGCGAATCCCTTAGTCCTTGTGATGTTCCTATTATTCTAGTGCCAAAAAGGATGGTACATCGCGTATGTGTGTTGATTGTAGAGGCATTAATAATATTACTATTTGTTATCGTCATCCTATTCCTAGGCTAGATGATATGCTTGATGGATTGAGTGGCTCTACAATATTCTCCAAAGTTGATTTGCGTAGTGGATACCATCAAATTCGTATGAAATTGGGAGATGAATGGAAAACATCATTTAAACTAAGTTTGGATTATATGAGTGGTTAGTCATGCCTTTTGGGTTAACTAATGCACCTAGTACTTTCATGAGATTAATGAATGAAGTTTTACGTGCTTTCATTGGACGATTTGTGGTAGTTTACTTTGATGATATATTGATTTATAGCAGATCCTCGGAGGAACATTGGGAACATTTATGTGCTCCTTTTATTGCTCTACGTGATGCGCGTTTGTTTGGTAACCTTGGAAAGTGCATTTTTTGCACCGACCGAGTATCTTTTCTTGGCTATATTGTTACTCCACAGGGAATTGAGGTTGATAGAGCCAAGATTGAAGCTATTAAGAGTTGGCCGCAGCCCAAAATGGTCACACATGTGAGGAGTTTCATTGGCCTCACTGGATTCTATAGGCATTTTGTGAGAGATTTCAGTACCATTGCTGCATCTCTCAATGAGCTTACAAAGAAGGATGTGCCTTTTTTGGGGGTACTACACATGAAGAAGCATTCACGGTATTGAAAGATAAGTTGACACATGCTCCTTTACTCCAACTTCTTGATTTTAATAAGACTTTTGAGCTTGAATGTGATGCTAGTGGAATTGGGTTAGGGGGTGTGTTTTTACAAGATGGTAAACTTGTTGCATACTTTTCTAAAAAATTGAGTGGGCCTAGTCTGAATTATTCTACTTATGATATGGAATTATATGCTCTTGTTCGGACTTTGGAAACATGGCAACATTATTTACGGCCCAAAGAATTAGTTATACATTCTGATCATGAATCTTTGAAGCACATTAAAACTAAAGCAAAACTGAATCGTAGACATGCTAAATGGGTTGAATTAATAGAGACTTTCCCTTATGTTATTAAACACAAGAAGGGAAAATAAAATGTTATTGCTGATGCATTGTCTCATCGCTATACCATGCTTTCACAACTTGACTTTAAAATATTTGGTTTGGGGACCATCAAAGATCAATATGTGCATGATGCTGAATTTAAAGATGTATTGCAGAATTGCAAAGAAGGGAGAACATGGAGCAAGTTCATCGTTAATGATGGATTTGTATTTCGTGCTAACAACCTATGCATTCCAGCAAGCTCTGTTCGTCTTTTGTTGTTGCAGGAGGCGCATGGAGGAGGATTAATGGGACACTTTGGCATGAAGAAATCGGAGGAGGTACTTGCTACACATTTCTTTTGGCCAAAGATGAGACGGGATGTTGAGCGTTTTGTTGCTCGCTGCACTACATGTCAAAAAGCTAAGTCACGACTCAATCCTCATGGTTTATATATGCCTTTGCATGTCCCTTGTGTTCCTTGGGAAGATATATCTATGGACTTTGTTTTGGGTTTACCTCGAACAAAGAAGGGGAGGGATAGCATATTTGTTGTCGTGGATAGGTTCTCGAAGATGGCACACTTTATACCATGTCATAAAAGCGATGATGTTGCTAATGTTGCTGATTTGTTCTTTCGTGAAATTATTCGCTTGCATGGTGTGCCAAATACTATTGTTTTAGATCGTGATACTAAATTTCTTAGCCACTTTTGGAGATGTTTGTGGGCTAAGTTGGGGACTAAACTGCTTTTTAGTATTACTTGTCACCCCCAAACTGATGGACAACATGAAGTAGTCAATAGAACTTTGTCTACTATGCTTAGGGCTGTTTTGAAGAATAACAAGAAAATGTGGGAAGAATGCTTGCCTCATATTGAATTTGCTTATAATCGTTCGTTGCATTCTACTACTAAGATGTGCCGTTTTGAAATTGTCTATGGTTTCCTACCTTGTGCACCTATTGATTTGTTGCCTCTTCCATCTTCGGAGAAGGTTAATTTTGATGCTAAACAACGTGCTGAATTGATCTTAAAAATGCATGAGTTAAATAAGGAAAATATTGAGCGCATGAATGCTAAATATAAACTTGTTGGAGATAAGGGTAGAAAATGTGTTGTCTTTGCACCTGGAGATCTTGTTTGGTTACATTTGCGTAAGGATAGGTTTCCTAATTTGCGCAAGTCAAAGCTAATGCCACGTGCTGATGGTCCTTTCAAGGTGTTAGAGAAAATAAATGATAATGCATATAAACTTGAGCTGCCTACAGATTTTGTGGTTTGATGAGGACATCACTAACAAGGTTACACCCACAACTCCAACTGACACATATACATGACCAATAACTAGAGCTCGCGCACACCAATTAAATTACCCGGTACTTTCGTTTCTTGGTAATTATTGTAATGTTCATGCGAATATAATGGTGCCTAAATTGGATATATTTGTCTTGCTTACAAATGAAGGGCCTAGCTTGGACAAGAAGGATGAACATTGGAGCAAGATCAAGCATGGAGGTGATGGCATGCGCAAGGGGAACAAGAATGGAGTTACAAGTGATGATTTCAGGACTTTGAAGCCACCATAATGAGTGCGAGAATCCTTGGACGAAATATACAAGGTGCCACTTCATAAATTTCGTCCAGAGGCTATTATAGGTGCTGCGTCAACTTATTATTGGGCCAGGCCCATCTAATTTCGAAATACTTGACTATAGGCTATTTTTAGAGTTCGTATGTGTGGGGAAACAAGAGTTAGGGTTGGTTTCGGACCCCTCCACCAAGGGCCACGAAATTCCCCCCTCTCCCCCCCCCCATATATACAGCCCTTAGGGCGTCGTTTAGACTTTGGGTTTTGTTTAGATTAAAAGTTTGCCATAGCTGCAACTTCGCGTACTTCGTTTGTGTACAACGACCAGACAAAGGCGTCACAGAACCCCACCTTGATCAATAAAGCTTTCCTCTTATATTCGCAATATCCAGATTGCAATCTTAGTTTCTTGCTTTTTCTTCTTTTGCCTGCAGGAAACAGACCTTCGTGGTCAGGTTGATCGTGCTCCGGTGTGGTCAATAACCTCTCGGAGTTGGTTTAGCGATTGCTAAGGCGCGACATCCTCGCACATTCGTAGTCTGATCGTCAAAGTCGACTTCCTCCAAAATGATAGCCACCATCTCATCGAAAGACGGGACACCTTTGCCTCTATCAAGTGGTATCAGATTTCCAAGTTGCTCGGTGAGATTTATAGTTTTTCGTAGATTAGATCAAGTCTGTTCTTCATACCTACTGTCCACGAAAAAGCCAAAAAAAATAGGGTTAGTTCATCATATCCGAACCAGTCTAAGCCTTTGCATAATCTTTTCCGTGTTTTCTTAGTTGAATTTGCAGTTTCATCGTCGTGTCGAGTTGCTGGTCTTAGCTCCTAGTTCTTTAGAGTTTCGAGTTATGTTCATAAGTTGTCACGCCGCCGCCGCAACATCTTCATCGCTACTGCCACGTACCACCACCGATCCGTATCCATATACCACCACCAATCCGTATCCATATACCACCACCGCTGCCATATACCACCACCGCTGCCATATTCTACCACCACCAATCCGAGTTCTTTTCGTTTTAGATTGGCTTTCGAGATCCATCTAGTTTCGGTTTCGTGTTTCCTTGCCTGAGTAGGTCTCGGAAAGTCTGGAGACCCCCGGGAAGTTTTTAGGCCAAACTTTCGGCAGGTGAAAATATGTTTTCCCTATCCTATTTTTTGGGCTTTTCGGAGTCTTGTGAGACACGTGCCACCATACTGTTTTTTTACTGCACTTTTTCGTCGTCGCTGCCCTAATTCCGAAAAAAAAATTCATCAAAAAATTTCGTGCCTATCATCTTAGTTTTACTTGGGAATTGTTTTGAGACACTCGCCATTATAGTGATTTTCGGCAAAAAAAAAGGAGCACAAAAAAAAAGAGCGCAAAAAAAGAGGCGAAAAAAAATCGAGAGTGTGCTTTCCCCTTGATTACGTGCAGCACCGTGTTTTTGATAGTATTCTAGGCTCGCGTCTCTAGTACGGTCTAGCCTAGGACCAACACATTATCGTCGTTGAGCGTTTATTCAACTTTGCATCTCTGAATTGATTATTGCTGACCCATTTTCATACCATCTTATAAGCCTTCCCAGCTCCACATACATCTACGTCGTGCGTTTGACTCTCCCTGGTAATCGCTTTATCCAACCTTTGAGAGTTTTTGACTACCACAATTGCTGATCACCACCTGCTGCTGGGTAAGAACTGGTAAGAATTTGAGATTTGCTTGACGGATTTGTGACGCCCGACCACCACCATTTTCTAGTAGTATGTAGTATCATATTCTTGTGTGTTTCTATTGCTTCTAACCATGCCAGGATCACAAGCCGACGAGACTGACTGGGAGAACTTGACGAACCAGGAGCTTCACGATAAGTGTCAGCAAATGATGAGTGGACAGGTGCAAGATGTGCTAAACAGATTTGAAGAGGCCATGGAGAAGATAGATGGCATGGATAAGACGTTTGATACAAAGCTCGATAACAAGTTTGTTGAATTGCTTTCGCGTTTTCCACCACCACCGGCCGCTGCAGCTGTCGCACCTCTACAACAACAACAACAACAACAACAACAACATTGCCTTCCAAATCAAGTGGGACGAGCACAGCGCGTTCCCCTTGAGCCTGATCAAACTTCTGGTGCCGATGTTGATGTTTCTGTAGCTCCTGCTGCTACTGCAGAGGTGGAGGACCATTACGAGGATGAGGTTGACCAAAATCGGAACTACGTGCAACCACCAGCACCACCACCACCAGGTCGTCCTCATGCATGTCATCACAACGGTAGGGCTGCACCACCACCTGAGGTACATGACCATGTTCCTAAACTAAAATTGAATATTCCACCATTTGAGGGTAGATATGTTCCTGATATATATCTTACTTGGGAGTTAGAAACTGAACAACGTTTTACATGTTTACAATATCCCGAGGAGAGACGTGTTCCAGCTGCTGTTTGTGCTTTCACTAGTTTTGCCTGTGTTTGGTTGTCTGAACATTGTAGATTATATCCTATTCCAGCTACTTGGGCTGGTTTGAAAACTGCTATGCGTACTCGTTGGGTTCCACCATATTATCAACATGAATTACTTCAAAAATTGCAGCGCTTAAGACAAGGAATTTTTTTGTAGAAGAATATTATCATGAATTACAAACTGGCATGATTAGATGTGGTATTGTTGAGGAGAATGAAGCTATGCTTGCACGTTTTATGGGTGGATTAAATAGAGAGATTCAGACCATTCTAGAGTATAAGGATTATAATAATATCACTCGTTTTATTCCATCTTGCTTGTAAAGCTGAACGTGAAGTGCAGGATCGACAGGCATTGGCGTGGACTAACTTTTCTGCAGGTCGACCTTCATCATGGACACCGCGTGCATCCTCTACTTTCACACATTCTACTGCACAGACAACTCCATCATTTGTTACCTCCAGCCGTGATACAAGGAAGCAGGCACAACCACCATTATGTGCCAAGAGCACACCTATTGGGCCTGCACAGAGTTCTTCTTCTTCCATGGCATCAATAGGGCACACCAGCGATATTATTTGTCATCGTTGTAAGGGAAGAGGACATTTTGCGAGAGAATGCAAATCTCAGCGTGTGATGATTGCTACTGAGGATGGTGGGTATGAGTCCGCTAGTGACTATGATGAGGAGACTTTGGCTCTTATTACACGTGAAGAACACGGTGGAGACGATTCTGATCATGAGACGCAATACATGGCTCCTGAAGATGCTAACAGGTATGAATGTTTAGTTGCTCAACGTGTTTTGAGTGTGCAGGTTACACAAGCTGAGCAAAATCAGAGGCATAATTTGTTCCATACAAAGGGAGTTGTGAAGGAACGTTCTGTTCGCGTGATCATAGATGGAGGGAGTTGCAACAACTTGGCTAGCATGGAGATGGTGGAGAAGCTATCTCTCACCACAAGACCGCATCCACATCCTTACTACATCCAATGGTTCAACAACAGCGGCAAGGTTAAGGTAACACGTACTGTTCGTGTGCATTTTAGTATCTCTACATATGTTGATTATGTTGATTGTGATGTGGTACCTATGCAAGCATGTTCCTTATTACTGGGTAGACCATGGCAACTTGATAAAAATTCTGTACACCATGGTAGAAACAATCAGTATACTCTTGTTCATAGAGATAAAAATATTACTTTGCTTCCTATGACTCCTGATTCCATTTTGAAAGATGATATTAATAGAGCTAATAAAGAAAAACAGGAGAAAAATAAGAGTGAAAATCAGATTGTGGAAAAAGAATGTGAGCAACAAATGAAGCCTAATAATAAACCATCCACTATTGTTTCCGAAATTAAATTGAAAAGCGCATGTTTACTTGCCACCAAATCTGATATTGATGAGCTAGATTTTAGCAAATCTGTTTGCTATGCTTTCGTGTGCAAAGAGGCATTATTTTCATTCGAGGACGTGCCTTCCTCTTTGCCTCCTTCTGTCACTAACATTTTTCAGGAGTTCGCCGACGTCTTTCCACAAGACGTGCCACCGGGATTACGACCTATTCGAGGGATTGAGCATCAGGTTGACTTAATTCCCGGTGCATCGCTACCCAACCGTGCACCATACCGTACCAATCCAGAAGAGAAGAAGGAGATTATGCGTCAAGTACAGGAGCTACTCGACAAAGGTTATATACGCGAATCCCTTAGTCCTTGTACTGTTCATATTATTCTAGTGCCAAAATAGGATGGTACATCGCGTATGTGTGTTGATTGTAGAGGCATTAATAATATTACTATTCGTTATCGTCATCCTATTCCCAGGCTAGATGATATGCTTGATGAATTGAGTGGCTCTACAATATTGTCCAAAGTTTATTTGCGTAGTGGATACCATCAAATTCGTATGAAATTGGGAGATGAACGGAAAACATCATTTAAAACTAAGTTTGGATTATATGAGTGGTTAGTCATGCCTTTTGGGTTAACTAATGCACCTAGTACTTTCATGAGATTAATGAATGAAGTTTTACGTGCTTTCATTAGACGATTTGAGGTAGTATACTTTGATGATATATTGATTTATAGCAGATCTTTGGAGGAACATTTGGAACATTTACATGTTGTTTGTATTGCTGTACGTAATGCATGTTTGTTTGGAAACCTTGTAAAGCTCACCTTTTGCACCGACCGAGTCTCTTTTCTTGGCTATGTTGTTAATCCACAGGGAATTGAGATTGATAAAGCGAAGATTGAAGCTATTGAGAGTTGGCCGCAGCCCAAAACGGTCACACACGTGAGGAGTTTCCTTGGCCTCGCTGGATTCTATCAGCGTTTTGTGAGAGATTTCAGCACCATTGATGTACCTCTCAATGAGCTTACAAAGAAGGATGTGCCTTTTGTTTGGGGTACTGCACAGGAAGAAGCATTCACGGTATTGAAAGATAAGTTGACACATGCTCCTTTACTCCAACTTCTTGATTTTAATAAGACTTTTGAGCTTGAATGTGATGCTTGTGGAATTGGGTTAGGAGGTGTGTTATTACAAGATGGTAAACCTGTTGCATACTTTTCTGAAAAATTGAGTGGGCCTAGTCTGAATTATTCTACTTATGATAAGGAATTATATGCTCTTGTCCAGACTTTGGAAACATGGCAACATTATTTATGGCCCAAAGAATTTGTTATACATTCTGATCATGAATCTTTGAAGCACATTAAAAGTCAAGCAAAACTGAACCGTAGACATGCTAAATGGGTTGAATTCATAGAGACTTTCCCTTATGTTATTAAACACAAGAAGGGAAAAGAAAATGTTATTGCTGATGCTTTGTCTCGTCGTTATACTATGCTTTCACAACTTGACTTTAAAATATTTGGTTTGGAGACCATCAAAGATCAATATGTGCATGATGCTGAATTTCAAGATGTATTGCAGAATTGTAAAGAAGGGAGAACATGGAACAAGTTTGTCGTTAATGATGGATTTGTGTTTCGTGCTAACAAGCTATGCATTCCAGCTAGCTCTGTTCGTCTTTTGTTGTTGCAGGAGGCGCATGGAGGAGGATTAATGGGACACTTTTGCGTGAAGAAGACGGAGGACGTACTTGCTACACATTTCTTTTGGCCAAAGATGCGACGGGATGTTGAGCGTTTTGTTGGTCGCTGCACTACATGTAAAAAAGCTAAGTCACGACTCAATCCTCATGGTTTATATATGCCTTTGCCTGTCCCTAGTGCTCCTTTGGAAGATATATCCATGGACTTTGTTTTGGGTTTACCTCGAACAAAGAAGGGGAGGGATAGCATATTTGTTGTCGTGGATAGGTTCTCGAAGATGGCACACTTTCTACCATGTCATAAAAGCGACGATGCTGCTAATTTTGCTGATTTGTTCTTTCTTGAAATTATTCACTTGCATGGTGTGCCAAATACTATTGTTTCTGATCGTGATACTAATTTTCTTAGCCACTTTTGGAGATGTTTATGGGCTAAGTTGGGGACTAAACTGCTTTTTAGTACTACTTGTCACCCCCAAACTCAAGGACAAACTAAAGTAGTCAACAGAACTTTGTCTACTATGCTTAGGGATGTTTTGAAGAATAATAAGAAAATGTGGGAAGAATGCTTGCCTCATATTGAATTTGCTTATAATCGTTCGTTGCATTCTACTACTAAGATGTGCCCTTTCGAAATTGTCTATGGTTTCCTACCTCATGCACCTATTGATTTGGTGCCTCTTCCATCTTCGGAGAAGGTTAATTTTGATGCTAAACAACATGCTGAACTGATCTTAAAAATTCATAAGTTAACTAAGGAAAATATTGAGTGCATGAAGGCTAAATATAAGCTTGTTGGAGATAAGGGTAGAAAATGTGTTGTCTTTGCACCTGGAGATCTTGTTTGGTTACATTTTGGTAAGGATAGGTTTCCTAATTTGCACAAGTCAAAGCTAATGCCATGTGCTGATGGTCCTTTCAAGGTGTTAGAGAAAATAAATGATAATGCATATAAACTTGAGCTGCCTGCGGATATTGGGGTTAGTCCCACATTTAACATTGCAGATTTGAAGCCTTACTTGGGTGAGGAAGATGAGCTTCTGTCGAGGACGACTTCAGTTCAAGAAGGGGAGGATGATGAGGACATCACTAACAAGGTTACACCCACAGCTCCAACTGACACATATATAGGGCCAATTACTAGAGCTCGCGCACGCCAATTAAATTACCAGGTACTTTCGTTTCTTGGTAATGATTCTAATGTTCATGAGAATCTGATGCTGCCTAAATTTGATACATTTGTCTTGCTTACAAATGAAGGGCCTAGCTTGGACAAGAAGGATGAACATTGGAGCAAGATCAAGCATGGAGATGATGACATGCGCAAGGGGAACAAGAATGGAGTTACAAGTGATGATTTCAGGACTATGAAGCCACCATAATGAGTGCGAGAAGCCTTGGACGAAATATACAAGATGCCACTTCATAAATTTCGTCCAGAGGCTATTATAGGTGCTGCGTCACCTTATTATTGGGCCAGGCCCATGTAATTTCGAAATAGTTGAGTATAGGTTATTTTTGGAGTCTGTATGTGTGGGGAAACAAGAGTTAGGGTTGGTTTCGGACCCCTCCACCAAGGGCCACGAAATTCCCCCCTCTTCCCCCCATATATACAACCCTTAGGGCGTCGTTTAGACTTTGGGTTTTGTTTAGATTAAAAGTTCGCCATAGCTGCAACTTCGCGTACTTCGTTTGTGTTCAACGACCATACAAAGTCGTCACAGAACCCCACCTTGATCAATAAAGCTTTCCTCTTATATTCGCAATATCCAGATTGCAATCTTAGTTTCTTGCTTGTTCTTCGTTTGCCTGCAGGAAACAGACCTTCGTGGTCAGGTTGATCGTGCTCCGGTGAGGTCAGTAACCTCTCGGAGTTGGTTTAGCGATTGCTAAGGCGCGACGTCCTCGCACGTTCGTAGTTGGATCGTCAAAGTCGACTTCCTCCAAAACAATAGCCACCATCTCATCGAAAGACATGACACCTTTGCCTCTATCAGGGTTAGTCCCATATTTAACATTGCAGATTTGAAGCCTTACTTGGGTGTGGAAGATGAGCTTCCTTCGAGGACGACTTCAGTTCAAGAAGGGGAGGATGATGAGGACATCACTAACAAGGTTACACCCACAGCCCCAACTGATACATATACAGGACCAATTACTAGAGCTCGCGCACGCCAATTAAATTACCAGGTACTTTCGTTTCTTGGTAATGATTCTAATGTTCATGAGAATATGATGCTACCTAAATTGGATACATTTGTCTTGCTTACAAATGAAGGGCCTAACTTGTACAAGAAGGATGAACATTGGGGCAAGATCAAGCATGGAGATGATGGCATGCGCAAGGGGAACAAGAACGAAGTTACGAGTGATGATTTCAGGACTTTGAAGCCACCATAATGAGTGTGTGAAGCCTTGGACGAAATATACAAGATGCCACTTTATAAATTTCGTCTAGAGGCTATTCTAGGTGCTGCATCACCTTATTATTGGGCCAGGCCCATGTATTTTCGAAATACTTTAGTATAGGCTGTTTTTGGAGTTCGTATGTGTGGGGAAACAAGAGTTAAGGTTGGTTTCGGACCCCTCCTCCAAGGGCCACGAAATCCCCCCCCCCCCTCTTCCTCCATATATACAACCCTTAGGGCGTCGTTTAGACTTTGGGTTTTCTTTAGATCAAAAGTTCGCCATAGCTGCAACTTCGCGTACTTCGTCTGTGTTCAACGACCAGACAAAGGCGTCACAGAACCCCACCTTGATCAATAAATCTTTCGTCTTATATTCGCAATATCCAGATTACAATCTTAGTTTCTTGCTTGTTCTTGGTTTGCCTGCAGGAAACAGACCTTTGTGGTCAGGTTGATCGTGCTCCGGTGTGGTCAATAACCTCTCGGAGTTGGTTTAGCGATTGCTAAGGCGCGACGTCCTCGCACGTTCGTAGTCAGATCGTCAAAGTCGACTTCGTCCAAAACGATAGCACCATCTCATCAAAAGACGGGAGACCTTTGCCTCTATCAACCTGAGGGTATGGTGCAGCCCTACCATTGCGATTATTTGCATGTGGACGACCTGGTGGTTGTGGTGCTGGTTGTTGCACGTAGATCTGAGTTTGATCAACCCCATCCTCATAATCCCCCGCGTAATCGTCCTCCTCCTCAGCAGCAGCAGGAGCCACCGAAGTATAAACAGCAGCACCAACAGTTTGACCACGCTGAAGAGCGACACGGCTCGCTTTGCGGTGGGCGGTTTCGCGACGTGAAGGTAGTAGTTTTTGTTGTTGCAATGGTGCAGCTGGTGGAGGTAGATGCGCAAGCACTTCAGCGAATTTGGCATCCAACTTGGTGTCAATTGACTTCTCAATGCCATCCATCGTCGCTAGTGCGTTGTCAAAACTGGTCATCACATTTTCTACCTGTTGACCCATCATTTGCTGAAATCTATCATGCAACTCTTGTTCGTCATGTTCTCCTAGTCAGTCTCGTCGACTTGTGATCCTGACATGGTTAGCAACAATAGAAACGCACAAAAATATGATCCTACAGACTACTAGAAAATGGTGGTGGTGGGGCGTCACAAATCCGTCAAGCAAATCTCAAATTCTTACCAGTTCTTACCCAGCAGCAGGTGGTGATCGCCAACCGTGGTAGTCAAAACTCTCAAAGCTTGGATAAAGCGATAACCAGGGAGAGTTAAACGCACGACGTAGATGTATGTGGAGCTGGGAAGGCTTATAACATGGTAGCAAAAAGGGTCAGCAATAATCAATTCAGAGATGAAAAGTTGAATAAACGCTCAACGCCGGTACTGTGCTGGTCCTAGGCTAGACCGTACTAGAGACGCGAGCCTAGAACACTAACAAAATCACGGCGCTGCACGTAATCAAGGGGAAAGCACACTGATTTTTTCGCCTCTTTTTTTGCGCTCCTTTTTTTTTGCCAAAAATCACTATAATGGCGACTGTCTCAAAACTCTTCCCAAGTCAAACTAAGATGATAGGCACAAATAAATTTTGACGATTTTTTTTCGGAATCAGGGCAGTGACGACGAAAAAGTGCGGTAAAAAAACAGTATGATGGCACGTGTCTCAAAAGACTCAGGAAAGCTTAAAAATGGGATAAGGAAAAAATATTTTCATCTGCCGAAATTTTGGCCTAAAAACTGCCCGGGGTCTCCAGACTCTATTTTTTTCCGAGACCTACTCAGGCAAGGTAACACGAAACCGAAACTAGATGGATCTCGAAAGCCAATCTAAAACGAAAAGAACTCGGATTCGTGGTGGGTATATGGTGGTAGAATATGGCAGCGGTGGTGGTATATGGCATCGGTGGTGGTATATGGATACGGATTGGTGGTGGTATATGGATACAGATTGGTGGTGGTATGTGGCAGTAGCGATGAAGATGTTGCGGCGGCGGCATGACAACTTATGACCAGAACTCGAACCTCTAAAAGACAAGACGCTAGGACCAGCAACTTGACACGACGATGCAACCGCAAATTCAACAAAGCAAAATACTAAAAAGACTATGCGAAGGCTCAAACTGGTTCGGATATGAGGAACTAACCCTAATTGTTTTTGGCTTTTTTGTGGATTGTAGGTATGAAGAACAGACTCGATCTAATCTGCGGAAAACTTTAAAATCTCACCGAGCAACCTAGAAATCTGATACCACTTGATAGAGGCAAAGGTGTCCCGTCTTTCGATGAGATGGTGGCTATCGTTTTCGGTGGAGTAGACTTTGACGATCCGACTACGAACGTGCGAGGACGTTGTGCCTTAGCAATTGCTAAACCAACTCCGAGAGGTTATTGTCCACGCCGGAGCACGATCAACCTGACGACGAGGGTCTATTTCCTGCAAGCAAACGAAGAACAAGGAAGAAACTAAGATTGCAATCTGGATATTGCCAATATAAGAGGAAAGCTTTATTGCTCAATGATGCGGAGCATCCTAAGGACATCACCATGTCAAGAGTCCGTTTGGCAAGTGACACGTGCGACCTCTATTTCTCATACATAAAGGTGATTCATATCCTTTACACGTGTTCACTTAACCCCTTCGAGGATGGTATACTACTTGACACTCCACTCGTGTGCATGTATAGGTATCGTCGGAGCTTCACGGATGACGAGGAGGAGTGCAAGTGCCAAGGTACAACTACACCATCCGCGAGGGAAGCTTCGAAGAGAAGACGAAAGAGGACGGAGCTGCTGATTCTACAGCAGCCAGACATCCGGCGCCCGGACATCCGGCGCCCAGCCCGGACATCCGGCGCTTCGCCAATTCCTGGACATCCGGCCTTTGGCCCGGAAATCCGGACCATCCTATCGAGAGAGCATCGGGACCGAGCCCCTCCAGCTCGGACATCCAGCGACCAGCGAAGCCCCGGAAATCCGGCCCGGCGCGCGGACATCCGGCCTCCCTTGCCTGCGTGCATGTGTCCGGGCCGATGCCCATGTACCCGTTTCTCCCCTCACTTACCCCTTCATGACCCTAGACTATATATAATCCTCCACCTCTACCATTTTAGGGTTAGCAAATGTGATAGCTCATTTTAGACTAGAGCTTTGCTCATCTTAGTGGTTCTACTCCTAGGAGAGACTGCGGCCCCTCTACAAAGAAGATCCACGACGGATTCAAGACCTCCTCACGGAGAAGATCCTTCTAGGATTCAAGCCCCCATCTCCATTCGATTTGGGATGAACTCTACCCATGTATCTTTCCCTTTGTTGTTCATGTACCTTGTGATCTTGTGTGTTTGATTGTCTAGTGGATGTGTGATTGGACTTGTTCTTGAGTGTTTTCCCTTGTGATTTCTCCTTGTTCGTCCCCCTGTTCATCGTGTTCCTCGCGGGATCCCTCCTTTTCGTGAAAGATCGGCTTAGAACGGGTTGACCCCGCATCATATGGTATCATGAGCCTTGGTTCATCACGAATTTGGAGCCTCCCCACCGTTTTCTAGCCTTGTTTTGTTGTGTTCTTCCCCAAATTCGAAAATTCCTCACCAAAAATAGCCCCAATTTTTTTTTGTGATCTGTTGGTTTGATGAGATTTTGTTGATTTTGATCCATGGATCCGCTGTGTTTCGAGTGGATCTAGCATTTCCCAAGTTTCCCCACTTTTCATCTATAAAATCTCTCAAATTTTGCCCCCCAAATCATCAAATTCCGCCCCCAAACAAGTTTGGAAGTCTCAATTCCGATCTGGAATAGTCGGGCCGGACATCCGGGCCATAGGCGGGACATCCGGGCCATCGGGCCGAACATCCGAGGCCCCGGCCGGACATCCGGCCCCTGGAGGGCAAAATCCCGCGCGGTTCTGGACATCAGGTCCCGGAAATCCGGACCCGACCCCGGATGTCCGGCCCCTGGAAATTCAGCCACCCGTGTTTCACCGTTTTGTCCATAACTAATTCATCCGGAGTCCGATTTTGACGTTCTTGAGCTTGTTTTGAAGCTCTTGACATCCCCCATAACACAAAAATACTACCATCATCATTTGGCTACATCAAAGTTTGTCAAATTTGGCAAGTTTGTATAGGCCTTCCACCATATCATCCGCATAGCAACCATAGCCTTCCGCAACCTAACCCATTTTGTTCCCCATAGCATTTGTGGTTGCTTGAGTAGTGATATGAGTCTCCTAAGGTGTTCAGGCTACTTAGGTACCATTGCTTCTTCATCAACCACTACCACCACTTCCGCATAGCCTAGTCCACCATACATAGCCAACCCAACTTAACCAAATTTTGTTCGAGCTTGTTTGAGTTGTGGATTGTGTCTCCTAAGGTGTTTCGGCTACTTAGGGACCGTGACTTCAACTCCGAACATCGTGTATAGCCCTTCATACACTTCCACCACCATAACCCATTTTGAACAGGTTTCCACCAGCAATTCCGCAACCACCACCGCTTGTCCGCTACCACCATTTGACATTTGTTCTTGAGATTTTAAGTTGTGGTTTTTCCGTTTCCTAAGGTGTTTCGGCTAATTAGGAACGAGTCTACATCAAGAGCACCACCTCTCATCATCGACGCAGATGGTAACTTCGACGACATCATTGTATATTACCCTTGCAATTGCATTGTTAACCCCTAGCCCATTTTGCGTCACTTGCCTATTGAGACTAGCCTTTGAGTATTGCCGGCAACGTTATGATGTAGGGTGGAACCCTACGTGGCCGATCTTTCACGAAAAGGAGGGATCCCGAGGAAGAACACGAGGGGCACGAGGGAAAACACAAGAGAGACAAGGAGAAAACACTCAAATCAACCAACTTAGGTCACACAAATGCTAGATCCGGGTACACAAAGTGCGATACACGATACACGATTAACTAAGGACGATACAAGTGGCGGTAGTCATCTCCGTGAGGAGGTCTTGATGTTCTTCTCTGTATAGGAGGTCTTGAATCCGGTGGATCTTCTCCGAAGAGGCCGCGGTCTCGTAGGAGAGGAACCACTAAGGTTTTGGTATGAGCTAACACAAAGCTAACCCTAGATAGTTTAGGTAGAGTGCTATATATAGGCTAGGAGGGGCGAAGGGGTACATGGGCCTCGGCCCAACATCATGCACTCAGGCACTGTCCGGATGATCCAGACGTTTGTCCCGATGATCCGGGGCGGCGTCCGGATGATCCGGACGTGTCTGAACTGCAGTGGTTGGTCCGGATATCCGGGGCTTGGTCCGGACGTCCGGGTTTGACCAGATGATTCGGGCCGGGATCCGGATGATCCGGCTTCAGCTGGGGCTCTCGGGTGTTCTCGGGTACATTTGCTGGATCATCTAGACGTTTGTCCGGATCATTCGGGCCTCGGCCGGATCGTCCGGGACTTCGTCCGGATCGTCCGGGCAGGCTCAGTCTTGGCTGTTCTTCTCCTCCTTCTCCCTCCTTCGATTCTTCTTGTCCCTTGACTTCTCCATGTTTGCTCCCAAGGTGCCTGAGTATGCAAAGAGTCTCTGATGAGGGTAGCAGCCATGTCTCATGTGAATCAAAGTGATGTAGAGAGAGGAGTGAAGTCACCTCGGTCTCGAGAGCTCGGTCACGAGAGCTCGGTCTCGAGAGCTCGTGCTCGAGCACGTGTCATGGGACCACTTGGTACTTGGTGAGTTGATGGTAGGTCCATGGGGATGACCTTGGGATACTCCGCATCATCTCCCATCCCTTGGGAAAGATCTGACCTCGGATCGAAATCTTCATCACCATGGAAAGTGGAGAGATCCTTGACGTTGAAGACATCGCTCACGTTGTACTTGTCGCGTGGAAGGTCGAGCTTGTATGCATTGTTGTTGTAGCGTGCTAGCACCTTGAAGGGTCCGTCGGCTCGAGGTAGTAGTTTGGACCTGCGCTCATGGGGGAAATGGTCCTTGCGAAGATGTAGCCATACGAGATCTCCCGGTTGGAACACCATAGGCTTCTTGTTGGCGTTGAGCTTGGACGCTAGTCGATGTACTTGCCTCTCGATCATTGCCCTTGTATCTTCATGCACCTTCTTGAGATAGCTTGCTCGAGCACTTGCGTCCAAGTTGATGCGTTCTTGTAGAGGTAGAGGTAGGATGTCCAATGGAGACAAGGGGTTGAAGCCGTAGATGACCTCGAAGGGGGACTTGCCGGTAGTCGAATGTCTTGCACGGTTGTAGGCGTACTCGGCGATGGGCAAGCATTGCTCCCATTCCTTAATGTTATTCTTGATCAACACGGGAAGAAGCGTCGAAAGCGTGCGGTTCGTCACCTCCGTTTGGCCGTCGGTTTGCGGATGATATGCCGAAGAGAAGAGGAGCTTGATGATGAGTTTGGCGCATAGAGTCTTCCAAAAGTATCTCAAGAACTTGACGTCCCGGTCCGACACGATCGTCTTGGGCACTCCATGTAGACGAATGATTTCCCTACAAAAGAGATTTGCCACATGTGATGCATCGTCGATCTTGTTACAAGGAATGAAATGAGCCATTTTAGAGAATCTATCCATGACAACAAACACGGAATCTTTTCCATTTTGAGTCCTAGGCAATCCAAGTACAAAGTCGATGCTTATGTCTTCCCATGGATGGAATGGAATAGGAAGTGGCATGTAAAGACCATGCGATTGAGCTTTTGACTTAGCTTTGCGACATGTAGAGCATCGGTTGGTGAGGCGTGAGACGTCACGTAGCATCTTGGGCCAAAAGTAGTTCTTGGAGAGTGTAGCAAATGTCTTGTCGCGACCAAAGTGTCCCATGAGTCCTCCTCCATGAGATTCCTGCAAAAGGAGCAAACGAAGCGAAGACTCGGGAATGCAAAGTTTGTTAGCTCTCATATGATATATGTCCTTGACGTAGTAATGTTCCCAAGAAGTGTGAGTCAAACACTTAGCATAAGGGTTTGCAAAGAAAGGATCATGCTCATATAAGTCTTTAATATGCTCAAAGCCAATAACATTCAACTCATGTTTTGTGACAAACATGCATTTGCGGGAAAGCGCATCCGCCACAACGTTTTCTTTGCCTTTGATGTACTTGATGACGTATGGGAAAGACTCAATAAACTCACTCCACTTAGCATGACGCTTGTTTAACTTAGTTTGACCCTTGAGATACTTGAGAGCCTCATGGTCCATATGAAGAATGAATTCATGAGGTCTAAGATAGTGTTCCCAAACACGCAAAACTCTCACCAATGCATATAGCTCTTTATCATAGATGGGGTAGTTAAGTTGTGCTCCGGATAGCTTCTCACTAAAGTAAGCAATTGGGCGCTTTTCTTGCATGAGCACGCCACCTATGCCAGTACCACTAGTGTCACAATGAATCTCGAAAGGTTTATCAAAGTTCGGTAGGGCAAGAAGTGGTGCGTGCGTGAGCAAGTCTTTGAGCTTAATGAACGCGGTGTCTTGCGAAGGACCCCAAACAAAGGATGTGTTCTTCTTGCTCAAGGCGTGTAGAGGCATAGCAATGGTGCTAAAGTCCTTCACAAAACATCGATAGAAACCGGCTAAACCAAGAAAGCTACGCACTTGTTGGAGATTCATTGGTTGAGGCCAAGTTTTAATTGCTTCAATTTTAGTTTCATCAACGTGAACACCTTGGGAAGAAATGACAAATCCTAGGAAGACGACCTTGTCAACGCCAAAAGTGCATTTTTCTATGTTAGCATATAAGCGCTCTTTCCGAAGGGTTTGCAAAACCATACGGATGTGTGTCACATGGTCCTCAAGCGACTTGATAAAAACG
Source organism: Secale cereale (assembly GCA_902687465.1). Classification (NCBI taxonomy): domain Eukaryota; kingdom Viridiplantae; phylum Streptophyta; class Magnoliopsida; order Poales; family Poaceae; genus Secale; species Secale cereale. The sequence goes on from LR738712.1 coordinate 342,549,965, forward strand.
AGGATGTCGTCAAAGTAAACCACTACAAAGACGCCTATGTAGGGTCGTAGAACAAAATGCATAAGACGCACAAAAGAACCGGGTGCTTTCGATAAACCCATTGGCATGACAAGCCACTCATATAACCCAAACTTGGTTTTGAAAGCCGTTTTCCACTCATCTCCCTCTTGAATGTGAATTTGGTAGTAACCACTTTTAAGATCAATTTTCGAAAAGATGGTGGCACCACATAACTCATCAAGCATGTCGTCTAAGCGTGGGATAGGTGACGATATCTAACGGTGATAGCATTTATCGGCCTACAATCGGAGCACATGCAAAAACTTCCATCTTTCTTAGGCACTAGAATAACCGGAACAGCACAAGGGCTCAAGCTTTCATGTACATGACCTTTGTCGATGAGTTGTTGTACTTGCCGTTGTATCTCCTTGGTTTCCTCGGGGTTGACGCCGTAGGGAGCCTTGTTCGAAAGTGGTGCGTCGGGTATGAGGTCGATGCGGTGTTCGATTCCGCGAAGTGGAGGTAGACCCGGAGGTAGCTCATCGGGAAAGATGTCCGAGAATTCCTGCAACAATTTAGACAACACTAAAGGTGGAGGTGGTGAAGTGTTAGTAGGTTTGGCTTCCCCTTTGCATAAAAGCACAAGGTGAAAGACACTCGATGGGTTCTCACACACTTCTCTCATCTCACTTTTGGTGGTGAGTAGCACTAGTTGTTTCTTGTCACTCATCGTGGAGTCACTCATATTTGGCTTGTGGATCTCACTCTCCTTTTTGTGGCTCACTCCCTCACCATTCTCTCCATGATGGTTGGTAGGTAAGTGTTTGTCGGCGGCTACTTGACTTGGTGACATTGGGCGTAGCACGAACCCCTTTTCTTTCATCTTGAAGCTATAGTGGTTCGTTCGTCCATTGTGTGTGGCTCCACGATTATATTGCCATGGTCGTCCAAGAATAAGGTGGCACACGGACATGGGGATGACATCACACTCAAGTGTGTCCTCGTAGGCGCCTATCTTGAAGGATACTTGCACGGTATGCTCAACTCGAAGAGTTCCGGCGTCGTTAAGCCATTGGACCTTGTAGGGATGAGGGTGCTTTGACTTCACAAAGTTGAGCTTGTCGCATAGCTCTTCGCTTGCCAAGTTGTGCCAACTTCCTCCATCAATGATAACCTTGACGGAGCGTCCATTGATTCCGGCCTTGGTATGGAAGATATGACATCTTTGATCGTCATCTTGTTGATGTTTGAGTGTCAAGACCTTGGAGACAACGAGATTGGGACTCGAGTCATTGTCGCAAAACACTTGGTGGTCTTCGTCTTCATTCACTTGGCGATGCATAGCTACATGTTTGAGGGGCTTCCATTTCATCATCGCTCATTGAGTCATAAGATCCGTCGACGTTGATGATCATGGTACGAACAGTCTTGCACTCAAATGACTTGTGGCCTCGTCCTTGGCACTTAAAAGCATTTGATGGAACTCATCTTGGAGTTGTCCTCGGTTGGAGTTGTAGATGATGAAGCTCTTGGCTTGAAGTTGTTGGTAGAAGGTGGCCGACTTGTTGTATTCGCATTCTTGTAACTTGACTTGTCACCGAAGTTTGTAGATGGTTTGGTAGAGGTAGGAGGAGCCGAAGTCGTTGAAGCTTGGTTGTAGGAGCCGAAGTTCTTGGAGGTGACCTTGGAGTACTTGTATTCCTCTTGAACTTGTCGCTCCGCTTTGGTGGCTTGATGTACTAACTCGAGGAGATTTGTGTATGGTTGAAAGTCCGCAATCTTCTTGATGGGGTAGTTGAGTCCATTAAAGAATCTCGCCATCGTTTGTTATTCATGTTCCGTGATGTTTGCGCATATCATGGCAATCTCCATCTCCTTGTAGTACTCTTAAATGGACTTGGTACCTTGCTTGAGGAGTTGTAGATTCTTGAACAAGTCACGGTTGTAGTGTGTTGGCACGAAGCGTGCTCTCATGACTTCCTTCATTTGAGCCCAAGTAGTGATGGGAGGTTCGCCTTTTGCTTCTCTTCTCTCGATGACTTGCTCCCACCAAATGAGCACATAGTCTTGGAACTCAAGGGAGGCCATAGCAATTTTCTTCTCTTCGTCAAAGTTGTGTAGGCGAAAGATCTTGTCAAACTTCAATGCCCATGAGAGATAGTCTTCGGGATCAATGCTTCCGGAAAACTTTGGCATGGTGAACTTAAGCTTGCCATAGCGATGCTCTTCATTGTTTGCTTGCCTATTTGGAGGGCGTTCTTGATTTGGATGGTTGTTAACCTCATGTTTCTTTGGCGTAGTAGATGTTCATTGTCATGGTGTACTTGCCGAGCTTGCGGTTCTTGTTGAGGTTGTTGCTCTTGTCGTGCTTGAGGAGGAACCTCTTGTTGCATTCGTGCTTGGTGTCGCCTCTCTTGCATCTCATCGCGAAGGAAATCCTCTTCTTGACGAGTGTGTCGATTGCGAGTTGCCACATTGCGATGTGCATCACGTAATGCTCGTTGCGCCTCTAGAGCTTGAGCTTCTCAGCGGTGTTGTGCTTGGCGATGAGCTTTGACATGTTGTTCTTCTTGGTGTTGACGTGCTCGCTCTTGTTATTGTTGGCATAGTCTTTGCCGTTATTGTGCTTGCACAAGTGTATGTTGGTTTTGACGATGTCGACTTTCTTGTTCGTCGAGTAAGTCTTGGGAGCTCTTGTCATGAAGTGAATTCCGGTTGTCATGTCGAGCTTGACGTGCGGCTTGACGAAGAGTGTTGGATGTAGGGGTACTTGAGCCGTCCGTTGAGTCGATGTGGCGACTTGAGCGGCTTCGTCTTTGAGAAGATGTGGAAGAAGAGCGTCGATTGACTATCAAAGTCCGTAGCGCATCGAATTGAGTAGCCATGTTGGTGTTGATGATGTCGAATTGCTCTCTTGTTCTTGCTTCAAATTGACGCGCGTCGGCGGTGACTTGCTTAATGTGTTCGCACATAGCTTCACTTTCTTGATGGAGAGCTCGTTGGACACCGAAGAGATGTAGTTGATCGATTCTTGAGGATCATCGAAGAGCGGGTTCGTAGATGTACTTGGCCTATCCATCATGACGAGCAAGTATGTGAGTGGGAGAAAGGAGAAGACAATACCAAATGTACCTTGACCAAAGTTGACAATGGATCAATGATCACTCTATAATGTAACCCGGAAATAGCACTATTGGTACCAAGTCTTGTCGATTCTCACACCTACACAAGTAAAGCTTTTAGAGGAGCTTGGTTAGGATGGTGGCAAAAATTCAAAGCAAAAAGTGATTAAGATTCAATGATGTTGAAAATGATTCACAATTGGCTCATGCAATAGGTAGATCACAAGCAATAGGTAGCACACGGAACACACGCACGGATAGATAAATGTGGTTGTGCAACCAAAAGTGAGCGAAAATGTGGAATCCACGGAAAATGATCGTGTTGCACAATGCTAGAGAGACGCTAACCGATTGCTTAATAGGCAGATGCGCATTTGTGCACAACCTATAAGAGCAATGTAACGACTTCCTATCACAAGTATGCTATGAGTGTATGATGTGCCGATGCTTTTAGCACAAGATGATGTATTGCTATCTCGTATGATCTCTTTTGATGCAAGGCATTTGATGCTATTGCTTTTGCTTATAAGCTTTGGATGGCTCTTTGGCTTAAAAGCTTGTGAGCTCTTTCTTTGACCACTTATGCATGCTTCCCGGATCAAGGTAGCTATTGTGTATGCGGAACACTCTTGTGTCACACGGGGATATGATGATGTACTATACAATGTCTATGACTATCACTAATGTGTACAAGTGTCGTGGCCCGGAAATACTCAAATGGCTAGTCTCGGTAGGAAAGCTACGCAAAATGTTCGATGAGGGTCTATCAATGCAATTGCAAGGTAGTAAACGAAGTGTCGTCGATGTTACCGTCCTTGTCGAGGTTGAGAGGTGGTCTTGTCGATGTCGTTCCGCTCCGAGATAGCAGAAACACAAACGGAAACGGAGAAAACCACAACTCAAATGATCCAAGACACAAAGAGGTAAAACCGTAGTGATGTTGGTTAGGTAATGATGGTGGGGATGGATGTGACGAGGGTATAACGGAAGGGGTGTCTAGGGTTTATGCGGTGGCGGAAACGGGGTGCGAAATATTGCAAAATGTAGTTTCGTCAGGTGGAGCCGGATGATCCGGATGTTCGACCAGATGATCTGGGTGGAGCCGGATGATCCGGATGATCCGGGTTTATCAAATCCACTCGGGAAACTTGGGGAAAAGGAGTAAAATGATTTTTCTCGGATTTTTGGTTGTTTTTGAGGGTGGGGGAGGTTGGTAAGAGGATGATCCACTTGTCACACAACTCAACCACGGATCACAATCAACAAAATCTTATCAAAACACACAAATCTCAAAAAAAAATTGTGGGGCTATTTGGTGGGGATTTTCGAATTTGGACGAAAAACAACAAAAACAAGCTAGAAAACAAGGTGTGGGGCTCCAAATCCGTGATCAGCCTAGGCTCATGATACCATAGATGATGTAGGGTGGAACCCTACGTGGCCGATCTTTCACGAAAACGAGGGATCCCGAGGAAGAACACAAGGGGCACGAGGGAAAACACAAGAGAGACAAGGAGAAAACACTCAAATCAACCAACTTAGGTCACACAAATGCTAGATCCGGGTACACAAAGTGCGATACACGATACACGATCAACTAAGGACGATACAAGTGGCGGTAGTCATCTCCGTGAGGAGGTCTTGATGTTCTTCTCCGTATAGGAGGTCTTGAATCCGGTGGATCTTCTCCGAAGAGGCCGCGGTCTCGTAGGAGAGGAACCACTAAGGTTTTGGTATGAGCTAACACAAAGCTAACCCTAGATAGTTTAGGTAGAGTGCTATATATAGACTAGGAGGGGCGAAGGGGTACATGGGCCTCGGCCCAACATCATGCACGCAGGCACTGTCCGGATGATCCGGACGTTTGTCCGGATGATCCGGGCTTCGGGGGTCCGGATGATCCGGGGCGGCGTCCGGATGATCCGGACGTGTCTGAACTGCAGCGGTTGGTCCAGATATCCGGGGCTTGGTCCGGACGTCCAGGTTCGCCCGGATGATCCGGGCCGGGATCCGGATGATCCGGTTTCAGCTGGGGCTCTCGGGTACATTTGCGGGATCGTCCGGACGTTTGTCCGGATCATCCGGGCCTCGGCCGGATCGTCCGGGCAGGCTTAGTCTTGGCTATTCTTCTCCTCCTTCTCCCTCCTTTGATTCTTCTTGTCCCTTGACTTCTCCATGGTTGCTCCCAAGGTGCCTGAGTATGCAAAGAGTCTCCGATGAGGGTAGCAGCCATGTCTCACGTGAATGAGAGTGATGTAGAGAGAGGAGTGAATTCACCACGGTCTCGAGAGCTTGTGCTCGAGCACGTGTCATGGGACCACTTGGCACTTGGTGAGTCGAAGGTAGGTCCATGGGGATGACCTTGGGATGCTCCACATCATGTTACTTGTGCACATTAGTGATCATCGATCCGCCTTCCATTGTATACATACCATATCATCTTGGTATGATCATATCATCCCTTGTGTCACAAGATTGTTCCCGCATATACACAATTGCTATCTTGGTTTGTGCATTTCACATCATGGCCATAAAAATAAAGGAGAACGAATAAGCTCTTAAGCAAAAAGAGAAAGACAAAGAAGCTTGTAAGCAACAGACATAGCATCGCATCATATGATATCATACTTGATCATCTTGGATCATCTTATGCTAAAAGCACCGGAACATCATACACATAACATACTTGGGATAGAAAGTTCATACATTTTGCATCTTATAGGTTGTGCACAATGTTGTATCCGCCTATAGAGCAATCGTGCTAGCGTCTCTCTAGAGTTGTGCAACACGAGCGTTTTCCGTGGACTCCACATTTTGTGCTCATTCCTTGGTTGCACGACCCCATCTATCTATCCGTGTGTGTGTTTCCATGTGCCACCCATATTGCTATTGGTCTACTTGTTTCACTTGCGAATTTGGGAATCTCTTTCAACTTTATTGACTCTTGCTAACATTTTGCATCAAATTTTTGTGCCACTTATCCTAACCAAGCCACTCTATAAGCTTTACTTGATAGGTGTGAGTGAACAAGTCCGGTACCAATTCCACTATTCTTTCATATCACATTGAGTGAAACGGGATACATCCTCAACATTCGGAAAAGGTAACTTGGTATTGTTTATCTCATTTCCTACTCACCTTTGCTCGAGTCTTGCGATGGATAGGAAAAGCATTTCATCTCGGGTCTACACCAACAACGACAAGTTCGATGCCATGACATACCACTTGTGCGCCAACATGGATGCTCAAATGAAGGAGCTCAAAGCCCTCATCAAGAACCGCAAGAGGTCTTCCTCATCTTCGAGAAGACGCTCAAGTGCACATCCTTCCGAGCTACCATCTCCGGCAAGATCACATCGGCATCGACAACATCAACGACAAGAACGTGAAGGTCATGAGCTCAACTGATGCGGAGCATCCGACGAGCATCCCCATGGACACTCCGTCATCGGCACAAGCACGTAAGGGACCAATGACTAGAGCACGTGCACGTGCTATCGAGGACGAGGTGAATTCTCTCCTCTTCGAGTTTCGTTTGGATTCGCATGAGGATTGGGTTCTACCTCACAAGGAGATGTTGTGCATTCTCAGTTACCAAGGAGATGATCACGTGGAAGCAAAGAAGAACCTGTTCAGCCTGGAACACGTGGAAGCAAATGAAGACATGCCCAACCCAGAACGAGCGGTACTACCGCTCTTGCCCAGTCCGGAACAAGCGGTACTACCGCTCCTTAAGCGGTACTATCGCCTGCAAGCGGTAATACCGCCTGAGGGGCCGGTACTACCGCCCTACCTGCGCGCAGCCTTCGGCCTTTGGCCATGTACCCCTTTTCCCCTCTTACCCCTTCGTGGTATAGACTATAAATAGACCTCCCCCACATCTTTTGAGGGTCAGCAAAGATATTGAGAGACCTTGAGAGCTTTGCTCCTTGTATCCCCTCCTCTAGGAGATCAAGACCTCCAAGGGAGAAGAATCCTTGTGGATTGCAAGACCTCCCAAGGGAGAAGAATCCTTGTGGATTGCAAGACCTCCCAAGGGAGAAGAATCCTTGTGGATTGCAAGACCTCACCTCCTCTAGGAGTGGGAAGAACCTTACCTTTGTGCTTGTTTCCTTGGATTGATCTTGTAATCTTGTGGATCCTTTGTATGCTACTCTAGTGGATGTGATATTGGGTTTGTTTTGAGAGATTTGTGTCTTGTGTTCTTGTGTGTTCTTCCTCTTTTTCCCCCTCCAAGTGTGAAAAGACCCCCCTACGGTTTCACCCTACAACATCTTGGTATCATGAGCAAGGTGGATTCACATCTTGGGGTCCCATCCCCCCACTTTCTAGCTTGATTTTGTTGTGTTCTTGCCCAATTTCGAAAATCCCCACAAAAAAATAGCCCAAAATTTTTCTTGCAATTTATTGGATCTTGTGAGATTTGGTTGTTTTGGTCCATGAATTTGATGTTTGGAAAGTGGATCTAGCCCCTCCACAACACTCCCCACCCATCCCACCACGAAATCCATCCAATTTTGCCCCCGAAATCAACCATTTCCGCCCATAATTCGCCCCGATCCCGATCTGCGAACATTACCCGACACCAGCGGTACTACCGCCCCTCCAAGTGGTACTACCACCTATAACCACAAGTGGTACTACCGCCCTACAAGTGGTACTACCGCCCCTCACTGTTTCATCCTTCTGAGTTTCACCGTTTTGACCATAACTTTCACTCTCGAACTCCGATTTGAGTGTTCTTTGGCTCGTTGAGAAGTTAGCGACGTGCCCGAGCTGGTCATCTTGGTTTTATCACCATTACTCCCCATCCAAATATCAACACAACAACACCCACTTTCCTCATTTGACCGGTTTCGAGTTGAGATTTGGCGTTTCCTAAGGTGTTTCGACTACTTAGGAGCGTTTGACATCGACATCATCGCCTCGGAGTCATCTTCGCCGCTAACCGTGAGCAAGGACGGTAACCTCGACGACACTTACCTTTTGCTTTTGCATTGATAGCCCGAGCCATTTGCGTTGCTTACCCATCGAGACTAGCAAGTTGAGAATTGCCGGGCCACTCTCTTGTGCACCGTAGTGATCATGTTATCATCGTAGTGCCATAAGTCTCTCCCGTGCATATCTTACATACTTGTCTCATATTATCCTCGGCTCGAGCATCAAGCTTTAAAAAAAGCTTTTAAGCAAAAAGAGGAGCAACAATGAGCTTGTAAGCAATAGCATTGAGAAACTTTACTTACTCATATCATCTTGGTCACCGCATACATAGCATAGTTGGGATCGAGGACGGCACGTTTCTCTCATAGGTTGGTGCACAAAGCGTATCTCGCCCATTTGAGCAATCGAGCTAGCGTCTCTCTAGCATTCGCACAACAAGAGCATTTTACGTGATTACTCACATTTTGCGCTCACCCTTGGTTGTGCGGATCCCATCTATCTTCCGAGCGTGTGTTCCTAGTGCTACTCTTGGCTTTGATCTATTTGCTTTACGTGCATTTTTGTGAACCTTCTCAACCTTATCGATATCTTGACTAGCACTTTGTTTGAAATTTTGCCACCATCCTAACCAAGCTACTCCATAAGCCTCTTTACTTTGTAGGTGTGAGGAACAAACATGGTTCCAATTCTACTATTGTGGCATTTCATTGAGTGAAACTTGTTACATTTTCAACCTTTGGAAGAGGTAACCTTGGTATTGTTCTCTCATTTACCTACTCACCTCCACTTTACATGATGGATAGGCCAAGTTCTTCTACCAACCCGATCGACGAGCATCTAGTGGAAGCACCGAACTACGTCACCAAGAATCACCTTTTCGGTGTCCAACGAGCTCTTCACCAAAAAAGCGAAGCTTTGGGCGACCGCATCGAGCAACTCGCTTCCGACTTTCGCACACAAATGCAAGAGTTCCGCCACATCTTGGTGAACCGCACGTCTCCGCCTTCTTCATCAAGTTGGCGCCATCCAAGTCGACGCTCAAGCGACCGCTCTTCGGCTTACTCTTCCTCGGATGCAAGTCCTCCACAGCCTTGTCAATCTCAACAATTCGTCAATCAAGATCGACAATCTCCGGACAATCCATTCCATGGCAATGGGTTACGAGATCGAGTTCGAGCACGTGAGCAAGGGCGCCGCCAAGAGCAACAACGCCCACATCAAGTACACAAAGATGACGATGCAATCCGGCAAGCACAAGAACGGCGTGACAATCAAGCACGCAACACACAACAAGCTCTTCGTGACTCCACGCGCATCTTCGCCAACCGCAACCGCCAAGTACGTCAACAAGAAGCACTTCATCAAGAGCGACAAGAGGAAGCCGCTCATCGCGAAGCGGAGCAAGAACGACGAAATAGGAACGACGTGTCGCGCCAACACCGGCAAGACCATCGCGAGGAGCACGTTTTCGCGGAGCAACCACATCGTCATGAGGGACACCACCATCATCAACATGACGAAGAACAACGCTTCGGCAAGCTAAAGTTCACTATGCCCAAATTCTCCGGAAGCACCGACCCTGAAGAATACCTCTCATGGGCATTGAAGGTCGACAAGATATTCTGCCTCCACAACTTCGAAGAAGAGAAGAAGATTGCCATGGCCTCTCTCGAGTTTCAAGACTATGTCCTCATTTGGTGGGAACAAACGATCAAGCGACGACATACAAGAGGCGAACCACCCATTACAACTTGGTCGGAAATGAAGAATGTCATGCGAGCTCGCTTCGTGCCTACACACTACACCCGTGATCTCTTCAAGAAGTTGCAACTTCTCAAACAAGGCACGAAGACGGTGGAAGAATATTACCAAGAAATGGAGATTGCCATGATACGAGCCAACATCAAGGAAGATGACGAGCAAACAATGGCCCGCTTCTTGAACGGCCTCAATCACCCAATCAAGCGGATAGCCAACTTCCAACCATACTCAAACCTTCTCGAGCTAGTTCATCAAGCATCCAAGGCCGAGCGGCAAGTCCACGATGACTTCAAGTATGCCAAATAGTCGTCCAAGACCTACAGCTCCTACTCTCAAGCACCCGCGACTTCGGCACCTCCTACCTCAACTAGAGCATCACCAAGTACAGGCGACAAGTCAAGTTACAAGCAAACTAGACCTTCCTCGACCCGTTCTCCGGCAAGCAACTACAAACCCAAGACTCCCTCACCTTCGGCACCACCTTATGACGCCGTGAAGACTAGTTCCTTCAAGTGCTTCACATGTGGTGGCCGAGGTCACAAGTCCTTCGAGTGCACCAACAAGAGAACCATGATCTTCAACGACGATGGCACATATGACTCGATGAGCAAAGACGAAGTGGAAGCCATTGAGCACGTGGCCATGCACCGGCGCATCAACGAAGATGAAGATGATCAAGTGTTTTGTGACAACGATTCAAGTCCCTCTCTCATGGTATCCAAGGTCTTGACCCTCCAACACCATCAAGATGAAGACCAACGATGCCATATCTTCCACACAAAGGCCGGCATCAACGGACGTTCCGTCAAGGTCATCATCGACGGAGGAAGTTGTCACAACTTGGCAAGTGACGAGCTCTGTTCCAAGCTCCAATTGGTCAAGAAGAAGCACCCTCATCCATACAAGGTACAATGGTTGAGCGACTCCGGCATCATTCAAGTGGAGCATACGGTACAAGTTTCTTTCAAGATCGGCGCCTACGAGGACACCTTGGAGTGTGATGTAGTTCCCATGACGGTGTTCCACCTTCTCTTGGGAAGACCTTGGCAATTTGACCGCGGAGTCATCCACAACGGACGAACCAACTAATACAGCTTCAAGATGAAAGGAAAGGAATATGTGCTTCGACCAATGTCACCAAGCCAAGTGATCGCCGATAAGCAAGCATCCACCCATCGTGGAGATCCTAGTGAGAGAGTGATCCACCAAAAAGAAAGTGAGAGCCACAAGCCAAAATTGAGCGCCTCTTCGCCAAGAGAGAAAAACTTAGTCCTCCTAGCCACCAAACGTGAGATGAGAGAAGTGTGTGAGAACCCCTCGAGCGTCTTCCACCTTGTGCTTCTATGCAAAGGGGAAGCCAAACCTACTAACACTTCGCCACCTCCACCTTTTGTGTTGTCTCAATTGTTGCAGGAATTTTCGCACGTCTTTCCCGATGAGTTACCACCGGGTCTACCTCCACTTCACGGCATCGAACACCGCATCGACCTCATACCTGGCGCACCACTTCCGAACAAGGCTCCTTACCGCGTCAACCCGAAGGAAACAAAGGAGATACAACATCAAGTACAACAACTCATCGACAAAGGTCATGTACGTGAAAGCTTAAGCCCTTGTGCAGTTCCCGTTATTCTCGTGCCTAAGAAAGATGGAAGTTTCCGGATGTCTTCCGATTGTCGTCCGATAAATGATATCACCGTTAGATACCGTCACCCTATTCCACGCCTAGATGACATGCTTGATGAATTATGTGGTGCCACCATCTTTTCCAAAATTGACCTTAAAAGTGGCTATTACCAAATTCGCATTCAAGAGGGTGATGAATGGAAAACATCTTTCAAAACCAAGTTTGGGTTATATGAGTGGTTGGTCATGCCGATGGGCTTATCGGAAGCGCTCGGCTCTTTCATGCGTCTTATGCATTTCGTTCTCCGACCTTATATCGGCGTCTTTGTAGTGGTTTACTTTGATGACATACTAGTCTTTAGCAAGTTGCTTGAGGAACATGTCAACCACGTCCGTATGGTTTTGCATGCCCTTCGAAAACAACAATTATATGCTAATATGGAGAAATGCACTTTTGGTGTTGATAAAGTTGTTTTTCTAGGATTTGTCGTGTCTTCACAAGGTGTTCACGTTGATGAAACTAAAACTGAAGCAATTAAAACTTGGCCTCAACCAACGAACCTTCAACAAGTGCGTAGCTTTCTTGGTTTAGCTGGTTTCTATCGACGCTTTGTGAAGGACTTTAGTACAATTGCTATGCCCTTACACGCCTTGAGCAAGAAGAACGCACCCTTCATTTGGGGTCCCTCGCAAGAGACCGCGTTCAATGAACTCAAAACTTTGCTTACACACGCACCACTTCTTGCCCTACCAAACTTTGACAAACCGTTTGAGATACATTGTGACGCTAGTGGCACCGGTATAGGAGGCGTGTTAATGCAAGAAAAGCGTCCGATTGCGTATTTTAGTGAAAAACTATCCGGAGCACAACTTAACTACCCCATCTATGATAAAGAACTATATGCTTTGGTGAGAGTTTTACGTGCTTGGGAACACTATCTTCGACCCCATGAATTTATTCTTCACACGGACCATGAGACGCTCAAATATCTCAAGGGTCAAACGAAGTTAAACAAGCGTGGAGTGAATTCATTGAGTCTTTTCCCTATGTCATCAAATACATCAAGGGCAAAGACAATGTTGTGGCGGATGCGCTTTCCCGCAAATGCATGCTTGTTACCAAACTCGAGTTGAATGTTATTGGCTTTGAGCACATAAAAGACTTATATGAGCATGATGTTTTCTTTACAAATCCTTATGCCAAATGTGTAGCACATACTTCTTGGGAGCAATACTACATAAAGGATGTATATCTCATGAAAGCTAACAAACTTTGCATTCCCGAGTCTTCGTTTCGTTTGCTCCTTTTGCAGGAATCTCACAGAGGAGGGCTCATGGGACACTTTGGATGCGACAAGACATTTGCTACGCTCTCCAAGAATTACTTTTGGCCCAAGATGTTCCGCGACGTCTCTCGCTTCACCAACTGGTGCTCTACATGCCGCAAAGCTAAGTCAAAAGCTCAATCCCATGGCCTTCACATGCCACTTCCTATTCCTTTCCATCCATGGGAAGACATTAGCATGGATTTCATTCTTGGATTACCTAGAACTCGCAATGGAAAGGATTCCATATTCGTTATTGTGGATAGATTTTCCAAGATGGCACATTTCATTCCTTGTCACAAGATAGACAATGCTTCACATATTGCGACTCTCTTTTGTAGGGAAATATTGCGCCTACATGGAGTGCCCAAGACGATTGTCTCGGACCGTGACGTCAAGTTCTTGAGCTACTTTTGGAAGACTCTATGCGCCAAGCTCGGCATCAAGTTACTCTTCTGCATGGCATACCACCCTCAAACCGATGGCCAAACCGAAGTCACCAACCAGACGCTTGCAACTCTCCTACGTGTGTTGATCAGGAAGAACATCAAGGAGTGGGAGGAATGCCTACCCATCGCCGAGTACGCCTACAATCGCGCGAGACACTCTACAACCGGCAAGACCCCTTCGAGGTTGTCTACGGCTTCAATCCATTGTCACCTTTGGACATCCTTCCTCTCCCGCTTCAAGAACGAGCCGACATGGACGCAAGTGCAAGAGCAGCCCACCTCAAGAAGATGCATGAAGAAACACGTTCCACGACTGAGCGTCAAGTACAACGCCGCGCCATCAAGCTCAACACCAACAAAACACCAATGGTGTTCCATCCGGGTGATCTCGTTTGGTTACACCTTTGCAAATACCGCTTCCCCAAGGATCGCAAATCCAAGCTTCTTCCACGAGCCGACAGACCATTCAAGGTGCTAGCACGCTACAACGACAACACTTACAAGATCGACATCCCCCGTGACAAGTACAGTGTAAGCGACATCTTCAATGTCAAAGACTTGGCCAAGTACCATGGTGATGAAGACCATGATCCGTGGACGGATCTTCTCCAAGGGGGGGGGAGATGATGCGGAGCATCCGGCGAGCATCCCCATGGACACTTCGTCATCGGCACAAGCACGCAAGGGACCAATGACTAGAGCATGTGCACGCGCTATCGAGGGCGAGGTGAATTCTCTCCTCTTCGAGTTTCGTTTGGATTCGCATGAGGATTGGGTTCTACCTCACAAGGAGATGTTGTGCATTCTCAGTTACCAAGGAGATGATCACGTGGAAGCAAAGAAAAACCCGTTCAGCCCGGAACATGTGGAAGCAAATGAAGACCTGCCCAACCCGGAACGAGTGGTACTACCGTTCCTCCAAAGCGGTACTACCGCTCCTGCCCAGTCCGGAACAAGTGGTACTACCGCCTGCAAGCGGTAATACCGCCTGAGGGGCCGATACTACGGCCCTGCCTGCGCGCAACCTTCGGCCTTTGGCCATGTACCCCTTTTCCCCTCTTACCCCTTCGTGGCATAGACTATAAATAGACCTCCCCCACATCTTTTGAGGGCCAGCAAAGATATTGAGAGACCTTGAGAGCTTTGCTCCTTGTATCCCCTCCTCTAGGAGATCAGGACCTCCAAGGGAGAAGAATCCTTGTGGATTTCAAGACCTCCCAAGGGAGAAGAATCCTTGTGGATTGCAAGACCTCACCTCTTCTAGGAGTGGGAAGAACCTTACCTTTGTGCTTGTTTCCTTGGATTGATCTTGTAATCTTGTGGATCCTTTGTATGCTACTCTAGTGGATGTGATATTGGGTTTGTTTTGAGAGATCTGTGTCTTGTGTTCTTGTGTGTTCTTCCTCTTTTTCCCCCTCCAAGTGTGAAAAGACCCTCCTAGGGTTTCACCCTACAACATCAACACCAACAACCTCTCAACGACTTCACCATGTACCTTGGCATCTTCGCCAAGCGACTTCAAGGCATCTTCGCCTTTGGACATATGGCATCTTCGCCAACAAGCACCCCAAGCTTATGCTCAAGAGAAGCTTCCCAATCTCAAGTCCGCGAATTCCACGAGCTACTACGACCTCGACAACGACCACGAGATTCCTTTCTATGGGACTCAAGACCCCGAGGAGTATCTTGAGTGGGAGCGCAAGATGGACGACTACCGCAAGCTACATCAAGTTCCCTACGAAGATCAAGTGAAGTGCGCCACAAGAAACTTCCACGACAACGCGTCAACATGGTGGATTCACACACCTTCGACGAGCTTCAACGTGAATTGGCCCAAGACAAAGAGAGCTATGCGGCGAGAGTTCGTGCCTCCCACTTACACGGAACATCTTCTACGCTAATTGGAGAACACCATACAAGAATCCGAGTCCATCGACAAGTACTTCAACGAGATGAAGATGGCCTTGCGACGAGCCGGCGTGGACGACCCCATTTCGATGAAGCTCCACTTCATGATGGGATTGCACAATGAAATCTACAAGACTATCTTCCTCGAGAACTACAAGTCCCTCGACGACAACTACATTGGTCCTCTCAAGGCAGAACAAGAACTCATGAAGGCCAAGGCTTCTCCACCACAAGCACACTTCTCGAAGACCAAGCTCCAAGACGGCGACCATGAGGCTAGTACCACCATGATGTCCAAGCCCAACGAGCTCCAAGATGACGTTCCCGAGTTCGACTTCATCGCCATCCCTCTTTGTGGCATTGATTATGCCCAGTCTACTTTGACTCTTTTTCAAGATGGTGCAACGACGACTACGACTACGGAGCCATTCGAGGACCAAGCTTTGAAGGCGAATGACATGGTGACGAGCAAGGATGATGCTTCCATATTTGAGAGTGATGATGTGCCATCTTCGGCCTTCATCCACGGCGACGATTACGAGATGGTTGAGCATGAGATTTTCCCTTCGACCACGGCGATGTATGATGACTTGAGTGCCTTGTGCCACCATATTGAGAGTGAGAGTGAGTTCACCACTAGCCCCACATATGATGTGTTGCACCAATTCCCACGTGAGGAGAGCCACAACCCCCACCACTTGAGTGAGATGAGTGACTCCACCATATGTGAGTTTGAGTGCACCTACCTTGAGGGAGTGAGTGAGCCACCACATAGAGAGAGTGAGATAGTTGATAGGTCACGTGATGCCACTTTCAACGCTAACGACTTGACCTCTAACTCTATTGTGTCTTCTCATTTGGTGCTAGGTCCCACATTTGATGACGCGCCGATCCTCGACGACTTCATCCTTCCTATGGACAAGACGATGGCCATGGTGGAATATGACACACCCCCCACATGGTTCCATCAAGATCGAGATGATGACCACCATTTCGTCTTTCCCACCTCACCTACACCACATGAGGTGAAGGTGATGATCTCGTCCCACTAGTGGACTATGTCGACATTGATTGCTTGCATGATTTTGATCCACCTATTGCCATGCTTCGTGCTAGTATGATTTCCCCATGCGATGATTTACCCATTTATGAAAAGTTTGATGATTGCCATGTGGAGTCTATTAGTTGTGATGCCATGTTGCATAGGATTTCATGTGATAATTCTCTAGGTCACATCATGTTTGACAATCCGCTTGACTTGTCATATGCTATGAATGAGATCAACCATATGTGATATTTGCAATTTCTTTGTAGTAACTATGCATATGCCATTAAAATAAATCCAATTTGCACTTATGGCATAGAAGACAAGCCCATGGTTATTGGCATTTGTTTTTCTTGTGATGATATTGATATGCTCCCTTTGCATCATTTATCTCATATGCCATGCCATGAACACCTAGCTTCGGATATGTATTGTTTTGGAGATTGTTCCACGTCTCCATATTATGCTTTCGATATTACTCGTGAGGAGACACCCATAGTTTCCTCACACATTTTAGGAGATTTTGATCCATCCCATCCATTGCATGATCCCCATACTTGTATGCTCAATTTGCATCCACATCATGCTATACACAATAACTATTCATTCATGATGGATGACATGTTCTTATACCATGCATCAAATTTCTTTGAGCGATGCTTATCTTGTGCTAACTCACACATGCACATACACATCATGATGGATGATGTGTACATTTCCCATGCACACACTTTCTTTGGCTTGTGTCTATTTTGTGTTGGTATACATGCATACTCATCAACCTCGCAAGAGCACGAGTTGACGAAAAGAGCTCTAGAGAGCAACGATGACTTGGGATTCCGTGGATTATCCTTCCAACCACTCCCTTCGCGCAAAGACTTCGCGCATCTCTTCTACATGGCCCTCACATGGTTATGGGTTATTGTCCATTATATCTATTATGCCCCTCTTGCCATGTTCAATTTGCATGATATGCTCATTTATATGCCTTTGCCATGCATTTGTGACCCATGATTCGCATTACACATGATGATTGATTCTCGTACTTGTATGTGTATTTGCAAGCTTGGTGGAGATATTGCGTGTTATTGCCATGATGCCTTTATACCCCATGCCTATTATGATGCTTTGATCTTGATTTGTGATCGTGCTTGCGATATGTCATGTGCATTGCCTATATCCACTATTTGCTCACATGACATGATTGCCATGATTTCCTATAGTGTGTTGCATTTTCGCGCCACTAGTTTGCACGACATGATTGATATGCTTGCTTATGTTGCATCACCGATGATTCATCCTTGTTCCTTTCATGCGGTTGATGTCAACCATTGCCATGCTTTGCACATGATTGATATTGCTTGTTGTCATATGTCTCCACATGTTTCCTCTCTCATGCTATATGATTGTCCATGCATTGAGCGCAACCATGATTTTAGTCTTCCCAATGAGATTGCCCCCATAGCATTCTCGCACTTATTTGGAGATTTTGACATATTTCTTATGAAGCATGCTTGTCTTACCTCCTTGCACCATATGCCTAGTGCCATGAAAATAGCCATTGTTGCATCCAATTATTCATGCACTTGTGCTTCTAATGGTTATGTGCAAGAGAAGAGAACCATCATGATGGGTGATGTGTTTTTCTACCATGCGCATACGTTCTTCCTTTTGTTGTGTGCATGTGTAGGATACTTGGACTTCGTGTGAACTTCCACTTCACGTGAGTTGACCACTCGAGCTTTTGAGAGGGAACAACCTTCATTCCCGACGCTTCTACATCGCACTTGCATATGCTTCGGCATTGTGAAGGACGCACAAGGACATGCTTTCAAGGTGATATCCTTCTCGGTCGAGACACACAAAACCATGAGCATGGATATTGTGGATCACACAACATCTGTTGCTTGCACCATGAGACTTATTTGTCATCTTGGACCCCTTGATTGCACACATGTTAGAGATCTCGCTTCAACTTGTCATTGTCACATCGCCATGCTTCATGATATATATGCCTTGTGTGTTGCATCTGACCTGATTACTTGTCCCTATCATATGCTTGGTTGCAACAATGTCATCTCTTCACATATGCCATGTCCCATTGCTTTTCACATGATTGACCTGCTTGCCTCACACATGATGAACAATTGCTCTTTCTATTGTGTTGAGTGCCATACTATCTTCACTACACCCTATGCATGTTATGCTTGCATTGTCTTGCACTTGACACATGTGTTTAGACACTTCATTTCACTTGGTGTTGTGAATGATTCGTATGCCTACCATAGACTTTTCATTGAGCGCTTTATGAATGCTTGCTATGACTTTGAGGTAGATGCTTATTCTCTTGTCAAACATATGTGCATCTCTACCTCACATTTACATGCTTGTTTCCATGATGACCTTGATTGTGCTCAACTCATATGCTTACATGCCATGTCACTATCCTTTGTCACACCACATGCTATGCTTGATGACCACACTTGTTGGTTGAATCACCTCTTGAATGCTTGGTTTTGCACTAACGCTAGCCACATTTGTTTTTCCAAGTGTTTGTTGTCCTTGCTCCTTTTGAAGGAATCACTAGATGGTGTGACATTGGAGAGTGCCCATTTCGAGCTTCAAGATGATGAGTGCTTGGTGATCGACCACTTCGACATGGCGACGCCATCTCTTTCCCATGGTGATTTGGCTTTCGATCCGAGGTCGGATCTTTTCCAAGGGGGAGGGGATGATGCGGAGCATCCTAAGGACATCACCATGTCAAGAGTCCGTTTGGCAAGTGACACGTGCGACCTCTACTTCTCATACATAAAGGTGAATCATCTCCTTTACACGTGTTCACTTAACCCCTTCGAGGATGGTATACTACTTGACACTCCACTCGTGTACATGCATAGGTATCGTCAGACCTTCATGGATGACGAGGAGGAGTGCAAGCGCCAAGGTACAACTACACCATCCGCGAGGGAAGCTTGGAAGAGAAGACGGAAGAGGACGGAGCTGCTGATTCTACAGCGGCCGGACATCCAGGCCAAAGGCCGGACATCCGGCGCCCAGCCTGGACATCCGGCGCTTCGCCAACTCCCGGACATCCGGCGCTTCGCCAACTCCCGGACATCCGGCCTTTGGCCCGGAAATCCGGACCATCCTATCTAGAGAGCATCGGGACCTAGCCCCTCCAGCCCGCACATCCGGCCCCTTGGCCCGGACATCTGGCGACCAGCGAAGCCTCGGACATCCGGCCCGGCGCCCAGACATCTGGCCTCCCTTGCCTGCGTGCATGTATCCGGGCCGATGCCCTTGTACACGTTTCATCCCTCACTTACCCCTTCATGACCCTAGACTATATATACTCCTCCACCTCCAACATTTTAGGGTTAGCAAATGTGATAGCTCATTTTAGACTAGAGCTTTGCTCATCTTAGTGGTTCTACTACTAGGAGAGATTGCGACACCTCTACGTAGAAGATCCACGAAGGATTCAAGACCTCGTCACGGAGAAGATCCTTCTAGGATTCAAACCCCCATCTCCATTGGATTTGGGATGAACTCTACCCATGTATATTTCCCTTTGTTGTTCATGTACCTTGTGATCTTGTGTGTTTGATTGTCTAGTGGATGTGTGATTGGACTTGTTCTTGAGTGTTTTCCCTTGTGATTTCTCCTTGTTCGTCCCCGTGTTCATCGTGTTCCTCGCGGGATCCCTCCTTTTCGTGAAAGATCGGCCTAGAACGGGTTGACCCCGCATCACTCGAGGTAGGGTTCTGTGACGTCTTTGTCTGGTCGTTGAACACAAACGAAGTACGCGAATTTGCAGCTATGGTGAACTTTAATCTAAACAAAACCCAAAGTCTAAACGATGCCCTAAGGGCTGTATATATGGGGGAAGAGGGGGGAATTTCGTGGCCCTTGGAGGAGGGGTCCGAAACCAACCCTAACTCTTGTTTCCCCACACATACGGACTCTAAAAACAACATATACTCAAGTATTTCGAAATTACTTGGGCCTGGCCCAATAATAAGGTGACGTGGCACCTACAATAGCCTCTGGACGTAATTTATGAAGTGGCATCTTGTACATTTCGTCCAAGGCTTCACGCACTCATTATGGTGGCTTCAAAGTCCTGAAATCATCACTTGTAACTCCGTTCTTGTTCCCCTTGTGCATGCCATCATCTCCATGCTCGATCTTGCTCCAGTGTTCATCCTTCTTGTCCAAGCTAGGCCCTTCATTTGTAAGCAAGACAAATGTATCCAATTTAGGCAGCATCATATTCTCATGAACATTAGAATCATTACCAAGAAACGAAAGTACCAGGTAATTTAATTAGCATGCGCGAACTCTAGTAATTGGTCCTGTATATGTGTCACTTGGGGCTGTGGGTGTAACCTTGTTAGTGATGTCCTCATCATATCCCGAACTGGCTAGCTATTTGATCTTGCCGGCCAGTCGGCTAACCTCCGCTCTCCCTTCTTCCGAGGGACTGCGGGGACGCCAGTTAAAAAGCTTCTTTGACGGAGCACTGGAATACGTGGGGAGTCCTCGCCGAACTGGATCTGGCAAAGCAACATCTTCAATGTAAAACCACTCCGAAGGCCACTCTTTGGATGCCTTCTTCGGAGTACCGGGTAGATAGCCTGTCCCGGCTATGCGCCATACTTCGGCGCTCCCAACTTCAAATATGGATCCTTCTTATGATCGAGGGACAAGGCAGAAATATCTTCTCCACAGCTCAAAGTGAGGCTCGCAACCCAAAAAACAGTTCGGATAAAGCGACAAAACCCGCAATGTGCAGAATTGACCCTGGGGTAAGATTGTGCAGTTGGAGGCCATAGAACTCCAGAAGTCCCGTAAGATAGGGATGGACAGGGAACCCCACGCCTCATAAAAGGTAGGAGATGAAACATACTCGCTCTCGGTCGGAGGGGTTGGAAAAGCTCTCTGCCAGGGCTTGGTTGTCGACAGACGTTAGTCCGGCCTGGACGGGACTAGATCCTTTGGGGGGAGATACCCCTGCGCTTGCAGTGTCCGCAGATGCGCATGGGACACGGATCATCTTTTCCAATCCCCTGCACAAGGTCCATGAGGGCGCGAGGAGGAGCTCGGGGCACTGGCCATATTTGAAGATTTTTTGCAGGCACTAGGGTTTCTTCTGCGTGGAATGAGATGGAGAGGCAGTTGGATCTATTCTCTTATATAGGCGCCTTCCCTGAATGGTCAAGGGGGTATTTGCAAAAGATGCCCCGATGGTTTGCATTCGTTGTACACGTGGAAGCCAAGGCGACGACGGCGAGGAATCAGCGAATTATAATATTTAAAGAAGCTGAACTACCATCCAGGAGGACTCGCCTTGCAAGACCGAAGACATGAAGCCAGATACAATCTCGTTCTTTAAGGCAAGTCTGGGGGCTATTGAGGGAGTCCTATATTCGGGTGTCCTTAGTCATCCAGGTCGTTGAAGCTGGGCCACATTGATGGGCTGTATGAAGAAGAAGCAGAAGGCCCTCCCCGTATTCGGTCAGGACTCTTATGTACGTAGAAAGACAAGTGTAGAGTTCGGATGTATCAATTACTTCCTCCCCAAGTCACCCTTGTAACCCTTGGACCCTTCAGGCATGTATATAAGCCGAGGGGTTAGGTCTGTAGAGAGGATCATCACAATATCCTCATAGGCTAGACTTAGGGTCTAGCCATTACGATCTCGAGGTAGATCAACTCTTGTATCCATATTCATCCATATTAATATAGCAGGAAGTAGGGTATTACCTCGATCGAGAGGGCTTGAACCTGGGTAAACATCGTGTCCCCAGCCTCCTGTTACCATCGATCCTCTAAACGCATAGCTTGGGCTCCCCTACCCGAGATCTGCCGATTTTGACACCGACAACCGACAACTGGAATGAATGTGTGAACATGAATGTAATGTTGGTGAGAAATATGTACTCCCCCAACCTTAGGCTTTTGCCTAAGTTGGTCTAGGCCACGGCTCAAAGTATCCCTCTCCTGGGTACTGAGGTAGATCCTGACAGTTCCACTGGTTTGCGAGCTCTTGCGGCTCCCACTGAAAGATAGGCTCACAATACAGATCAAGGGCTGGTGCTGGCTCAAGTACTAAAGGTTGTGGAATCGCCCAAAATTTGTAAATGTCCTCGGGTCAAATAGTGTACTTGCCTGAATGAATATCGAACAAAGAAGGTGCAGGCAATGTAATAGTCTGTTAAGTATTCTGACTGAATATCAAATTATATATAAGCCCTTTTCCTCATCAGAATGAATAAATTTATGTGCTACCATGCTGTCATAATCTAGATAAATATTGGGTAGCAATTTCTCATCTTTTTCTTAATTCCTAATAGGTATCTCAAAGCGTCGAGCAAGGCGAGAAGATACCTCCAAAAATAAGACCCTTAGTATGGTTTAAACTCAACCGTTTAGCAACCATAGCACCCAAACTAAAAGTTCTATCACGAAGTAAGGCATGGCGCAAAATGGCAATGTCAGGGGCACTATGGCCTCCACTCTCTTGGCGACCAACCAAACATCTCCCGGCGAATAATGAATAATAGCATAAAATAGGAAAATGTAAACTGGTCACCCTCGCTTATGACACCCTTCTCCTTTCCCCTATGGTAACCGCATCAATAAAATCTTCCACGTCTTTAGGACGTGGTTCATCGCTTCCTTCATAAGTAGTTTGCATACCTCACGAAAGTCATAAATATTCATCTCCTTATGCTCATCATATAAATCAAATTCTACCATGGGTGGTGATCTCCTAGCATGAAAATGTAATTTTTGCACAAAAGTATTAGTTAGGATGAGATACGGATCACACTGGTCACGGAGGAAGTCGGTGATGCCTGCATTTTTGGCCACATAATATAAATCCTCATAAATTCTGGCCGCCTGTAAGAATGCATCACATGGCCCCGAATCTCCGTGGTACAAGGAAGATTGTACTTGGGCTTCTCCTTCTCCTCATTCTCCTTTTCCTTCAAACCCCGACTCGAGGAGCCTCTCAACAATCTCCTCATCATTTTCTTCCTCTAAAAAATTCTGAAATTTTTAGTGACTCAAAATAAAAGTGAACCAAACTCAACAAAATTGATAGCAACTACTCCTACAAGTGTCTAGATGCTATATCATGCATCAAAACTACTTTGGACCATATAAATTTGACATGCAAGCTCAAGAACAAGGTCACCACAACAACAAAAATTTGCAATAAATAAAGCACTCGAACAAAAACTAATTGGACCACTGGAGAAGTCACATACCGAAGAACAATCCCCCAAAACAGTTTTGCAAATGATGATTTGAGCAAGGAGATCGAAAATAGTAGCAAGATGAGCTAGAACACGGGTTTGAGCTGGTGGATGATTTTTTCTGGAGGAAGAAGGAGAGGATGGGTGCTGGAATAAGTGGAGGGGGGGTCATGTGGGGCCCACAAGGACAGGGAGCGCGTCCAGGGGGTAGGATGCGCCCTCCACCCTTGTGGCCCACTGGTGCAGCCTCCTTGGTGCATTCTTAGTGCCAAAAATCTTAAAATATTCTAGAAAAAATCATATTAAATTTTCAGGGCATTTAGAGAACTTTAATTTTCGGGATATTTTTTATTGTACAGGTAATTCAGAAAACAGACAAATAATACTATTTTTGCTTTATTTAATCTAAATAAAAGAAAGTAAAAGGTGGGTACAGAAGGTGGTGCTCTGTAAATTCATCCATCTCATGCTCATCAAAATGAATCCGTCAACGAGGTTGATGAAGTCTCATTAACAAACTTCTTTCGAATAACATAAAACCGGAGAATTTTCAAATAACACTAGGTTACCTCAATGGGGATATGCATGTCCCCAACAATAAGAATATCATATTTCTTCTTAAAAGTAGGAAGAGGGAAGTCAAAACCTCCAATAGCAATAGTTGAAATTTTTCCAATAGAATTGACGCTATTAACTTGAGGTTGTTTCTTCGGAAAGTGTATCGTATGCTCATTACCATTTACTTGAAAAGTGACATTGCCTTTGTTGCAATCAATAACAGCCCCTGCAGTATTCAAAAAAGGTCTACGAAGGATAATGGACATATTGTCGTCCTCGGGAATATCAAGAATAACAAAGTCCGTTGAGATAGTAACGTTTGCAACCACAACATGCACATCCTCACAAATACTGATGGGTATAGCAGTTGATTTATCATCCATTTGCAAAGAAATTTCAGTAGGTGTCAACTTATTCAATTCAAGTCTATGATAAAAAGAGAAAGGCATAACACTAACACCGGCTCCAAGATCACATAAAGCAGTTTTAACATAGCTTCCTTTAATGGAGCATGGTGTAGTAGGTATTCCTGGATCTCCAAGTTTATTAGGTATTCCAGCCTTAAAAGTATAATTAGCAAGCATGGTGGAAATTTCAGCTTCCGGAATCTTTCTTTTATTAGTAACAATTTCTTTCATATACTTGGCATAAGGAGACATTTTAAGCATATTAGTCAAACGCATACGCAAAAAGATAGGTCTAATCATGTCACAAAAGTGGTCAAAATCCTCGTCATCCTTTTTCTTGGATGGCTTAGGAGGAAAGGGCATGGGTTTCTGAACCCATGGTTCCCTTTCTTTACCATGTTTCCTAGCAATGAAGTCTCTCTTATCATAACATTGATTCTTTGATTGTGGGTTATCAAGATCAACAGCAGGTTCAATCTCTACATAATTATCATTACTAGGTTGAGCATCAGTATGAACATCATCATTAACATTATCACCAGGTTCATGTTCATTACCAGATTGTGCCTCAACATCAGAAATAGAAATATTATTGGGAGTCTCAGGTGTGTCTATAATAGGTTCACTAGAAGCATGCAAAGCCCTATCAGTTTTCTTTTTCTTTTTATTACTAGGGCCAGGTTTATCAGTATTACTTCTTTGAGAATCCCGCTTAATTCTCTTAGGATGGCCCTGAGGATACAAAGTTCCTGATTCACTTTACCACCTCTAGTTGCAACCATAACAACATTATCATTATTCTTACTATTCAACACATTAAGCAAATCATTTTGTGCTTTAAGTACTTGTTCTACTTGAGTTGTAACCATGGAAGAATGTTTACTAATAAGTTTAAGACATTAAATGTTCTAGTCACATGATCACCCAAGCGTTCCAGCATATAAGCATTACGTTCCAGTTTTCTACTAACATAGGCATTGCAGTTTTCTTATTTAACAATGAAATTATCAAACTCATCTAAGCATTGGCTAGAAGACTTATTATGAGTAATATCACCTTCATCAAATCTATAGAGATAATTTACCTCTACTACCTGTGTCGGGTTATCAAGACCATGTATTTCTTCAATAGGCGGTAAATTCTTAACATCTGCAACTTTAATAACTTTTTCAATTATAGATTTCTTTGCCTCTTGCATATCTTCGGGACTAAGAAATAGAATACCTCTTTTCTTCAGAGTTGGCTTCGGAGTTGGTTCGGGAAGATTCCAATCATTATCATTACTCAATATATTATTCAATAAATTTTCAGCTTGTTCAACAGTTCATTCCCTGAAAACACAACCATCACAACTATCTAGGTGGTCCCTAGAAGCATCGGTTTGTCCATTATAAAAGATATCAAGTATTTCATTATTTTTGAGAGGATGATCAGGAAAAACATGAAGTAATTGGAGAAGCCTCCCCTAAGCTTGTGGGAGACTCTCTTCTTCAATTTGCACGAAATTAAATATTTCCTGTAAGGCAGCTTGTTTCTTATGAGCAGGAAAATATTTTGGAGAGAAGTAGTAAATCATATCCTGGGGATTAAGCACACAACCAGGAGCAATAGAATTAAACCATAACTTAGTATCACCCTTTAATGAGAAAGGAAACAACTTAATAATATGGTAATAGCAATTTTTTTCCTCATGAGCAAATAGGGTGGCTATATCATTTGGTTTAGTAAGATGTTCCTCAACAGTTTCAGATTCATAACCATGAAAAGGATCAGAGTCAACCAAGGTAATTAACTCAGGATCAACTAAGAATTCATAATCCTTATCATTAACTCGGATAGGTGAAGTAGCAAATTCAGGATCATATTGCATTCTAGCATTCAAAGACTTTTCGTTCCACTTGCAAACTAATTTCTTAAGATCATTCCTATCTTCACAAGCAAGAAAGTCTCTAGCTACTTGATGAGGACATCACTAACAAGGTTACACCCACAGCCCCAACTTACACATATACAGGACCAATTACTAGAGCTCGTGCACGCCAATTAAATTACCAGGTACTTTTGTTTCTTGGTAATGATTCTAATGTTCATGAGAATATGATGCTGCCTAAATTGGATACATTTGTTCTGCTTACAAATGAAGGGCCTAGCATGGAGAAGGATAAACATTGGAGCAAGAATACGCATGGAGTTGATGGCATGCGCAAGGGGAACAAGAACAGAGTTACAAGTGATGATTTCAGGACTTTGAAGCCACCATAATGAGTGCGTGAAGCCTTGGACGAAATATACAAGATGCCACTTCATAAATTTCGTCCAAAGGCTATTATAGGTGCTGCGTCACCTTATTATTGGGCCAGGCCCATGTAATTTCGAAGTACTTGAGTATAGGCTGTTTTTAGAGTCCGTATGTGTGGGGAAACAAGTGTTAGGGTTGGTTTCGGACCCCTCCTCCAAGGGCCATGAAATTCCCCCCTCTTCTCCCATATATACAGCCCTTAGGGCGTCGTTTAGACTTTGGGTTTTGTTTAGATTAAAAGTTCGCCATAGCAGCAACTTCGCGTACTTCGTTTGTGTTCAACGACCAGACAAAGGCGTCACAGAACCCCACCTTGATCAATAATGCTTTCCTCTTATATTCGCAATATCCAGATTGCAATCTTAGTTTCTTGCTTGTTCTTCGTTTGCCTGCAGGAAACAGACCTTCGTGGTCAGGTTGATCGAATGAAATCATACGAACAAGAGGAACGAATGAAATTCTCAGCTTAATGATAACAACAATCTTCACGAGAAGCCACATAGGGGATAAAAGGTAAATAAGAAAACAACAAGGTACAGACGAAAACAAACACAAGATAGGAGCTTCGTTCTAACATCTTTGTGCTGAAAGCTTATGAACGCATTACGAAAGGGTTTTGCAATCCCCGGATCAGCATAGCCAAGGACCCTTTAAGATGCAACTCCCAATCGCAACATCGGTCATAAAACCAGTTCACTCAATGTAGAACCCCGAACTCGCTAACCTGCATTCGTTGGAAGAATGCCTACAATCTACTGGATAGTCCCACCTATTAATTTCTGAAAGTTTCCAGTTATGCAATCAGGTGTTGGAGATACAGGGGAAGCACCGCGCAATCAACTCTAAACCTACATCCAGCTGTATCCATCCTTCAACACATAACCAGTCTTTCTCGGAAACCGTCTACCTTGGACCTTCGAAAAGCATCCACTATGCCAAGCTATGGCAATACTCCCGAACTACCTCCCCAGTACTGGGTGATGTCGGGGTTATCTTGCCACTAACCGTATAGGAGAGATTTTCGATGTCGGCCGTCTTAAGTATTTAGTACTGCCGCGATAAGCTTGTGACGACAATACCCCGAAGCACAACTCCCCGGGACATTGCCACAACCCCTAATGTCAGGAGGCATCGAGAACAATATTCTCGTCACAAGAACATCGAAACAATCCCACAATACTCGCGAGATTCCTAAAAAAAATTGTGCAATTTTTGAAAGTAGAAGAGGGAAGAGTAGTCGTTAAAAGTCCTCACCAGAGAGAAAGGGGATGAGAAGCAAAGAAATCCTACTCTCCGATATAATATAGGACTCAAAATATTTTCAGTGTTTGCCTAGACTCGACCGTTAACGATTCGATCAATCAGTGGGGGCTTCTAGGTCGGAGAAGGCTCTGAATACCAACTTGTAATGCCCCGGACACACCCGCCGGTGGTCGTTACTCCTGGCGGGATCTAGACTGTCCTCACATATCAATACTAGTCTTTTCTGCGCACTTTGTCCTCACTCGTGCGCACCCGGGAGCAACTTCCCGGTCGGTCAACCATCCCGAAACTACTCCAAGCTGAGCACGCTTAACTTTGGAGTTCTATCCGAATGGGCTCCCGGAAAAGAAGGAATTCCTTATTGATATGAGTAGTCTATCATCCCTAATAAGCCAGGCCGTCACATAACCTCTCGGAGTTGGTTTAGCGATTGCTAAGGCACGACGCCCTCGCATGTTCGTAGTCGGATCGTCAAAGTCGACTTCCTCCAAAACGATAGCCACCATCTCATCGAAAGACGGGACACCTTTGCCTCTATCACTACTTCTCCTTCTATAACATATCCCTCAGGCACAATAGGCAATTCATATCTAGGCGGAATAGGTCTAATATGTGTTTCAAAGTTTTTAGTATCAATAATTTCATCAGTTTCAGAAATATCATCATCTTCAGTATAATCGATAGTACTAGCTCTAGAAAGATGTTTATCAAGTAATTCACCCAATGGCACAGTTTCATCAAGCATAGTTGTAGCATCATAAACATCATTCATAGAAGAAGTGCCATCATCAATATCATGCGACATATCAATAGTAGGTGTAGGTGTCGCAAGCTTACTCAAAACAGAAGGAGAATCAAGTGCAGAGCTAGATGGCAGTTCCTTACCTTCCCCCCGTTCTAGAGGGAATGATCCTGGTTTTATAATCCTTTAGTGGCCTCATAGTGACCAGCAGATATAAATCCCAAGTAACTCAGAGAATAGAGCTATGCTCCTCAGCAACGGTGCCAGAAAAAGGTCTTGATAACCCACAAGTATAGGGGATCGCAACAGTTTTCGAGGGTAGAGTATTCAAGCCAAATTTATTGATTCGACACAAGGGGAGCCAAAGAATAATCTCAAGTAGTAGCAACTGAGTTGTCAATTCGACCACACCTGGAAAACTTAATATCTGCAGCAAAGTATTTAGTAGCAAAGTAATATGGAAGTAACGGTAACAGTGGCAAACGTAATAGTAGCAGTTTTGTAGAGATGGTGACAGCAGCAGTAACGAAGCAAGTATCAATATGGAACGAACTCGTAGGCAATGGATCAGCAATGATAGGTGTTGGATAATATTCATCATGTAGCAGTTACAACCTAGGGTGACACAGAACTACCTCCAATTCATCAATGTAATGTAGGCATGTATTCCGAATATAGTCATACGTGCTTATGGAAAAGAACTTGCATGGCATCTTTTCTCCTACCCTCCCGTGGCATCGGGGTCCTAATGGAAACTAAGGGATATTAAGGCCTCCTTTGAATAGAGTACCGGACCAAAGCATTAACACTTAGTGAATACATGAACTCCTCAAACTATGGTCATCACCGAGAAGTGTCCCAGCTATTGTCACTCCGGGGTTGTCAAATCATAACACATAATAGGTGACTATTGACTTGCAAGATAGGATCAAGAACACAAATATATTCATGAAAACAAAATAGGTTCCGACCTGAAAGCATGGCACTCGGGCCTGATGACCCACAAGTGTAGGGGATCTATTGTAGTCATTTCAATAAGTAAGAGTGTCAAACCCAACGAGGAGCAGAAGGAAATGACAAACGGTTTTCATCAAGGTTTTCTCTGCAAGCACTGAAATTATCGGTAACACATAGTTGTGTGATATTATAATTCATAACGGTTTACAAGTAACAAAAGTGAACACGATGCAGCAAGGTGCCCCAATCTTTTTTGTAGCAAAGGACAAGCCTGGACGTACTCTTATATAAAGCAAAGCGCTCCAAAGGACACATGGGAATTATTATCAAGTTATTTTTCATCATGCTCATATGATCCGCGTTCGGTACTTTGATAATTTGATATGCGGGTGGACCGGTGCTTGGGTACTGTCCTTCCTTGGACAAGCCTCCCACTTATGATTAATCACTCTCACAAGCATCCGCAACTACGAAAGAAGTATTAAGATAAATGTAACCATAGCATGAAACATAGGGATCCAAATCAGCCCCTTACGAATGAACGCGTAAACTAGGGTTTAAGCTTGGGTCACTCTAGCAACCCATCATCTAATTATTACTTCCCAATGCCTGCCCCTAGGCCCAAATAATGGTGAATGTCATGCAGTCGACGTTCACAAAACACCACTAGAGGAAAGACAACATACATCTCATCAAAATATCGAACGAATACCAAATTCACATGATTACTTATAACAAGACTTCTCCCATGTCCTCAAGAACAAAAGTAACTACTCACAAAGCATATTCATGTTCATGATCACAGGGGTATTGAATAACATTATCTGAACATATGATATTCCACCAAAGAAACCAACTAGTATCAACTACAAGGAGTAATCAACACTACTAGCAACCCACATGTCCCAATCTGAGGTTTTGAGCTAAAGATCGGATACAAGAGACGAACTCGGGTTTGAGAGGAGATGGTGCTGGTGAAGATGTTGATGGATATTGACCCCCTCTCGATGAGAGGATCATTGGTGATGATGATGGCTTTGATTTACCCCGCCTGGAGGGAAGTATCCCCGGCAGAACAGCCCTGCCGGAGCTCTAGATTTGTTTCGCCCAGGTTCCACCTCGAAACGGCGATACTTCATCCCGAAAACCTCCTTATGACTGCCAGGGGCCCACAAGGTAGGGCGCGCCACCACCCTTGTGGATGGCTGGTGGCCTGCCTCCGGTGCTTCTTTCGCCTAATATTTTTTATATATTGCAAAACTATTCTGATGCGGAGCATCCCAAGGTCATCCCCATGGACTTATCATCGTCTCACGAAGTGCCAAGTGGACCCATGACACGTGCTCTTGCAAGAGCTCTCGAAGCCGAGGTGACTTCACTCCTCTCTCAACTCCCTCTTGATTCACATGAGACATGGATACTACCCTCGTCGAAAACTCTATGCATACTCAGGTACCTCAAGGACGACCATGGAGAAACTAAGGAGCAAGAGGGATCGAAGAAGGAAGACAAGCACGAAGACGGAGGAGAAATCAGCCAAGTCCCATACTGGCCGGACGATCTGGACGAGACCCCGGATGATCTGGACAGAGCCTGGATGATTCGGATCCCGGCCCGGACGATCCGGATAATGCGCCTGTGGACACCCAAAGCATCTTCACTTAAGCCGGATCATCCAGACCCCAGCCCGGATCATCCGGCCACGCCCGGACATCCGGACCAGGTCCCGCACATCCGGACCTCCCGCTGCAGAAAAGACCCGACGGGATCATCCGGGCGCCACCCCGGATCATCCGGACCCCAAAGCCCGGATCATCCGGACCAACATCCGGATCATCCGGGCCGCGCTTGCATGCATGACTTTGGGCTGAGGCCAATGTACCCCTTCGCCCCTCCTAGCCTATATATAGTACTCCACCTACACTTTCTAGGGTTAGGATTGTGATAGCTCATCTAAACCTAGAGCATTGCTCATCCTTAGTTGTTCGTCTCCTAGAGAGACCGCGGCCTCCACGGAGAAGATCCACACGGATTCAAGACCTCCTCACGGAGAAGATCCACACAGATTCAAGACCTCCTCACGGAGAAGACGATCGCTATTTGTATCGTCCTTAGTTGATTGTGGATCGTGTATCACTCTCTGTGCTCCCGGATCTAGCATATGTGTGACCTAAACTTGTTTATTTGAGTGTTCTCCTCTTGTTGCCCTTGTGTTTTCCCTCGTGTTCTTCGTGTTTATCCTCGGGATCCCTCCTTTTCGTGAAAGATCGGCCTATCAACGGGTTGTCCCCGCATCATGAAGATAAATATCAACACCAGAACTATTCGCGTCAAGCACACCGTGCAAGTATATTTCAAGATAGGTGCCTAAGAGGACACACTTGAGTGTGATGTGGTCCCTATGTCCGTGTGCCACATTCTTCTTGGACGACCATGGCAATACGATCGCGGAGTCACCCAGAATGAACGTACCAACCATTATAACTTCAAGATGAAGGGCAAAGAGTTTGTGCTATGCCCAATATCGCCAAGTCAAGTAGCCGCCGACAAACAAATACCTACCAACCATCATGGAGAGAATGGTGAGAGAGTCAACCACCAAAAGGAGAGTGAGAGCCACAAGCCAAATTCGAGCGCCTCCACGATGAGCAACAAGAAACAACTAGTGTTATTCGTCACCAAAAGTGAGATGAGAGAAGTGTGTGAGAACCCATCGAGCATCTTTGACCTTGTGCTTCTATGCAAAGGGGAAGCAAAACCTACTAACACTTCACCACCTCTACCTTTAGTGTTGTCTCAATTGTTGCAGGAATTCTCAGACGTTTTTCCTGATGAGCTACCACCGGGTCTACCTCCACTTCGCGGCATCGAACACCGCATCGACCTCATACCCGGTGCACCACTTCTGAACAAGGCTCTGTACTGCGTCAACCCCGAGGAAACAAAGGAGATACAACGAAAAGTACAACAACTCATCGACAAAGGTCATGTACGTGAAAGCTTAAGCCCTTGTGCCGTTCTAGTTATTCTTGTGCCTAACAAAGATGGAAGCTTTCTGATGTACTCCGATTGTCGTACGATTAATGCTATCACCGTTAGATACCGTCACCCTATTCCATGATTAGACGACATGCTTGTTGAATTATGTGGTGCTAACATCTTTTCAAAAATTGATCTTAAAAGACCAAATTCGCATTCAAGAGGGTGATGAGTGGAAAATAGCTTTCAAAACCAAGTTTCGGTTATATGAGTGGTTGGTCATGCCGATGGGCTTATCGGAAGCGCCCAGCTCATTCATGCGTCTCATGCATTTCGTTCTCCGGCCTTATATAGGTGTCATTGTAGTGGTTTACTTTGATGACATCCTCGTCTTTAGCAAGTCGCTTGAGGATCACGTCACACACATCCGTATGGTTTTGCAAACCCTTTGGAAAGAACGCCTATATGCTAACATGGATAAATGCACTTTTGGCGTTGACAAGGTTGTTTACCTAGGATTTGTCGTTTCTACACAAGGTGTTCATGTTGATGAAATTAAAATTGAAGAAATTAAAACTTGGACCCAACCAATGAATTTCCAACAAGTGCGTAGCTTTATTTATTTAGCCGGTTTCTATCGACGCTTTGTGAAGGACTTTAGCACAATTGATATGCCTCTACACGCCTTGAGCAAGAAGAACGCACCCTTTGTTTGGGGTCCTTCGCAAGACACCGCGTTCAATGAGCTAAAAACCTTGCTTACCCACGCACCACTTCTTTCCCTACCAAACTTTGACAAACCGTTTGAGATACATTGTGACACTAGTGGTATCGGCATATGAGGCGTGTTAATGCAAGAAAAGCGCCCGATTGCGAATTTTAGTGAAAAACTTTCCGGAGCGCAACTTAACTACCCCATCTATGATAAAGAGCTCTATGCCTTAGTGAGAGTTTTGCATGTTTGGGAACACTATCTTCGACCACATGAATTCATTCTTCACATGGACCATGAGACGCGCAAGTATCTCAAGGGTCAAACTAAGTTGAACATGCATCATGCCAAGTGGAGTGAGTTCATAGAGTCTTTTCCCTATGTCATCAAGTACATCAAAGGCAAAGAGAATGTTGTGGCGGATGCGCTTTCCCGAAAATGCATGCTTGTCACCCAACTTGAGTTGAATGTTATTGGCTTTGAGCATATCATAGACTTGCATGAGCATGATCCTTTCTTTGCAAATCATTATGCCAAATGTGTGACACACACTTCTTGGGAACGATATTATATCAAGGATGGATATCTTATGAGAGATAACAAACTTTGCATTCCCGAGTCGTCTCTTCGTTTGCTCCTTTTGTAGGAATCTCATGGAGGAGGACTCATGGGACATTTCAGACGCGACAAGACATGCGCAACGCTCTACAAGAACTACTTTTGACCCAAGATGTTCCGTGACGTCTCACGCTTCACCAACCGGTGCTCTATATGCCGCAAAGCTAAGTCCAAAGTTGAATCCCATGGTCTTTATATGCCACTTCCTATTCCACATCAACCTTGGGAAGACATTAGCATGGACTTTGATGCGGAGCATCCCAAGGTCATCCCCATGGTCCATCCATCGCCTCACCATGTGCCCCAATGACTAATGACACGTGCTCGTGCTAGAGCACTTGAAACTGAGGTTAACTCTCTCCTTGTTGAATTCCCATTTGACCACCTTGGGACATGGCTACTACCTCAAACGGAGACACTTTGTATGCTTAGGTGCCAAGGAGAAGTTACAGTGCAAGATGGACGCCAAGAGCATGAACATGGATTTTCCCAGCACAGAGATAGAGGTACTACCGGTCCACTACTGCCCAACTACCGGTCGGCCGGTACTACCGGTCCACTACCGGTCAACTACCGGTCAAGCTTCTGTGATCGACCGGTGCAAGACCGATGCAAGGCCGGAACATCCGCTATATCCGCCAAAACCGGTACTATCGGCCCCAGGACCGGTACTACCGCCCTGCTCGTGCGCAGTTGAAGGGGTTTCACCCCATGTATCCCCCAACTTACCCATAGACTATAAGTACTCCTTCCGTTCCATCTTTTAGGGTTAGCTTTGTCATAGCTCATCATATACCTTAGTGGTTCCTCTCCTACGAGACCGTGGCCTCCTCAGAGAATATCCATCGGATTCAAGACCTCCTTCACGGAGAAGAACATCAAGGCCTCCTCACGGAGATGACTACCTCTACTTGTATCGTCCTTAGTTGATCGTGTATCGTGTATTGCACTTTGTGTACCCGGATCTAGCATTTGTGTGACCTAAACTTGTTGATTTGAGTGTTTTCTTCTTGTCCCTCTTGTGTTTTCCCTCATGCCTCACGTGTTCATCCTTGGGATCCGTCCTTTTCGTGAAAGATCGGCCACCTAGGGTTCCACCCTACATCATTATGGTATCATGAGCATAGGTTGATCAGGAATTTGGAGCCCCACACCATGTTTTCTAGCTTGTTTTTGTTCTGTTCTTCCCAATTTCGAAAACTCCCCACAAAAATAGCACAATTTTTTTTTGTGATCTGTTGATTTGATGAGATTTTGTTGAATTTTTTCCATGGATTTGTTGTGCCACGAGTGGATCTAGCATTTCCCCAAGTTTCCCAACTTTCCATCCAGGAAATCCACCCAATTTGGACCCCGAAATCATCCATTTCCATCCCAAATCCGCCCCGATCCAGTTCTGAGAATTTTCCCGACACCAGCGGTACTACCGGCCTCCCTAGCGGTACTTCCGCTGAGCACCACAAGCGGTACTACCGGCCTCCCAAGCAGTACTACCGGACCTCCCAGTTTCAGCCTCGGCTGATTGACAGTTTTGACCTTAACTTTCACTCTCGAACTCCGATTTGAGTGTTCTTTGGCTCGTTGAAAAGCTAGCGACGTGCCCGAGCTGCTCATCTTGGTTTTCATATCATTAGACTCCATCTATTTTTTTGAAATTTGGCAAGTTTGCTTAGGCCCTCCACCATATCAACCACCACCAAAACTTCCGCATATTCTAGTCCACCACTTCCGCAACCACCATTGTTTCACCGCTTCGATTTTGACAATTTTGTCTCACTTTGCCTTGGATACTTGAGTTGTGGTTTCACCGTTTCCTTGGATGTTTCGGCTACCTTGGAATGGAACGACATCGACAACACCACCGCTCACCCTCGGCATTGTTAACCTATGGACCATCTTTGCGTAGCTTTCCCATTGAGACTAGCCATTTGAGTATTGTCGGTCCACGACACTTGTGCACCTTAGTGTTAGTCATAGATCTTGCATACTATATCCTCATATCTCCGTGTGACACAAGAGTGATCCGCATACACAATAGCTACCTCGATCCGAGAAGCATGCATAAGTGGCCAAAGAAAGAACTCACAAGCTTTTAAGCAAAATAGCCAACCAAAGCTTATAAGCAAAAGAAAAATAGCATCATACGCCTTGCATCAAAAGAGATCATATGCAATAGCAATACATCATCTTGTGCCCAAGCATCGGCACATCTTACACTCATAGCATACTTGTGATAGGAAGTCGTTACATTTTGCCTCTTATAGGTTGTGCACAAGTGCATATCCGCCTATTAAGCCATCGGCTAGCGTCTCTCTAGTGTTGTGCAACACGAGCATTTTCCGAGGATTCCACATTTTCGCTCACCCTTGGTTGCACAACCCCATTTATCTATCAGTGCGTGTGTTCCGTGTGCTACTTCTTGCTTGTGATCTACTTGTTGCATGAGCAAATTGTGAACCATTTTCAACAACATTGAGTCACTTTGACAATTGCATTGAATTTGTGTCACCATCCTAACCAAGCTCCTCTCAAAGCTTTACTTGTGTAGGTGTGAGAATCGACAAGAAGTGGTACCAATAGTGCTATTTGCGGGTTACATTATTGAGTGATCATTGATCCACTTTCAAATTTGGTCAAGGTACAATTGGTATTGTCTTCTCCCTTCTCCCACTCACAAACTTGCTTGTGATGATGGATAGGCCAAGTACATCTTCGAACCCGCTCTTCGACGATCCTCAAGAATCGAACAACTACGTCACCAAACTACATCTCTTCGGTGTCCAACGAGCTCTCCATCAAGAAAGTGAAGCTATGCGAGAGCACATTGAGCAAGTCGCCACCGACACGCGCCAATTTGAAGCAAGAACAAGAGCAATTCGACATCATCAACACCAACATGTCTACCCAATTTGACGAGCTCTGGACTTTGATAGTCAACCGACGTTCTTCTTCCACATCTTCTCAAAGACGAAGCCGCTCAAGTCGACATACCGACTCCACTGATGGCTCAAGTACCCATACATCAAACACTCTTCGTCAAGCCGCACGTCAAGCTCGACATGACAAATGGAATCCACTTCATGACAAGAGTTCACAAGAGCTATTTGAAGAGCAAGAAAGTCGACATCGTCAAAACCAAGCTACACTTGACCAAGCGCAAGAACGGCAATGACTACGCCAACAACAACAACAAGAGCGAGCACGTCAATACCAAGAAGAACAAGATGTCGTGGCTAATCGTCAAGCACAACAACGCCAAGAAGCTCAAGCTCTTGAGGCGCAACGAGCATTACGTGATTCACATCGCAATGTGGCAACTCGCAATCGACATACTCGTCAAGAAGAGGATTTCCTCCATGATGAGATGCAAGAGAGGCGCCATCAAGCACGAATGCAAGAAGAAGTTCCTCCTCAAGCGCGACAAGAGCATCAAACTCAACAAGAACCACAAGCTCGGCAAGTACACCACGATAATGGTCATCTACTACGCCAAGAGCAACACGAGATTGACAATCGTCAAAATCTAGAATGCCCTGACAATAGGCAAGCAAACAATGAAGAGCATCGCTACGGCAAGCTTAAGTTCACCATGCCAAAGTTTTCCGGAAGCATTAATCCTGAAGACTACCTCTCATGGGAATTGAAGGTTGACAAGATCTTTTGCCTTCACAACTTCAATGAAGAGAAGAAGATTGCAATGGCCTCCCTTGAGTTCCAAGACTATGTTCTCATTTGGTGGGAGCAAATCATACAGAGACGAGAGGCAAAAGGCGAACCTCCTACCACTACTTGGGCTCAAATGAAGGAAGTCATGAGAGCACGCTTCGTGCCAACACACTATAACCGTGACTTATTCAAGAAGTTGCAACTCCTCAAGCAAGGTACCAAGTCCGTTGAAGAGTACTACAAGGATATGGAGATTGCCATGATAAGAGCCACCATCACGGAAGATGAAGATCAAACGATGGCGAGATTCTTGAATGGACTCAACTATCCTATCATGAAGATTGCGGAGTTTCAACCCAACACGACCCTCCTTGAGCTAGTACACCAAGCAACCAAAGCGGAGCGACAAGTTCAAGAGGACTACAAGTACTCCAAGTTCACCTCCAAGA
The DNA here is from genome assembly GCA_902687465.1 of Secale cereale. NCBI lineage: Eukaryota > Viridiplantae > Streptophyta > Magnoliopsida > Poales > Poaceae > Secale > Secale cereale. The sequence continues at coordinate 342,588,060 of LR738712.1, forward strand.
ACTTCGGCTCCTACAACCAAGCTTCAGCGACTTCGGCTCCTCCTACCTCTACCAAGCCATCTACAAGCTTCGGTGACAAGTCAAGCTACAAGAATGCGACTACATCGAGTCGTCCACCTACTACGAGCAACTTCAAGCCAAGAGCTTCATCATCTACAACTACAACCGAGGACAACTCCAAGACGAGTTCCATCAAATGTTACAAGTGCCAAGGGAGAGGCCACAAGTCATTTGAGTGCAAGACCGTTCGTACCATGATCATCAATGATGATGGATCTTATGACTCAATGAGCGACGATGAGATGGAAGCCCTTGAGCATTTAGCTATGCGTCGCCAAGTGAACGAAGAAGAAAAAGACCATCAAGTGTTTTGCGACAATGACTCAAGTCCCAATCTTGTTGTCTCCAAGATCTTGACACTCGAACACCAACAAGATGAAGACCAACGATGTCATATCTTCCATACCAAGGCCAGCATCAATGGACGCTCTGTCAAGGTTATCATCGATGGAGGAAGCTGTCATAACTTGGCAAGCGAAGGACTATGTGACAAGCTACATTTGGTCAAGATGAAGCACCCTCATCCCTACAAGGTCCAATGGCTTAACGACGAAGGAATTGTTCGAGTCGAGCATACCGTGCAAGTCTCCTTCAAGATGGGTGCCTACGAGGACACACTTGAGTGTGATGTGGTCCCTATGTTCGTGTGCCACCTTCTACTTGGTCGACCATGGCAATACGATCGTGGAGTCACACACAATGGACGGACAAACCACAATAGCTTCAATATGAAGGGCAAGGAATTCGTGCTACGTCCCATGTCACCAAGTCAAGTAGCCACCGACAAACACTTACCCACCAACCATCGTGGAGAGAATGGTGAAAGAGTGAGCCACCAAAAGGAGAGTGAGATCCACAAGCCAAATATGAGCGACTCCACGATGAGTGACAAGAAACAACTAGTGCTATTTGCCACGAGATGAGAGAAGTGTGTGAGAACCCATCGAGTGTCTTTCACCTTGTGCTCTTATGCAAAGGGGAAGCCAAACCTACTAACACTTCACCACCTCTACCTTTAGTGTTGTCTCTATTGTTGCAGGAATTCTCGGACGTCTTTCCTGATGAGCTACCTCTGGGTCTACCTCCACTTCGCGCAATCGAACACCGCATCGACCTCATTCCGGGAGCACCACTTCCGAACAAGGCTCCTTACCGCGTCAACCCCGAGGAAACCAAGGAGATACAACGGCAAGTGCAACAACTCATCGACAAAGGTCATGTACGTGAAAGCTTAAGCCCTTGTGCCGTTCCGGTTATTCTTGTGCCTAAGAAAGATGGAAGTTTTCGCATGTGCTCCGATTGTCGCCCGATAAATGTTATCACCGTTAGATACCGTTATCCTATCCCACGCTTAGACGACATGCTTGATGAATTGTGTGGTGCCACCATCTTTTCGGAAATTGATCTTAAAAGTGGCTACTACCAAATTCGCATTCAAGAGGGTGATGAGTGGAAAACGGCTTTTAAAACCAAGTTTGGGTTATATGAGTGGCTTGTCATGCCAATGGGTTTATCGAAAGCACCCGGTTCATCTATACGTCTCATGCATTTTGTTCTACGACCATACATAGGCGTCTTTGTAGTGGTTTACTTTGATGACATCCTCATTTTTAGCAAGTCACTTGAGGACCATGTGACACACATCCGTATGGTTTTACAAACCCTTCGGAAAGAGCGCTTATATGCTAACATGGATAAATGCACTTTTGGCGTTGACAAGGTTGTCTTCCTAGGATTTGTCGTTTCTTCGCAAGGTGTTCACGTTGATGAAACTAAAATTGAAGCAATTAAAACTTGCCCACAACCAACGAATCTCCTACAAGTGCGTAGTTTCCTTGGTTTAGCCGATTTCTACCGACGTTTTGTGAAGGACTTTAGTACTATTGCTATGCCTCTACACGCCTTGAGCAAGAAGAACGCACCCTTCATTTGGGGTCCTTCGCAAGACACTGCGTTCAATGAGCTAAAAAGCTTGCTTACCCACGCACCACTTCTAGCCCTACCAAACTTTGATAAACCTTTTGTGATTCATTGTGACGCTAGTGGTACCGGCATAGGTGGCGTGCTCTTACAAGAAAAGCGCCCAATTGCGTACTTTAGTGAAAAGCTATCCGGAGCGCAACTATACTACCCCATCTATGATAAAGAGCTCTATGCCTTGGTGAGAGTTTTACGTGTTTGGGAACATTATCTTAGACCTCATGAATTCATTCTTCATACGGACCGTGAGACTCTCAAGTATCCCAAGGGTCAAACTAAGTTGAACAAGCGTCATGCTAAATGGAGTGAGTTCATTGAGTCTTTTCCCTGTGTCTTCAAATACATCAAAGGCAAAGAAAATGTTGTGGCGGATGCGCTTTCCCGCAAATGGATGCTTGTTACACAACTTGAGTTGAATGTTATTGGCTTTGATCACATCAAAGATTTATATGAGCATGATCCTTTCTTTGCACATCCTTATGCTAAGTGTTTGACTCACACTTCTTGGGAACACTATTACATAAAGGATGGATATCTTATGAGAACTAACGAACTTTGCATTCCCGAGTCTTCACTTCGTTTGCTCCTTCTGCAGGAATCTCATGGAGGAGGACTCATGGGACACTTTGGACGCGACAAGACATTTGCTACGCTCTCAAAGAACTACTTTTGGCCCAAGATGCTCCATGACATCTCACGACTCACCAACCGATGATCTACATGTCGCAAAGCTAAATCAAAAGCTCAATCTCATGGTCTTTACATGCCACTTCCTATCCCATACCATCCATGGGAAGACATAAGCATGGACTTTGTACTTGGATTTCCTAGGACTCAAAATGGAAAGGATTCTGTGTTTGTTGTCGTGGATAGATTCTCTAAAATGGCTCATATCATTCCTTGTAACAAGATCGATGATGCTTCACATGTTGCAAATCTCTTTTGTAGGGAAATCTTTCGTCTAAATGGAGTGCCCAAGACGATCGTGTCGGACCGGGACGTCAAGTTCTTGAGCTAGTTTTGGAAGACTCCATGCGCCAAACTCGGCATCAAGCTCCTCTTCTCTTCGGCATATCATCCACAAACCGACCACCAAACGGAGGTGACAAACCGCACACTTTCGACGCTTCTTCGTGTATTGATCAAGAAGAATATCAAGGAATGGGAGCAATGCTTGCCCATCACCGAGTATGCCTACAACCGTGCAAGACATTCAACTACCGGCAAGTCCCCTTTCGAGGTCGTCTACGGCTTCAACCCCTTGTCTCCATTGGAGATCCTACCTCTACCTCTACAAGAGCGCACGAACATGGACGCAAGTGCACGAGCAAGCTATCTCAAGAAGGTGCATGAAGATACAAGGGCAACGATCGAGCGACAAGTCCATCGCCTCACCACCAAGCTTAACGTCAATAAGGCACAAATGGTGTTCCAACCGGGAGATCTTGTTTGGCCTCATCTTTGCAAGGACCGCTTCCCACATGAGCGCAAGTCCAAACTACTACCTCGCGCCGACGGACCCTTCAAGGTGCTAGCACGCTACAAAAACAACGCATACAAGATCGACATCCCAAGTACAACGTGAGCGATGCCTTCAACGTCAAGGATCTAGCCCCTTTCCTTGATGATGAAGATTTCGATCCGAGGTCGGATCTTTCCCAAGGGAGGGGAGATGATGCGGAGCATCCCAAAGTCATCCCCATGGACAATTCATCGCCTCACCAAGTGCCCCAAGGGCCAATGACACGTGCTCGTGCTAGAGCACTTGAAACCAAGGTTAACTCTCTCCTTGTTGAATTCCCATTTGACCACCTTGGGACATGGCTACTACCTCAAACGGAGACACTTTGTATGCTTAGGTGCCAAGGAGAAGTTATAGTGCAAGATGGACGCCAAGAGCGTGAACATGGATTTTCCCAGCATAGAGATAGAGGTACTACCGGTCCACTACCGCCCAACTACCGGTCGGCCGGTACTACCGGTCCATTACCGGTCAACTACCGGTCAAGCTTCTGTGATCGACCGGTGCATGGCCGGAACATCCGCTATATCTGCAAAAACCGGTACTATCGGTCCCAGGACCGGTACTACCGCCCTGCCTGCGCGCAGTTGAAGGGGTTTCACCCCATGTATCCCCCAACTTACCCCTAGACTATAAGTACTCCTTCCCTTTCATCTTTTAGGGTTAGCTTTGTGATAGGTCATCATAGACCTTAGTGGTTCCTCTCCTATGAGACCGCGGCCTCCTCGGAGAAGATCCACCGGATTCCAGACCTCCTTCATGGAGAAGAACATCAAGGCCTCCTCACGGAGATGACTACCGCTACTTGTATCGTCCTTAGTTGATCGTGTATCGTGTATCGCACTTTGTGTACCCGGATCTAGCATTTGTGTGACCTAAGCTTGTTGATTTGAGTGTTTTCTTCTTGTCCCTCTTGTGTTTCCCCTCGTGCCTCACGTGTTCATCCTTGGGATCCATCCTTTTCGTGAAAGATCGGCCACCTAGGGTTCCAACCTACATCAGACTTTGTACTTTGTTTGCCTAGAATTCAAAATGGCAAGGATTCTGTGTTTGTTGTTGTCGATAGATTTTCCGAAATTACTCATTTCATTCCATGCAACAAGATAGACGATGCTTCACATGTTGCGAATCTCTTTTGTAGGGAAATCTTGCGCCTACATGGAGTGCCCAAGACGTTCGTCTCGGACCGCGACGTCAAGTTCTTGAGCTACTTTTGGATGACTATATGCGCCAAACTCGGCATCAAGCTCCTATTCTCTTCGGCATACCATCCAAAAATGGACGGCCAAACGGAGATGACGAACCAGACTCTATCGACGCTTCTTCGCGTGTTGATCAAGAAGAACATCAAGGAATGGGAGCAATGCTTGCCCATCGCCGAGTACGCCTACAACCGCGCAAGACACCAAAAAACCGGCAAGTCCCCCTTTGAGGTCGTATACAGCTTCAACCCATTGTCCCCTTTGGACATTCTTCCTCTACCTCTACAAGAGCGCTCCAACATGGACGCAAGTGGACGAGCAAGTTACCTCAAGAAGATGCACGAAGATACAAGGACAACAATCAAGCGCGAAGTACATCGCCTCGCCACCAAGCTCAACGCCAACAAGACACCTTCAAGGACCGCTTCCCCAACAAGCGCAAGTACAAACTACTACCTCGCGCTGACGGACCCTTCAAGGTGCTAGCACGCTACAACAACAAAGCCTACAAGATAGACATACCACGGAACAAGTACAATGTGAGCGATACCTTCAACGTTAAGGATCTCTCCCTTTCCATGGTGATGAAGATTCGGATCCGAGGTCGGATCTTTCCAAAGGGAGGGGATATGATGCGGAGCATCCCTAGGTCATCACTATGGACCTATCATCGTCTCACCAAGTGCCTAGTGGACCTATGCCACGTGCTCGTGCAAGAGCTCTCGAAGCCTAGGTCACTTCACTCCTCTCTCAACTCCCTCTAGATTCACATGACACATGGCTATTACCCTCATCGGAAACTCTATGCATACTCAGGTACCTCGTGGACGACCATGGAGAAACTAAGGAGCAAGAGGGATCGAAGAAGGAAGTCAAGCACGAAGACGGATGAGAAATCAGCCCAGTCCCAGACTGGCCGGAGGATCCGGACGACACCCCGGATGATCCGGACAAAGCTCGTATGATCCGGATCCCGGCCTGGACGATCCGGATAATGCGCCCGTGGACACCCGAAGCTTTATCACTGAAGCCGGATCATCCGGACCCCAGCCCGGATCATGTGGCCACGCCCGCACATCCAGACCTCCCGCTGCAGAAAAGACCCAGCCGGATCATCCGGACGCCGCCCCGGATAATCCGGACCCCCGAAGCTCGGATCATCCGGACCAACATCCGGATCATCCGGACCGTGTGTGCGTGCATGACTTTGGGCCGAGGCCCATGTACCCCTTCGCCCCTCCTAGCCTGTATATAGTACTCCACCTACACTTTCTAGGGTTAGCATTGTGATAGCTCATCTAAACCTAGAGCATTGCTCATCCTTAGTGGTTCATCTCCTCGAGAGACCGCGGCCTCCACGGAGAAGATCCACACGGATTCAAGACATCCTCACGGAGAAGACTATCGCTACTTGTATCGTGCTTAGTTGATTATGGATCGTGTATCACTCTTTGTGCTCCCGGATCTAGCATTTGTGTGACCTAAACTTGTTGATTTGAGTGTTCACCTGTTGTTCCCCTTGTGTTTTCCCTCGTGTTCTTCTTGTTCATCCTTGGGATCCCTCCTTTTCGTGAAAGATCGGCCTCTCAACTGGTTGTCCCCGCATCATATTCTCTGTGAAGTTTCAGGACTTTTGGAGTTGTGCAGAATAGGTATCTCAGATTTGCTCCTTTTCCGGTCCAGAATTCCAGCTGCCAGTATTCTCCCTCTTCATGTAAACCTTGTAAGATAAGAGAGAAAAGGCATAAGTATTGGTCTTCCTCTTGGTTCCTGGTCATGCATAGCACATATGTTTGAGATAGTAGCCATGTCTCACATGTGGAAAGCGAGGATTCAGAGAGGAGCGAGTACAACTTGTGTCCCATGGTGTATGGTCGAGGTCTAATCGTATGTCCACTTGGGGCTTGGGGAGTAGTCGTAGTCTACATGGGGATGACCATAGGATGCTCCGTATCATGTCCCCCCCCCCTTGGGAAAGGTCCAACCTTAGATCGAAAACCTCATCACCATGGAAACGGTTGTCATGGGTGGACTTGTAGTTGGATGGAGTTGAAGACCTGGCGCAATCCAAGTACTCCAAGGTGTCTCCGGAGTGGTATACATGCAAGAAGAGCAAACACAAATGACACTCGGAAATACAATGGTTAGTGCACACAAAGTGTCCATATAGTATGTATGAGTCGGACCAAAAATATTGTGCGTGGCAAGGCACAAGATGCTTATCGATGTATAATGATATGTAAAGCATTCATGGGGTAATTGGCATGGTGCACAAAGCAACAAATTCTACCATTGTGCAAAATGATGTCATAGTGTGATGGTTTATCAAGAGCATGAACATGGCAATGGATTCTCAATATGTGTATGTTATCATGCAATTTATGGATGGCAATATAATCATGATGTATGAATGTGCCATCAAGAAAGATCACAACAAATTTGCTAAGAAAGTGCACAAGCTCATATATCATGGATAACATGGGAATACAAGCAACAAGGCAATCATAATGCAAGTCAATCCATGCATAAGGTGCAAACTTGTGGTGAGTATGATATGTCCATTGAGCATGGCATGTGGGCACAATCAAAAAATATGGAGGTTTTTGTGTAATGTGTCAAAGAAATGGTGATGTACCAATGCTCGATGTCGTGGCATGAGTAGTGGTTCGTAGGTGCATCCAATAAGTCCGGGCGCTCCTCAATTTGAAGGTCCATAGGGTCCATCTTGATGTGGGGTCAACCCGATCTAGGCCGATCTTTCATGAAGAGGAGGGAAACCCACGATGAACATGAAGAACACAAAGGGGAATCACAAGGGAAAACACTCAAGAACAAGTCCAATCACACATCCACTAGACAATCAAACACACAAGATCACAAGGTACATGATCAACAAAGGGAAAGATACAAGGTAGAGTTCATCTCCAAGAGGAAGAGGAGGTCTTGAATCCGTGAAGGATCTTCCCGTGAGGGGTCTTGAATCCAAGGTGGATCTTCTCCGTAGAGGGGTCGTGGTCTCTCTCGTGGAGTAGATCCGTAATGGATGAGCAAAGCTCTAGTGTAAAATGAGCTATCACATTTGCTAACCGTAAAATGGTGGAGGTGGTGGAGTATATATAGTCTAGGGCCATGAAGGGGTAACTGAGGGGTGAAACGGGTACATGGGCCTCGGCCCGGATACATGCATGCAGGCAAGGCCGGATGTGCGGCTGGGGGCCGGATGTCCGGGCTCTCATGAGATGCCGGATGTCCGGCCCGAGCGGGGCAAACTTCTGGTGCATTCTGTTCTCGATGCCGGATTTCTGGGGACAGGCCGGATGTCCGAGAGATGGTGAAGCGCCGGACGTCCGGCGTCTGGCCCGGATGTCCGGCTCCTGTAGCTTCCATAGCTCTGTCTTCTTCCGCCGTTGCTTCCAAGCTTCCCTCGCGGATGGTGTAGGTGTTCCTCGGCGCTTGCACTCCTCGTCGTCCGTGAAGCTCCGACAATACCTATGCATGCACACGAGTGGAGTGTCAAGTAGTATACCATCCTCGAAGGGGTCAAGTGAACACGTGTAAGAAGATGATTCACCTTTATGTATGAGAAGTAGAGGTCGCACATGTCACTTGCCAAACGGACTCTTGACATGGAGATGTCCTTAGGATACTCCGCATCATCCCCTACCCCTTGGAAAAGAACCGACCTCGGATCGAAATCCAAATCACCATGGGAAAGAGATGGTGTCGCCATGTCGAAGCGGTCGATCACCAATCACTCATCATCTTGAAGCTCGAAATGGGCACTCTCCAATGTGATGAGGACATCACTAACAAGGTTACACCCACAGCCCCAACTGATACATCTACAGGACCAATTACTAGAGCTCGCACACGCCAATTAAATTACCAGGTACTTTCGTTTCTTGGTAATGATTCTAATGTTCATGAGAATATGATGCTGCCTAAATTGGATACATTTGTCTTGCTTACACATGAAGGACCTAGCTTGGACAAGAAGGATGAACATTGGAGCAAGATCAAGCATGGAGATGATGGCATGCGCAAGGGGAACAAGAACGGAGTTACAAGTCATGATTTCAGGACTTTGAAGCCACCATAATGAGTGTGTGAGGCCTTGGACGAAATATACAAGATGGCACTTCATAAATTTCGTCTAGAGGCTATTATAGGTGATGCGTCACCTTATTATTGGGCCAGGCCCATGTAATTTAGAAATACTTGAGTATAGGCTGTTTTTAGAGTCCGTATGTGTGGGGAAACAAGAGTTAGGGTTGGTTTCGGACCCGTCCTCCAAGGGCCACGAAATCCCCCGCCCCCTCTTCCTCCATATTTGTTTAGACTTTGGGTTTTGTTTAGATTAAAGTTCGCCATAGCTGCAACTTCGCGTACTTCGTTTGTGTTCAACGACCAGACAAAGGCGTCACAGAACCCCACCTTGATCAATAAAGCTTTCCTCTTGAATTCGCAATATCCAGATTGCAATCTCAGTTTCTTGCTTGTTCTTCGTTTGCCTGCAGGAAACAGACCTTCGTGGTCAGGTTGATCGTGCTCCGGCATGGTCAATAACCTCTCGGAGTTGGTTTAGCGATTGCTAAGGCGCGACGTCCTCGCACGTTCGTAGGAAGATTGCCAAAGTCGACTTCCTCCAAAACGATAACCACCATCTCATCGAAAGACGGGACACCTTTGCCTCTATCACAATGTCGCACCATCTAGTGATTCCTTCAAAAGGAGCAAGTACAACAAACACTTGGAAACACAAATGTGGTTAGCTTTAGTGCAAAACCAAGCATTCAAGAGGTGATTCGCCCAACAAGTGTGGTCATCAAGCATAGCATGTGGTGTGACAAAGGATTGTGACATGGCATGTAAGCCTATGAATTGTGCACAATCAAGGTCATCATGGAAACAAGCGTGTAAATGTGAGGTAGACATGCACATATGTGTGATAAGAGAGTAAGTATCTACCTCAAAGTCGTAGCAAGCATGCATAAAGCGCTAAATGAAAGGTCTATGGTAGGCAAAGGAATCATTCACAACACCAAATAAAATAAAGTGTCTAAACACATGAGTCAAGTGCAAGACAATCCAAGCATAACGTGCATAGGGTGTAGTGAAAGTCGTGTGGCACTCAACACAATAGAAAGAGCAATTTTTCAACATGTGTGAGGCAATCAAGTGAAGCATGTAACAAGCAATGGGACATGGCATATGTGAAGAGATGACATTGTTGAAACCAAGCATATGATAGGGACAAGTAATCCACAAGTCAGATGCAACACACAAGACATATATATCATGAAGCATGACAATGTGGCAATGGCAAGTCGAAGAAAGATCTCTAGCATGTGTGCAAAGTGTCATGGTGCAAGCAACACAAGTAGTATGATCCACAATATGCATGCTCATGGTTTGTGGTTTCTCTCAAGAGAAGGATATCACCTCGAAAGCATGTCCTTGTGTGTCCTTCAGAATGCTGAAGCACAAGCAAGTGCGATGTAGAAGGGTCGTGGTAGAAGGTGGTTCGCTCTCAAGAGCTCGAATGGTCAACTCACGTGATGTGGAAGTCGACACAAAGTCCAAGTATCCTACACATGCACACAATAAAACAAAGAGCATATGCACATGGAGATAAACACATCATCCATCATGATGGTTCTCTTCTCTTACACATAACCATTAGAAGCAAAAGTGCATGAATAAGATGATGCAACAATGGCTATATTCATGGCACTAGGCATATGGTGCAAAGAGGTAACACAAGCATGCTTCACAAGAATTATGTCAAAATCTCCAAATATATGTGAGAATGCTATGGGGGCAATCTCTTTTGCAAGACGAAAGGCATTGTTGCACTCAATACATGTCAAATCATTTAGCATGCGAGAGGCAACATATGGAGACATATGACAACATGGACTAGAAATCTTGTGCAAAGCATGGCAATAGTGGCTATTAACCGCATGAAATGAGCATGTATGAATCATGGGTGATGCAACATAGTCAAGCGTAGAAATCATGTTGTGCAAACTAGTGGCCCGAAGATGCAACACACTATAGGAAATCATGGCAATCGTGTCATGTGAGAAAATAGTGGATATAGGCAATGCACATGACATATCGCAAGCACAATCACAAATCAAGATCAAAGCATCATAATAGGCATGGGGCACAATGGCATCATGGCAATGACAAATAATACCTCCACCAAGCTTGCAAATACACATACAAGTATGAGAATCAATCATCATGTGTAATGCAAAGCATGGGTCACAAATGCATGGCAAAGGCACATAAATGAGCATATCATGCAAAGTGAACATGGCAAGAGGGGCATAAGAGATATAATGGACAATAGCCCATAACCATGTGAGGTCCATGTAGAAGAAATGCGCGAAGTCTTTGTGCAAAGGGAGCGGTTGGAAGGATAATCCACGGAATCCCAAGTCGTCGTTGCTCTCTAGAGCTCGTTTTGTCAACTCGTGCTCCTGCGAGATTGACAAGTAAGTATGGGGACCTACATAAAAGACACACAAACTGATGCGGGGTCAACCCGTTCTAGGTCGATCTTTCACGAAGAGGAGGGAAACCCACGATGAACATGAAGAACACAAAGGGGAATCGCGAGGGGAAACAGGAGAAAACACTCAAATCAACAAGACATGGTCACACATCTGCTAGATCCTCAACACAACGAGATACACGGTCCAAATCCAACAAAGGAAAGATACAAAGGTAACTAGTTCATCTCCGTGAGGAGGTCTTGAATCCGCGAAGGATCTTCCCGTGAGGGGTCTTGAATCCTTGTGGATCTTCTCCGTGGAGGGGCCGCAGTCACTCACAGGGAGATGAACCACTAGTGGATGAGCAAAGCTCTGTCTCAAATGAGCTAAACCTAAGCTAACCCTCAAATGGAGGAGGAGTCATATATATAGGCTAGGGGGCGAAGGGGTACATGGGCCTCGGCCCAACACGCACACGCAGGTGCGGGTCCGGATGATCCGGAAGGTGGCCCGGATGATCCGGGTGTCTGGGGTCCGGATGATCCGGGCGGCCGTCCGGATCGTCCAGCTGTGTCGACGCGTAGCAGATGGCCCGGATGATCCGGGGCCTAGTCCGGATGTCCGGCTCTGTCCGGATGATCCGGGGCCTGGTTCGGATCGTCCGGCTTCGTGGGCAAGCTTCGGGTGCCTCGGGGCATATTACCCAGATCGTCCGGGTGTCAGTCCGGATCATCCAGGCTCGGTCCGGATCGTCCGGCTGGCGGTCCGGATGATCCGGGCAAGTCTAGTCTTGCTCCGATTTTTCTCCGTCTTCGCGTATGCTTCTCTCCTTCGATCGTACTTGCTCCTTAGCTGCTCCATGGTCTTCCTCTTGGTTCCTGGTCATGCATAGCACATACGTTTGAGGTAGTAGCCATGTCTCACAAGTGGAAAGTGAAGGTTTGGAGAGGAGCGAGTCAACCTTCTATCCAATGGTGGGTACTTGAGGTCCTGTCGAAGTGAACATGGGGATGATCGTGGGATGCTCCGCATCATCTCCCCCCCCCCTTGGGAAAGATCCGACCTCGGATCAAAAAGCTCATCACCATGGCAACGGTTGTTGTGAACGGACTTGTAGTTGGACGAAGTTGAGGGCATGGCGCAATCCAAGTACTCCAAGGTGTGTCCGTTATGTGGTACATGCAAAATGAGCAAACACAAAGTACACTTGGAAATACGATGATTAGCGCACACAAAGTGTCCATCATGTAAGAATGAGTGTGTGTGACAAGTTTGGGCATGGCAAGGCACAAGATCCTTATCTAAAAGATGTACAATGATATGTAAAGCATACATGGGAGCAAATTCATTCGTTGTGCACACAAAGGTAGGGTAATTGGCATGGTGCACAAAGCTACAATTTCTACCATTGTCCAAAATAATGTCATAGTGTGATGGTTTATCAAGAGCATGAACATGGCAATGGGTGCTCAATATAACTATGTGATCATGCAATTGATGTTGGGAAATATGATCATGATGTATGAATATGTCGTCAAGAAAGAGCACAACAAATTTGCTAAGGAAATGCACAAGCTCACATATCATGGATGACATGGGAATACAAGATGCAACGAGGAAATCATAATGTGAGTCAATCCATGCATAAGATGCAAATTTGTCATGGGTATGAAATGTCCATGGAGCATGGCATGTGGGCACACAATCAACACATATGGAGGTTTTGGTGCAATGTGCCGAAAGAGTGGTGATATACCAATGATCAATGTCGTGGCTTGAGTGAAGTTCCGAAGGTGCATCAAAAGGGTCCATATTCAATATCGGTCCTCCATCCCGTAGATGTATGATGTAGACAACAAGAAGGAAACAACAATGAAAGCATGGCCCATCCAATATGCATAATTGAGGATGGCTCACAAAGAAGGAATTCACGTTATGTATGTTCTCGAAGGTGTTGGTGTCGTGCAACGTGTATGCCTTCACATGCCCAAGATGCGTCGTGATGGTACCGCCTTGTGAATCCTTCAAAATCAAAGAACATGACAAACACTCAGAAAAACAAATGAGGTTAGCCATAATGCAAAACCTAGCATTTGTGCGGGAAAATGCCTAACAAGTGCTTGCATCATTCTTATCAGAAGAAAGTACAAGGGTGTGGTGCATGGTATGTCGGCACAAGATGCGAGAACAACCAAGTGCAATAGGCTCAATCAAGGAAGTATGCATCACAAGAAGGGTGTCAAAGTCTCTAAGATCAACAAACATAGCATTGTTGCACTCAATACAAGGGAATATGAGAGATGCAACTAATGGAGACAAGTGACAATGATCAAGATATATCATGTGAGTGGCATGGACATATATGTCATCAACCCAAGAAAGCAAGTAAGAGTGGTGATGTAGGGTGGAACCCTAGGTGGCTGATCTTTCATGAAATGGAGGGAATTCCCCGAAGAACACGAAGAACACGAGAGGGAACACGAGGGAAAACACGAGAGAATCACTCAAACCAACAAGAACAAGTCACACATATGCTAGATCCTCGAAACACAAAGAGGTACATGATCCATGATCAACAAGGGACGATACAAAGGGTAACCGGTTCTTCTCCGTGAGGAGGCCTTGGGGAATCCCGTGGGATCTTCTCCGTGAAGGAGGTCTTGAATCCGTGTGGATCTTCTCCGCGGAGGCGCCGCAGTCACTCCCAAGGAGATGAACCACTAGTGGGTGAGCAAAGCTCTATCTCAAATGAGCTAAACCTAAGCTAACCCTAGTACGGAGCTAAGGGACAAGTACATATAGTCCAAGGGGTAAGTTGGGGGATACATGGGGTGAAACCCCTTCATCTACGTGCAGGCAGGGCGGTAGTACCAGTCCCGGGACCGGTAGTACCGGTTTTAGCGGAATTAGCGGTTGTTCCGGCGTTGCACCGGCCTTGCATCGGTCGATCACAGAAGCTTGACAGGTAGTTGACCGGTAGTTGGCCGGTAGTACTGGTCGACCGGTAGTTGGGCGGTAGTAGAGCGGTAGTTCCTCTATCTCTGCGCTGGGAAAATCCTTGTCCATGCGTTTGGTTTCCATCTTGCGCCCTTCCTTCTCCTTGTTGGTTCCTTGGTACCTAGGCACACGAAGTGTCTTTGTTTGTGGTAGTACCCATGTCTCATGTGGGTTCAAGGGAAGTTGAACAAGGAGAGAGTTCACCTTATGTCCAATGGCACAAGTTGTAGGTCTCATCTTATGTCCACTGGGGGCTTGGGGAATAGTCGTAGTGTACACGGGGATGATCATAGGATGCTCCGCATCATCTCCCCTCCCTTGGGAAAGATCCGACCTCGGATCAAAAACCTTATCATCATGGAAACGGTTGTCGTGGACGGACTTGTAGTTGGACGGAGTTGAAGACATAGTGCAATCCAAGTACTCCAAGGTGTCAAAGCTCGATGTCATGGCATGAGGGAAGGTCCGAAGGTGCATCAAAAAAGTCCGAGTGCTCCTCATCTTGAAGGTCCATCTCCAATGTCGGTCCACTCTCAAATAGATGTATCATGTAGACAATAAGAAGAAGACAGCCATGAAAGAATGACCCATCCAAGATGCATATGTGAGGATGGCTCAAAGGGAAGGAGTTCACCTTGAGGAGATTCTCGCGAATGTTGGTGTTGCACATCATGTATGCCTTCGCATGACCAAGTTGTTGCATGACGGCACCGCCTTGTGAATCCTTCAAAATGAAAGAACATGACAAACACTCGGAAAAACAAATGAGGTTAGCGCGGATGCAAAACCTAGCATTCGTGAGGGAAAATACCCAACAAGTGCTTGCATCATTCTTATCTGAAGAACGGACAAGGTAATGTGGCATGGCATGTAAGCATATGATGCGATACCAACCAAAGGCAATAGGCTCAATCAAGCAATCATGCATCACAAGTATGGTGTCAAAGTCTCCAAGATGAACAAACATAGCATTGTTGCACTCAATACAAGTGATGAGAGATGCAACTAAGGGAGACAAGTGATAATGATCAAGATATATCATGTGAGTGGCACGAATATATATGTCATCAACCCAAGAAAGCAAGTACGAGTGGAACATGGGTGATGCAACATAGCAAGCAATCATAGCGATCAAGTCAAACAAGCTAGTAGTGCGAAGATGCAACGTACTAGAGGTAATCATGGCAAGCATGTCAAGTGTGCAAATAGTGAGCATACATGATGCACATGACATATCATAAGCATGAAAGCAAGGTATGGGCAAAGTCTCATCATTGTGGTGGCAAGAAGTCCTATGTAAATAGCAATGGAGTATCATGACTCTCCCAACACAAGAATCAACAATAGCATGGGCACAAAGAAATCATGGTAAAAGCTGCTAGTATCTCCACCAAGCATGCAAATACACATAGGAGTATCATAATGGTGAATCATGAGTAAATGCAAGCAAGGGTCACAATTGCATAGCAAGGTCATAGCAAGAGGCATAACATGCAAAGTGAACACGATAGTATGGGCATAATGTGACAAGTGGCAAATAGCCCATAGCAATGTGAGAGCCAAGTAAAAGAGATGCGCGTAGTCGTTGCGCAAAAAGAACGGCGGTAGGCACAATCCACGGG
The DNA here is from genome assembly GCA_902687465.1 of Secale cereale. Lineage (NCBI taxonomy): Eukaryota > Viridiplantae > Streptophyta > Magnoliopsida > Poales > Poaceae > Secale > Secale cereale. Next base: position 342,603,946 of record LR738712.1, read on the forward strand.
ATCCCAAATCGTCGTTGCTCTCAAGAGCTCGTTTTGTCAACTCCTGGGATTGTGAGGTTGACAAATGTTCATGAGTACCTACACAAAACAAAGACAAAGGAAAAATTGTGTGTGCGTGGTATATGTACACATCATCCATCATGATGCACACGTGCATGTGTTGGTTAGCACAAAATAGCCAATTCTTAAATAAATGAGATGCGTGATATAGAAACATGTCATCTATCACGAGAGGTTTGTTGTTATGTATGGCATAATGGAGACTCGAAATGTGTAATGCATCAGAAGAAATAAGTAGAGCATTGTTATTCATGGAATGCATATGGTGCACACAATTATGGGAACTATGCAAAGTATGGAATGCATCAAGATCTCCTAGTATGTATGAGGAAACTATGGGGGTCTCCTCATGAGAATTAGTGGGAATATCACTTGGAGAATATTGATAACATTCAAAACAATGCATATCCGGAACAATGTGATCATGGCATGGCATAATAGATGAATTGCGCAAATCATGTAAAGGAAGCATTGCAATATCATCGCAAGAGAAACACAAGCCAATGACCATTATCTTGTCATCTATGCCACAAGTGCAAATGGGATTTACTTTAATTTGGCATGCATAGTTAATATGTTGAGATTGAAATGATGTAATATGGGAGATCTCACTCATAACATATGACAAGTTTAAAGGATTCTCAAACATGATGTGACCAAAAGATTTTTCACATGATATCCTATGGAGCATAGCATCACAACTAGGCGACTCAACATGATCATCATCATATTCATCATAAATAGGTAAGTCAAGACATGATGAAGCCGCACTAGCATGAAGCATGGGAATAGGTGTGTCAAATCATGCAAGCAATCATTGTCAAGATAGTCCATTAGTGGGACAAGAGCATCACCTTCACATATTTTACCTTTGGAGTGTCTCTCATGCGTTGTAGGTGATGTGTTCAAGATCCAATCGTGCTCTTCTTCATCATGACGGGACCATGTGGGTGGTGCATCTTCTTCCACCATGGCCATCGGGTTGTCCATTGGAGGGACGGAATCGTCGAGGGTAGGCATGTCCTCTTGTAGGAGACCTAGCACTGAAGAAAACACACTCGGAGTAGAGGTTAAGTCGTTAGAAATCATAGTGGCCTAACATGCCCTATCAACTACCTCACTCACTAAGTGGCGTGGCTCACTCACTCCCTCGTGGATGCTCTCACTCGTATGGTTGTTGGAGTCACTCAAATGGCTCTCCACCTCACATAGGAGAAGTGGCATGCTCTCATGTATGGGGCTAGTAGTGGTCACTCTTATCCTCTCAAAGGAAATGCTCTCAATGTCACATATGGTGGAGTCACTCGTATCACTCATGTGGTGGTGGCTCTCCTCACATGGGAATTGGGGCATCTCGTCATAAGTGGATGTCGAAGAGGTGTAGGTGCAATAGTCTCCATGTTAAACTTCCTCATCCACAATGCCTCCAAAGATGACTGTCGTGGGATGTGGGAAATCATCACGCTCCTCCGAGGTCAAAGAGAAGGTCTCATGCTTGCTCGCGTAGCTTGACCCGGAGTAGTAGTCCAATATGGTCGCCGTCTTCATGGTGTCGAAGAGGTTCATGCTCGTCACCTTGGTCAAAGGGGATGGCCCATGCTCGACCGTCTTGTCGCCGTCGCTCGTAGATGATCGCCTTGATGATGAAGACGTCGATGTAGGCAAGCTCATGGGAAGTAGGCGAAGATGCCGTACGTCCAAAGGCAAAGATGCCTTGATAGCACTTGGCGAAGATGCCGAAGTGATGGTTGTAGCCGTAGCTCCGTCTTGGGTGTGCTTGTCTCGCGGTCTTCCTATGTTCTCTTGAAGCTTGGGCTTGGCGTGAAGTAGAGAGTCTTTGGACTTGTATGTTTGCGCATGTTGAGCTTCTTCATCTTGATGGTGTCGTTGTAGTGCTTGAGCTCTTGGTAGACGTCGTTCGTCATCGTCGTGCACATGATGCTTGGAGGTGACTTGCCCTTCATGACGATGTCGATGGTCGCCATGGCGGTGTGGACGTGGGAGACTTGCACTTTCATCATGTTTGCACTCCGAAGACTTGTGACTTGAACGTCGCCGCCGAGAGGATGACGAAGGGGAAGAAGACTTGTAATCGACCACCAAGTGTCGGAGCTCCGCCATTTGTTTGTTGAAGGAGTCGCACATGTCGTCGAAGAAGCCATTGTCCTTGTCTCGGAGTGTCGTAGTTCGATGGCGATGTTGCCCAAGCGCTCTTGCATTGCTCGTTGTAGTCCGATGGTTTTCACGTGGATGTCATTGTTTGCACCGTCGATGTCGAAGACCGGAGATGAAATGCCTTGCCTATCCATCACAAGACGCTTACAAGTATGAGTGGGAGAAAGAGAAGAACTATACCAAATGTACCTTGATCGATGTTGAAGATGGATCAATGATCACTCAAATGTGGAACAAGGAAATAGCACAATTGGTACCAATTCTTATCGGTTTCTCACACCTACACAAGTAAAGCTTATGGTGGAGCTCGGTAAGGATAGTGGCACAAAAATTTGATGCAAAATGTTAGCAAGGGTCAATAATGTTGAAAGAGATTCACAAATTTGCAAGTGAAACAAGTAGACCAATAGCAATATGGGTGGCACATGGAGACACACACACGGATAGATAGATGGGGTCGTGCAACCAAGGAATGAGCCAAAATGTGGAATCCATGAAAATGCTCTTGTTGCACAACACTAGAGAGACGCTAGCGCGATTGCACAATAGGCGGATACGAACTTGTGCACAACCTACTAAGCCAAATGCAACGACTTCTATCCCAAGTATGCTATATGTATGGTATTCTGGTGGTATGATCCAAAATGATCGGATATGATATCATATGATGCGATGATATGGCTCTTGCTTACAAGCTTCTTTGCTTTTCTCTTTTTGCTTAAAAGCTTTATTCACTTTTTTTATATGGCCACGATCAAGGTTGTCAGAATCGCGATTTTGAATCGGATCGGAGCCCTGATGGTAGGATCGCAAATCGTGGAATCGTCACTATCAGGATCGTAGAAGCGTAGATTCTATGAACTAAAGTCGTAGAATCAGAGGGGTTAGTTTGGATCGTAAAGTCATAGAATCGTACAACAGAATCGCGATTCTGACAACCTTGGCCACGATGCACAAACCAAGATAACAATTGTGTATATGCGGGAACAATCTTGTGACACAAGAGATGATATGATGATACCAAGATGATATGGTATGTATGCTATAGGAAGTATGATCACTAATGTGCACAAGTAACGTTGCCGGCAATACTCAAAGGCTAGTCTCGATAGGCAAGTGACGCAAAATGGGCTAGGGGTTAACAATGCAATTGCAAGGGAATATACAATGATGTCGTCGAAGTTACCATCCGAGTCGATGATGAGAGGCGTTGTTCTTGATGTAGACCCGTTCCTAATTAGCCGAAACACCTTAGGAAACGGAAAAACCACAACTCAAAATCTCTAGGACAAATGTCAAATGGTGGTAGCGGACAAGCGGTGGTGGTTGCAGAATTGTTAGTGGAAACCCGGTAAAAATGGGTTATGCTGGTGGAAGTGTATGATGGGCTATACATGGTGTCGGAGTTGAAGTCACAGTCCCTAAGTAGCCGAAACACCTTAGGAGACACAAGCCACAACTGAATCAAGCTCGAACAAAATTTGGTTTAGTTGGGTTGGCTATGTATGGTGGACTAGGCTATGCGGAAGTGGTGGTGGTGGTTGATGAAGAAGAAATGGTCCCTAAGTAGCCTAAACACCTTAGGAGACTCAAATCACTATTCAAGCAACCACAAATGGTATGGGAACAAAATTGGTTAGGTTGCGGAAGTCGGTGGTGGTTATGCGGATGATGTGGTGAAGGCCCTAGGCAAACATGCCAAATTTGACAAAATTTGATGGAGTCAAATGATGATGGAACCTATCTAGGTGGATGGGGGATGTCAATAGCTACTCAACGAGCTAAAGAACGCGAAAATAGGACTCCGGATATGAAAGTTATGGTCAAAACTGTTATTCAGCCGGGGCGAAACCTGGGAGGGGCGGTTGTACCGCTCCTGGAGCATTCCGGGGCACCAGTTTTGGCTGCTAGGTGATGGGGGGCGGTAGTACCGCCTTGGGGGCCGGTTGTACTGCTTTTATCGGGAAAATGCTCAGATCTAGATCGGGATGAACTTTGGGGCGGAAATGGATGATTTCGGGGGCAAAATTACGGAGATTTCATGGATGGAAAGTGGGGAAACTTGGGGAGATGCTAGATCTAATCAACACACAACCAATCCATGGATCAAAATCAACAAAACAACATCAAACCAACATATCACAAAAAAAATTGAGGCTATTTTTGGTGAGGAATTTTCGAATTTGGGGAAGAACACAACAAAACAAGGATAGAAAACAAGAGTAGGGCTCCAATTTCGTGAGAAACCGTGGCTCTTGATAACATATGATGTAGGGTGGAACCCTAGGTGGCCGATCTTCATGAAATGGAGGGAATTCCCCGAAGAACACGAAGAACATGAGAGGGAACACGAGGGGAAACACGAGAGAATCACTCAAACCAACAAGAACAAGTCACACATATGCTAGATCCTCGAAACACAAAGAGGTACACGATCCATGATCAACAAGGGACGATAGAAAGGGTAACCGGTTCTTCTCCGTCAGGAGGCCTTGGGGAATCCCGCGGGATCTTCTCCGTGAAGGTGGTCTTGAATCCGTGTGGATCTTCTCCGCGGAGGCGCCGCAGTCACTCCCAAGGAGATGAACCACTAGTGGGTGAGCAAAGCTGTAGCGACCACGATCCTAATGGACCGAAGTCTCTGTGTTCTGTGTCATCCCTGGATCGGCAATGCTGACACACACAGTACTTGAAGGATTTATAACAGAGTGACAATCACACACTTATTACATCGAATGTCTCCAATGAGAACTTATTACAAAAACTATGGCTTAAGGCCATCTAACAAAATAACAGCGGAAGGCTTGGAAGATAAGTGAGTCCATCAACTCCAACGGCATAGCTGAGTGCATGACAAACGACCTAGCACGTCTTATTCCTCGTCTGAAAAGTCTGCAACGTAATATGTTGCAGCCCGAAAACGGGTCAGCACATGGAATATGCTGGCAAGATAACACAGAAGATGCAAGTAACAAAATAAAGGCTATACTATATGCATATTGGGCTGGTGGAGGCTCTAAGGTTAAAGTTTTTGCATAAAGCCAATTTTTCACAACAAAGGAATAGATTTTATTTTAACTATCATGGTGGTTGAAAATCATTCAGAAGGTACCTCCAACTCAATCCCAAATTAAAGTAATCATTAACCCAACAAATTAAATTATAGAGTGATGAGATCAACCAATAATTCAAGTACCAAATACTCAAGATGTCCATAACCGGGGACACGGCTAATCATGATCAGTTTGTACACTCTGCAGAGGTTTGTGCACTTTTCCCACAAGACTCGATCGCCTCCGTTTGTTTTCTCGCACTGCATGGTGTTTGAGAAACGGATGACCGAGACACAGTCTTTCCGAAGAGGTCCCATTAACCGGATAGATAGGCCGGTACACCTACAATCCCTCTACATCTGCTAGCCCATCACGGAAAGGTTTCCCACAACTTACTCAACTATGCCAGAGCCCATATTGGCATGTGGCTGCACACGGAAGTTTCTAGCATGAATAGTTTTATGATCCCTTTGAGCCTGGGTGGCATTCCATAGGAAAAATCACACGGAACCCCGGGATTTCTTAGGACAACACTGGATTCTCCAGGTGCCCTGCAACCAATCCACCCAAATGTGTATTCAAGTAGCCACCTTAAGTTGAATCCTTAATTAAAAAGTCACATCGGTCATGGATTTCACTCAAACCCAAACCACGTCTACGAGCATAGCATAGCAACCTAAGCAAACGTAGAAGTAACTCCCAAGGGTTTGAAAGTAATGCAGGTAATAGGTTATACCACAAACTACTTCCCAGTCCCACAAGTTAAGAGATCCTACTCATGCAATGTGTGAGGGTTTGATCTAATGCATAAAAACTTGGTAAATAAGAGTATGATCAAAGTGTTTCTTGCCTTGCTGACGATTCGCAAAACCTAGAGACTCGTAGTAGCACGCTTCACGGTCCGGGTATTCTATCGCAAGCAAACAATAGCATACATAAGCAAACAAGCAACGATGCACAAACAAAACTCCAAAAGATAAGATCTAACCAGAAAGTTCAACTTAAGAACTCCGGTTTGCAAAAAGAATCAAATCGAAAGAAGCAACGAAACTCAAACTGCGAAAGAAACGAGCCCCGGTTACTAATTGGTCTAAAGTCTATTTTTACAGTAGCCAAAACTTTTTTCAAATTGGTTAAATGGAAAGAGGGTGTCGAGATGAAGATCTGGGATTTTGAATCACCTGATTCCGACTCTCGAGCGAAAAGAAAAATGAAAAACAAGATCAGGGCAGAAATCGTGATCGAAATAATCGCGGATAAATACCCCGAAAAAGAAAACTGACGAACAGGATTACGAACGAACGTTCGTTGTCTGTGGCTAACGGATGAACCGCGTTCGTTAAAACGAACGTACGGACGAATGTCCGCTAAATAACTAAACCGAAGAAAACCGATCTAAACCTAAAAAACGGATCTAGGGTTTCCCCAAAAAAAACCGATCGGTTTCTAATAGAAAACCGACGCGGCGGATAACAACCTCGACGGCGGCGGCGGCTCCGGTGAACGGCGGCGGCGAGGTCGGCGGCAGCGGGCGGCGGCTCCGGCGTGTGGCGACGCAGGCAGCAGCGGCGGCGGCGTGCGGCAGCGGCGGCGGCGGGAGGCGGGTGGCGGCGCGGCTTAGGGTTCGGGCGGGGCTGGCGGCTGGGGTTCGGGCTAGCGGGCCGACGCTATATAAAGGCGAGAGTCCTGGCCTCTAACGGCCCGGAGTCGGTTTGCCTTTTTTTAAAGAGTCCTGACGTAGCAAAACTAACGAAAGAAATACTAAACGGACTCCAAAAAATTCCAAAATAAATTTTCACCGTCCTCTAATAATATTTAGGACAAAGTGAACAATTTTCCCGGACCTAAATGCAATTTTGAAAAACGTGCATTTTTCCTATGCAAATAAAATCGCAAATAAATCCAGAAAAAAAACATAAAGTGATTTTAACATTTTTCCTCCAATATTCATGTTATTTTGGAGAAGTCATATTATCTCCGCTCATATATTGTACTTAGAAATATTTTTAGGAGAGAAAAATAATTAAAACCAGCACTGTCCTCGTACCGGTATTCGAGTGAACTCAAATACGAAAACGGTAGAATTCCCAACTCTCTCCGTAGGTCCTTGAGTTGCTTAGAATTTCGAGGATCACCACGAACAAAAATGCAAATAACCATGCAATGCAGTATGATCTATGTATAACATTTGAAATTAAGAATTTGGGATGTTACAAACCAACCCCCCTTAGAATGAATCTCGCCCTCGAGATTCGACTTGGCTAGAGAACAGTTGTGGCTGGTCCTTGCGTAGATCATCTTCTCGTTCCCAGGTGGCTTCTTCCTCGGTGTGGTGACTCCAGTGAACTTTGCAAAACATGATAACCTTACTGCGGGTGACTCTGCTCGAAAATTCGAGGATCTTAACAGGCTTCTCCTCGTAGGTCAGATCACTGTCCAACTGAATTGCTTCCAGAGGTACTGTGTATCTAAGCAGAATATCGGCCATCTCCGCGTGGCACTTCTTAAGCTGCGAAACGTGAAACGCGTCGTGCACTCCTCACAGTCCTTCGGGCAATTCCAACTTATAGGCAACCTCTCCCATGCGTTCCAAAACACGGTAGGGTCCCACAAATCTCGGGGCTAGCTTTCCCTTAACTCCGAAACGTTTAACTCCTCGTAGAGGCGATACTCTCAGGTACGCTCTGTCTCCGATCTCATAGGCTATCTCATTGCGCTTCGAGTCTGCATAACTCTTCTTCCTGGACCGAGCTACCTTCAATCTATATTTGATCAACTTCACCTTCTCCTCAGACTCTTTGATCAAGTCTGGTCCAAACAACTGTCGGTCTCCAACTTCATCCCACATTAACGATGTTCGGCATCTCCTTCCATACAATGCCTCGAACGGTGCCATCTTCAAACTGGCCTGGTAACTGTTGTTGTACGAGAACTCCGCATAGGGCAAATTATCATCCCAACTAGATCCATAATCTAACGCACAGGCTCTCAACATGTCCTCCAGGATCTGGTTGACTCTCTCGGTCTGTCCATCGGTCTGTGGATGAAAAGCAGTGCTGAATTCCAGCCTCGTTCCCAAAGTTTGGTGTAGCTGATGCCAGAACTTTGAGGTGAATTGTGTTCCTCTATCTGATACAATGGTCCTCGGAACTCCGTGCAGACATACTATCCTGGTCATGTATATCTTGGCCAACTTCGCACTGGTGTATGTGGTTTTCACGGGGATAAAGTGGGCTACCTTCGTCAATCGATCCACTACTACCCAGATTGAGTCATATCCTGCTTTGGTCCCGGGCAATCCGATGATAAAATCCATGTCAAGCTTTTCCCGCTTCCATTCGGGTATCAGCATAGGCTGCAGCAATCCTGCTGGCTTCTGATGCTCTGCCTTTACTCTTTGGCATACATCACATATGGCCACATACTCGGCAATATCCTTCTTCATTCCCGTCCACCAGAAACGTTCCTTCAAATCCAAATACATCTTGGTGTTTCCGGGGTGTATCTAGTATGGCGAATCATGTGCTTCCTGCAGTATCAAATTCCTGATCTCCGGGTCGTTGGGCACATAGATTCGATCCTCAAACCACAAGGTGTCGTGTTCGTCCTCACGAAATCCCTTGGCTTTTCCTTCAGTCATCCTTTTCCTTATCTCTGCAATTTCCTTATCATCCTTCTGGGCTTCGCGTATCTTTTCCAACAATGTTGACTAAACCTCCAACGTAGCAACGAAACCTCTAGGAACTATATCCAAACGAAACACCCTGAGATGTTCTGCTAGCTTCTGTGGCAATCCCCCTTTTATTAGGGTATTTGCATAACTCTTCCGGCTCAAAGCGTCTGCCACGACGTTGGCCTTTCCTGGGTGATAGTGCAGCTTCATATCATAATCCTTTATAAGCTCCAACCATCTCCTTTGTCTGAGGTTCAGCTCCTTCTGTGTGAAAATGTACTTCAAACTCTTGTGATCCGTGTACACATCACAACGATTTCCAATGAGGAAATGTCTCCAGGTTTTCAGTGCGTGCACTACAGCTGCTAACTCCAGATCGTGCGTCGCGTAATTCAACTCGTGCGGTCACAGTTGACGAGATGCATAGGAAACAACTCTTCCATCCTGCATAAGTACTCCTCCAAGTCCTAAGCGTGAAACGTCGTAGTACACTTGGAAATCCTTGCGTATATCTGGCAATATCAGCACTGGGCTGTCCTCAACCGTTTCTTCAACTCCTAGAAACTTTCTTCACACTCTTCAGTCCAATCGAACTTCGTCTCCTTCTTCAACAATGTCGTCATTGGCTTTGCAATCTTGTAGAAATTTTCTATGAATCTCCGGTAGTATCCCGCGAGTCCAAGAAAACTGCGGATCTCTCCAACTGAAGTGGGTGCCAACCATTCAGTGACTGCCTGCACTTTGACGGGGTCCACTGCTATACCTTCTCCCGATATAACATGCCCTAGGAATCCGACTTCCTTCAACCAAAACTCGCATTTGCTATACTTGGCATATAACTGATATTCTCTTAGCTTCTCCAATAACAAACGCAAATGCTCTGCATGTTCCTCTTCATCCTTCGAGTACACCAGAATGTCATCTATGAATACCACGACGAACTTATCCAAGAACTCCATGAACACCTTGTTCATCATACTCATGAAATAGGCAGGCGCGTTAGTCAATCCAAATGACATAACCGTATACTCATATAGCACGTACCGTGTGGTGAAGGCTGTCTTAGGTATATCATTCTCTCGGATCTTCAATTGGTGGTATCCAGATCATAGATCTATCTTGGAGAATACTTTTGCTCCCTGGAGTTGGTCGAACAAATCATTGATCATCGGCAGCGGGTACTTATTCTTAATAGTCACTTCATTCAGCGCATGATAATCAACGACCATTCTTAATGATCCATCCTTCTTCTCGACCAAAAGCACTGGGGCTCCCCAAGGTGATGAACTTCAGCGAATAAATCCTTTCTCCAACAACTCCTTAATCTGCTTCTTGATCTCCTCCAAATCATTCGCTGGCATCCGATACGGTCTCTTAGATATTGGTCCGGTGCCAGGCAACAACTCTATAAAAAACTCAATATCTCTATCCGGTGGCATGCCAGGTAACTCCTCTAGAAACACATCCGGATAATCCTTTACTACTGGCACTTCCTCCTGAACAACTCCACTGAGAGAATGTACTTGTGTCCTTATAGGCGAATGCCTAGATACATACTTAATCCTTTTTCCCTCCGGGGTGGTGAGAAAAATAGACCTGCTGGCACAATCGATATTACCTCCATACTTCGATAGCCAATCCATACCTAATATCACATCCAATCCTTGTGACTCCAGAACTATTAGGTCAAAGGGGAAAGTATGGCGTCCTATGGTCAATGGCGTCTGAAAACATCCTTGGTGTGCCATATACTCTGCTCCTGGTGAACTTACTAACATGGGGGTCTTAAGAACTCGGGTGGACATCCTATGTCTATTTACGAATCCCCTTGAAATGTATGAATGCGATGCACCAGTATCGAAAAGAACTATTGTGGTAAATGTCTTAACCAAAAACTTACCGACAATAGCATCTGGTTGCTCTTCTACCTCCTCCACAGTCACGTGGTTCACTTGTCCTTTATTGAACGGGTTGGGCTTCTTCCCTGCGCTTCCATTGTCGTTCCCATTCTTAACTTCAGGGCAGTCCATGGCATAATGTCCATTCTTCCCGCACTTGAAACACGTGATATGGCTGAAATCCTTCTTAGCGGGTGTGGATGGGGTAGAGCGGCTCTGGTTACTACTTGCTCCATTCCCATTTCCAATCTTAGGGCCATTGTGGTTGTGGGGAATTCCATGGTTATGGGTATATCCTCCCGAACTCGGAGTGAATCAGGGCTTCTGCTGGGCTCCAGAATTATTCCTTCCTTGTCCATACTTCTTCTTGCGGCTTTCAATCTGCTGCTGCTTCCCTTCAATCATAAGAGTTTTATCTACCAATTCCTGGTAGTTGTTGAAAGTTGCCACCATCAACTGTACGCTCATCTCATCATTCAGCCCTTCCATAAATCTCTCCTGCTTAGCGGCATCTGTGGCCACATCATCTAGGGCATAACGAGATAGGGTACTAAACTCATCCACGTACTGAGCTACAGTACAGTTTCCTTTGCGCAAGTTGAGAAACTCCCGCTTCTTCATGCTCATAGCTCCAGTTGAGACATGGGCAGTACGAAAAGCTTGCTGAAACTGCTCCCAAGTGATATTGGCTATAGGGAAAGTGGCTGTGTAATTCTCCCACCATGCTGCGGCTGGTCCAGACAACTGGTGTGCGGCAAATCGCACCTTCTCAGCGTTAGAGCAATTGGCGGTGGTCAAATCCCTTCCAATCTTGTGTAGCCAGTCATCATCCACTATTGGTTCTATGTTGCTAGCAAACACTGGTGGTTGCAACCTTAAGAAACGTGTCAGGTTGTCCACGGGTGGTGGTGGGGGAAGGTTGTAGTTGTTGTTCTGGTTGTTCTGAGTGTTCTGGACAAGTAGTTGCATCAGGGTGTTCTGTTGCTGGATCAACTGGGTGAGCTCAGGGGGAAACTCAAATCCGGGCTCACGTCTTGGAGGCATCTGATGGGTGTAGAGGGAAGAGATTAGAACAGAATTGAGGTCTAAGGGAAAATCACTACCCATATGCACATGAGACAAACACAATCATATCACACCAATCAATTTCAAGCAAGATCTTACAAATCTAACTACCATTACAAAGAGTGCTCTAAATACTACTGTGTGGGGGTAAACTACTAGTCATAGGGTGGTCATCTAAAAATATTGATCGGCGGAAGATTCCATGATGTCTGCTCCAGCTTCATCTTCATTGTCTTCGTCTTTACTATCATCGGGTTCTGAATCCGTGTCGTCGATGATAATATAATCTTCGAGACAAATCTCCTTGGGTTCTTCTTCCTCTTCTTCACCTCCTGGTGCTGGATCTCCCATGAATACTCCTAGCTTCCTTATCAAATCATCATTCTTCTCCACTAGTATCAACATCTCCTCCTCGTATCCGTCACGAGTAGACTTAAGTTCTTCTTCTAGCTCAAAATTCCTGTTTGGTGCCTTCTTCAATTCTATCATCCCAGCGCACATCTGGTGCTCCTGTCGTCGAATGTGCTGGTTCAACTCCTGGATGAACGCTACAATGGACCTATCCTTCCGGGTGCTGATCATATCCCAACTCTCATCTCGGTGTCCACAGATCTGGTAGATGGTGTCCTTCAGCTCCTGCTTGTAGACTTCTCCGATCCTTCCCATCGTGATGTGGGCGGCCATGCTCTTGCCTAGGCTCCAGGTTGGTGCATCAACAGAAAACTCTACTGGCTTGGTGGATAGTGCGAAGGTTCTTCCGGGAATTTGAACTTGAATGCTCCATCGCTCCTCTTCTGGTAAAGTGGCGATGTAGGTCCCGGTAAAGCTTGGTATTCCTATGTTCAGGTACCTAGTGACTTCCTTCAAGTGTCATCCAAAAGGTGTGTCTTCATCCGGTTGAGTGAACTTGTTCCTTGGGTCCACCATCCTAAAGAAGTAGAAAATGGAGAGAAGTTAGAATGAGTAGAGAAGAGTGATCTAGGGTCTGTCTTAGTGGTCTTGTCCTACATCCAATGTGTGCTCTGGTACCATCTTGTAGCGACCACGATCCTAATGGACCGAAGTCTCTGTGTTCTGTGTCATCCCTGGATCGGTAATGCTGACACACACAGTACTTGAAGGATTTATAACAGAGTGGAAATCACACACTTGTTACATCGAATGTCTCCAAAGAGAACTTCTTACAAAAACTATGGCTTAAGGCCATCTAACAAAATAACAGCGGAAGGCTTGGAAGATAAGTGAGTCCATCAACTCCAACGACATAGCTGAGTGCATGACAAACGACCTAGCACGTCTTATTCCTCGTCTGAAAAGTCTGCAATGTAATATGTTGCAGCCCGAAAATGGGTCAGCACATGGAATATGCTGGCAAGATAACACAGAAGATGCAAGTAACAGAATAAAGGCTATACTATATGCATATTGGGCTGGTGGAGGCTCTAAGGTTAAAGTTTTTGCGTAAAGCCAATTTTTCCCTACAACAAAGGAATAGATTTTATTTTAACTATCATGGTGGTTGAAAATCATTCAGAAGGTACCTCCAACTCAATCCCAAATTAAAGTAATCATTAACCCAGCAAATGAAATTATAGAGTGATGTGATCAACCAATAATTCAAGTACCAGATACTCAAGATGTCCATAACCGGGGACACGGCTAATCATGATCAGTTTGTACACTCTGCAGAGGTTTGTGCACTTTTCCCACAAGACTCGATCGCCTCCATTTGTTTTCTTGCACTGCATGGTGTTTGAGAAACGGATGACCGAGACAAAGTCTTTCCGAAGAGGTCCCCTTAACCGGATAGATAGGCCGGTGCGCCTACAATCCCTCTACATCTGCTAGCCCATCACGGAAAGGTTTCCCACAACTTACTCAACTATTCCAGAGCCCATATTGGCATGTGGCTGCACACGGAAGTTTCTAGCATGAATAGTTTTATGATCCCTTTGAGCCTGGGTGGCATTCCATAGGAAAAATCATACGGAACCCCAGGATTTCCTAGGACAACACTGGATTCTCCAGGTGCCCTGCAACCAATCCACCCAGATGTGTATTCAAGTAGCCACCTTAAGTTGAATCCTTAATTAAAAACTCACATCTGTCATGGATTCCACTCAAACCCAAACCACGTCTACGAGCATAGCATAGCAACCTAAGCAAACGTAGAAGTAACTCCCAAGGGTTTAAAAGTAATGCGGGTAATAGGTTCTACCACAAACTACTTCCCAGTCCCACAAGTTAAGAGATCCTACTCATGCAATTTGTGAGGGTTTGATCTAATGCATAAAAACTGGGTAAATAAGAGTATGATCAAAGTGTTACTTGCCTTGCTAACGATTCGCAAAACCTAGAGACTCGTAGTAGCACGCTTCACAGTCCGGGTATTCTATCGCAAGCAAACAATAGCATACATAAGCAAACAAGCAATGACGCACAAACAAAACTCCAAAAGATAAGATCTAACCAGAAAGTTCAACTTAAGAACTCAGGTTTGCAAAAAGAATCAAATCGAAAGAAGCAACGAAACTCAAACTGCGAAAGAAACGAGCTCCAGTTACTATTTGGTCTAAAGTAATTTTTTACAGTAGCCAAAACTTTGTTCTAATTGGTTAAACGGAAAGATGGTGTCGAGACGAAGATGTGGGATTTTGAATCACCTGATTCCGACTCTCGAGCGAAAAGAAAAACGAAAAACAAGATCGGGGCAGAAATCTCGATCGAAATAATCGCGGATAAATACCCCGAAAAAGAAAACTGACGAACAGGCTTATGAACGAACGTTCGCTATCTGCGGCTAATGGACGAACAGCGTTCGTTAAAATGAACGTACGGACGAACGTCCGCTAAATAACTAAACCGAAGAAAACCGATCTAAACCTAAAAAAACGGATCTAGGGTTTCCAAAAAAAAACCGATCGGTTTCTAATAGAAAACCGACGCGACAGATAGCTACCTCGACTGCGGCGGCGGCTCCGGCGAACGGCGGCTGCGGGGTCGGCGGCAGCGTGCGGCTGCTCCGGCGTGCGGCGGCGGCGTGCGGCAGCGACGGGCGGCGGCGTGGCGGCGGCGGCGGCGGCGGCGTGCAGCAGCGGCGGCGGTGGCGGGAGGCGGGTGGTGGCGCGGCTTAGGGTTCGGGTGGGGCTGGTGGCTGGGGTTTGGGCTAGCGGGCCGGCGCTATATAAAGGCCAGAGTCCTGGCCTCTTACGGCGCGGAGTCGGATTGCCTTTTTTTTAAAAGAGTCGTGACGTAGCAAAACTAACAAAAGAAATACTAAACAGACTCCAAAAAATCCCGAAACAATTTTTCACCGTCCTCTAATAATATTTAGGACAAAGTGAACATTTTTCCCGGACCTAAATGTAATTTTGAAAAACGCGCATTTTTCCTATGCAAATAAAATCGCAAATAAATCCAGAAAAAAAACCAAAAGTGATTTTAACATTTTTCCTCCAATATTTCTGTTATTTTGGAGAAGTCATATTATCTCCGCTCATATATTGTACTTAGAAATATTTTTAGGAGACAAAAATAATTAAAACCAGCACTGTCCTCGTACCGGTATTCGAGTGAACTCAGATACGAAAACGGTAGAATTCCCAACTCTCTCCGTAGGTCCTTGAGTTGCTTAGAATTTCGAGGATCGCCACGAACAAAACTACCAATAACCATGCAATGCAGTATGATCTATGTATAACATTCCAAATTAAAATTTTGGGATGTTACAAAACCTCTATCTCAAATGAGCTAAACCTAAGCTAACCCTAGTACGGAGCTAAGGGACAAGTACATATAGTCCAAGGGGTAAGTTGGGGGATACATGGGGTGAAACCCCTTCATCTGCGCGCAGGTAGGGCGGTAGTACCGGTCCCGGGACCGGTAGTACCAGTTTTAGCGGAATTAGCGGTTGTTCCGGCGTTGCACCGGCCTTGCACCGGTTGATCACAGAAGCTTGACCGGTAGTTGACCGGTAGTTGGGCGATAGTACCAGTCGACCAGTAGTTGGGCGGTAGTAGACCGGTAGTTCCTCTATCTCTGCGCTGGGAAAATCCTTGTCCATGCGTTTGGTGTCCATCTTGCGCCCTTCCTTCTCCTTGTTGGTTCCTTGGTACCTAGGCACACGAAGTGTCTTTGTTTGAGCTAGTAGCCATGTCTCATGTGGGTCCAAGGGAAGTTGAACAAGGAGAGAGTTCACCTTATGTCCAATGGCAGAAGTTGTAGGTCTCATCGTATGTCCACTTGGGGCTTGGGGAATAGTCGTAGTGTAGATGGGGATGATCTTAGGATTCTCCGCATCAAGTGGAATATGGGTGATGCAACATGGCAAGCAATCATAGCAATCGAGTCAAACAAGCTAGTAGTGCGAAGATGCAATGTACTAGAGGTAATCATGGCAAGCATGTCATATGTGCAAATAGTAGGCATGAATAATGCACACGGCATAGCACAAGCATGAAAGCAAGATATGAACAAAGTCTCATCATTGTACTAGCAAGAAGTCGTATGTAAGTAGCAATGGAACAACATGACTCTCCCAACACAACAAGCATCAATAGCATGGGGCACAAAGAAATCATGGCAATAGCTACTAGTATCTCCACCAAGCATGCAAATACACATAGAAGTAGCATAATGGTGAATCATGTGTAAATGCAAGCAAGGGTCACCATTGCATGGCAAAATCATGTAAATAGGCATAACATGCAAAGTGAACACGATAGAATGGGCATAAGGTGACAAGTGGTAGATAGCCCATAGTAGTGTGAGAGACAAGTAAAAGAGATGCGCGTAGTTGCGCGAAGAGAACGGTGGTAAGGATAATCCACGGGATCCCAAATCGTCGTTGCTCTCAAGAACTCTTTTCGTCAACTCATGGGATTGTGATGTTGACGAGTTTGCAAAAGTACCTACAGAAGACAAAGGCAAAAGAAAAATTGTATGTGCATGGTATATGTACACATCATCCATCATGATGTGCACATGCATGTGTTGGTTAGCACAAAATAGCCAATGCTCGAATAAATGAGATGTGTCATATAGAAACATGTCATCCATCATGAGAGGTTTGTTGTTATGTATAGCATAATGGAGACTCGAATTGTATAATGCATCATGACAAGTAGGTAGAGCATTGTTATTCATGTAATGCATATGGTGCACACAATCATGGTAATCATGCAAGGTATGGCATGCATCAAGATCTCCTAATATGTATGAAGAAACTATGGGGGTCTCCTCATTAGCATTAATGGAAACATCACATGGAGAATATTGATAGCATCCAAAACAATTCATATCCGGAACAATGTGTTCATGGCATGTCATAGTGGATGAATTGCGCAAATCATGTAAAGGAAGCTTAGCAATATCATCAGAGGAAAAACAAAATCCAATGACCATCATCTGGTCATCTATGCCACAAGTGCAAATGGGATTTACTTTAATGGGGCATGCATAGTTACTATGTTGAGATTGAAATGATACAATATGTGAGATCTCACTCATAGCATATGACATGTTGAAAGGATTATCAAACATGATGTGACCAATAGAATTTTCACATGATATCCTATGGAGCATAGCATCACAACTAGGCAACTCAACATGCTCATCATCATATTCATCATAAATAGGTAAGTCAAGACATGAGGAAGTCACACTAGCATGAAGCATGGCAATAGGTGTGTCAACATCATGCAAGCAATCATTCTGAAGATAATCCACTAGTGGGACAAGAGCATCACCTTCACCTGTTTTACGTTTGGAGTGTCGCTGATGCGTTGTAGGTGAGTTGTTCAAGATCCAATCGTGCTCTTCTTCATCATGATGGTTCCATGTGGGTGGTGCATCTTCTTCCACCATGGCCATCCGGTTGTCCAATGGAGGGACAAACTCGTCGAGGGTAGGCACGTCCTCTTGTAGGAGACCTAGCACCGAAGAAAACACACTCGGAGTAGAGGTTAAGTTGTTAGAGATCATAGTGGCCTCACATGCCCTATCAACTACCTCACTCACTAGGTGTTGTGGCTCACTCACTCCCTCTTGGATGCTCTCACTCGTATGGTTGGTGGAGTCACTCAAATGGCTCTCAACCTCACATAGGAGAAGTGGCATGCTCTCATGTATGGGGCTAGTAGTGGTCACCCTCATCCTCTCAAAGGAAATACTCTCAATGTCACATATGGTGGAGTCACTTGTATCACTCATGTGGTAGTGGCTCTCCTCAAATGGGAATTGGGGCATCTCGTCACATGTGGATGTCGAAGAGGTGTAGGTGCAATAGTCTCCATGCTCAACTTCCTCATCTGTAATGCCTCCAAAGATGAATGCCGTAGGGTGTGTCAAATCGTAACGCTCCTCCGAGGTCAAAGAGAAGGTCTCATCCTTGCTTGCATAGCTTGCCCCGGAGTAGTAGTCCAATATGGGCGCCGTATTCATGGTGTCGAAGAGGTTCATGCTCGTCGCCTTGGTCGAAGGGGATGGCCCATGCTCGACCGTCTTGTTGTCGTCGCTCGTAGATGATCGCCTTGATGATGAAGACATCGATTTAGGCAAACTCATGGGAAGTAGGCGAAGATGTCGTATGTCCAAAGGCGAAGATGCCTTGATAGCAGTTGGCGAAGATGCCGATGTGATGGTTGTAGCCGTAGCTCCGTCTTGGGTGTACTTGTCTCGTGGTCTTCTCTTTTCCTCTTGAAGCTTGGCCTTGGCGTGATGTAGAGCTTCTTCGGACTTGTAGGTATGCGCTTGTCAAGCATCTTCATGATGATGATGATGTTGTTGTCGTGCTTGAGCTCTTGGTAGATGTCGTTCGTCGTCATCATGCACATGATGCTTGGAGGTGACTTGCCCTTCATGACGATGTCGATGGTCGCCATGGCGGTGTGGACGTGGAAGACTTGCACTTGCATCATGTTTGCGCTCCGAAGACTTGTGACTTGAATGTCACCGCCGAGAGGATGACGAAGGGGAAGAAGACTTGTAATCGACCACCAAGTGTCGGAGCTCCGCCATTTGTTTGTTGAAGGAGTCGCACATGTCGTCGAAGGAATCCATTGTCCTTGTCTTAGAGTGTCGTAGTTCGATGGCGATGTTGCCCAAGCGCTCTTGCATTGCTCGTTGTAGTCCGATGGTTGTCGTGTGGATGCCTTTGTTCGCGCCGTCAATGCCGAAGACCGGAGATGAAATGCCTTGCCTATCCATCACAAGACGCTTGCAAGTATGAGTGGGAGAAAGAGAAGAACTATACCAAATGTACCTTGACCGATGTTGAAGATGGATCAGTGATCACTCAAATGTGTATCAAGGAAATAGCACAATTGGTACAAATTCTTGTCAATCCTCACACCTACACAAGTAAAGATTTTGGTGGAGCTTGGTGAGGATAGTGGCACACAAATTTGATGCAAAAGTTAGCAAGAGTCAATAATGTTGAAAAAGATTCACAAATTTGCAAGTGAAACAAGTAGACCAATAGCAATATGGGTGGCACACAGAAACACACACACGGATAGATAGATGGGGTCATGCAACCAAGGAATGATCCCAAAATGTAGAATCCACGAAAATGCTCTTGTTGCGTAACACTAGAGAGACGCAAGCGCGATTGCACAATAGGCGGATACGAACTTGTGCACAACCTACTAAGCAAAAAAGCAAGGACTTCTATCCAAAGTATGCTATATGTATGGTATTCCGGTGGTATGATCCAAAATGATCGAGTATGACAATCTTAATGTAGTATGATGATATGGTTCTTGCTTAAAAGCTCTTTGCTTAACTTTTTCTTTGTGCTTAAAAGCTTGTTTGGCTCTTTCTCTTTTGAGCTCTTTTCTCATGCAAAACTTCATGAACCAAGATAGCAATTGAGTACATGCGATGACAACCTTGTGTCACAAGAGATGATACCAATATATGCACCACGGTGATATGGTATGTATGCTATGGGAAGTATGATCACTAAAGTGCACAAGTAACGTTGTCGGCAATACTCAAAAGCTAGTCTCGATAGGTAAGTGACGCAAAATGGGCTAGGGGTTAACAATGCAATGGCAAGGGTGAATATACAATGGTTTCGTCGAGGATACCATCCGAGTCGATGATGAGAGGCGGTGTTCGTGATGTAGACCCGTTCCTAATTTGCCGAAACACCTTAGAAAACGGAAAAACCACAACTCAAAATCTCAAGAACAAATGTCAAATGGTGGTAGCGAGAATGCCATAGTGGTTGCGGAAGTGTAATGATGGGCTATACACGATGTCGGAGTTGAAGTCACGGTCCCTAAGTAGCCGAAACACCTTAGGAGACACAAGCCACAACTCAAACAAGCTCAACAAAATTGGGTTAAGTTGGGTGGAAATGTATAGTGGGCAATAGGTATGCGGATGTGGTGGTGGTGGTTGATGAAGAAGCAAATGTCCCTAAGTAGCCTAAACACCTTAGGAGACTCAAATCACTACTCAAGCAACCACAAATGCTATGGTGGACAAAATGGGTTAGGTTGCGGAAGGCTATGGTGGCTATGCGGATGATATGGTGGCGGGCCTATACAAACTTGCCAAATTTGACAAACTTTTATGGAGTCAAATGATGATGGTAGTATTTTTTGGTATGGGGGATGTCAAAAGCTTCAAAACGAGCTAAAGAACATCAATAACGGACTCCGGATGAATTAGTTATGGCCAAAACAAAAATTCAGCCGCGTCAGTTTTAGGGTTACCCGGACATCCGAGAGAAAATCCAGCTCATTCGGGCTTTGCCCAGATGATCCGGGTGTACATTCGGATGATCCAGGTTCGTCAACTCAGGTACGGGTATTCGGGTGCGCGGATTACCCAGACGTTCGGGAGAATGTCCAGCTCATCCGGGAGGTGTCCGGATGATCCGGGACTTTGTCCGGATGATCCGGGCGGGTCAACTCCGCTCGGGATTTCCTCTTGGGGATGAATTTGGGGACGGAAATGGATGATTTTGGGTTCAAAATTGTGAGGATTTCGTGGATGGAATGTGGGGAAACTTGTGGAGATGCTAGGTCCTCTTGAAACCAAGCGAATCCATGGGTCAAAATCAACAAAATCTCATCAAACCAACATATGACAAAAAATTGGGGCTATTTTTGGTGGGGAATTTTCGAATTTGGGGAAGAACACAATAAAACAAGGCTAGAAAACAATGGGGAGGCTCCAAATTCGTGAGAAACCGTGGCTCATGATACCATATGATGCGGGGTCAACACGTTCTAGGCCGATCTTTCACAAAGAGGAGGGAAACCCACGATGAACACGAAGAACACATGATGAGGACATCACTAACAAGGTTACACCCACAGCTCCAACTGACACATATACAGGACCAATTACTAGAGCTCGCGCACGCCAATTAAATTAACAGGTACTTTCGTTTCTTGGTAATGAATCTAATGTTCATGAGAATATGATGCTGCCTAAATTGGATACATTTGTTTTGCTTACAAATGAAGGGCCTAGCTTGGACAAGATGGATGAACATTGGAGCAAGATCAAGCATGGAGATGATGGCATGCGCAAGGGGAACAAGAATGGAGTTACAATTGATGATTTCAGGACTCTGCAGCCACCATAATGAGTGCGAGAAGCCTTGGACGAAATATACAAGATGCCACTTCATAAGTTTCGTCCAGAGGCTATTATAGGTGCTGTGTCACCTTATTTGTGGGCCAGGCCCATGTAATTTCGAAATACTTGAGTATAGGCTGTTTTTAGAGTCCGTATCTATGGGGAAACAAGAGTTAGGGTTGGTTTCGGACCCCTCCACCAAGGGCCACGAAATTCCCTCTCTTTCCCCCATATATACAACCCTTAGGGCGTCGTTTAGACTTTGGGGTTTGTTTAGATTAAAGTTCGCCATAGCTCCAACTTCGCGTACTTTGTTTGTGTTCAATGACCAGACCAAGACGTCACAGAACCCCACTTGATCAATAAAGCTTTCCTCTTGAATTCACAATATCCAGATTTCAATCTCAGTTTCTTGCTTGTTCTTCGTTTGCCTGCAGGAAATAGACCTTCGTGGTCAGGTTGATCGTGCTCCGGCGTGGTCAATAACCTCTCGGAGTTGGTTTAGCGATTGCTAAGGCGCGTCGTCCTCGCACGTTCGTAGTCGGATCGTCAAAGTCGACTTCCTCCGAAACGAGAGCCACCATCTCATCGAAAGACGGGACACCTTTGCCTGTATCAAGTGGTATCAGATTTCCAGGTTGCTCGGCGAGATTTTACAGTTTTTCATAGTTTCGATCGAGTCTGTTCTTCATACCTATAGTCCACGAAAAAGCCAAAAAAAATTTAGGGTTAGTTCATCCCATCCGAAGCAATCTGAGCCTTTGCATAATCTTTTCTGTATTTGCTTTGATGAATTTGCGGTTGCATCGTCGTGTCAAGTTGCTGGTCTTAGCGTCTAGTTCTTTAGAGTTTTGAGTTCTGTTCATAGTTTGTCACGCCGCCGCCGCACCATATTCATCGCCGCTAACATACCACCACCGCTGCCATATCCCACCACCACCACCACATACCACCACCGCTGCCATAACCTACCACCGCTGCCATATCCTACCACCATATATCCACCACCAATCCAAGTTCTTTTCATATTAGGTTTGTTCTCGAGATCCATCTAGGTTTCGGATTTGTGTTTCCTTGCCTGCGTAGGTCTCAAAAAAAGTCTGGAGACCCCCGGGCAGTTTTTAGGCCAAAATTTCGGCAGGTGAAAATATTTTTTCCCTATCCTATTTTTGGGCTTTTCTGAGTCTTTTGAGACACGTGCCACCATACTGTTTTTTTACCGCACTTTTTCATCGTCGCTGCCCTGATTCCAAAAAAAAAATCGTCAAAAAAATTTCGTGCCTATCATCTTAGTTTGACTTGGGAAGTGTTTTGAGACACTCGCCATTATAGTATTTTCGGCAAAAAAAAAGCAGCGAAAAAAAAGAAGAGCGAAAAAAAACAGAGTGTGCTTTCCCCTTTATTACGTGTAGCGACGTGATTTTGTTAGTGTTCTAGGCTCGCGTCTCTAGTACGGTCTAGCCTAGGACCAGCACAGTACCGTCGTTGAGCGTTTATTCAACTTTGCATCTCTGAATTGATTATTGCTGACCCTTTTGCTACCATCTTATAAGCCTTCCCAGCTCCACATACATCTACGTCGTGCGTTTGACACTCCCTGGTAATCGCTTTATCCAAGCTTTGAGAGTTTTGAGTACCACGGTTGCCGATCACCACCTGATGCTGGGTAAGAACTGGTAAGAATTTGAGATTTGCTTGTCAGATTTGTGACACCCGCCACCACCACCACTTATTAGTAGTCTGTAGGATCATATTCTTGTGGTTTCTATTGCTGCTAACCATGCCAGGATTACAAGTCGACGAGACTGACTGGGAGAACTTGACGAACAAGGAGCTTCATGATAAGTTTCAGGACATGATGAGTGGACAGGTGCAAGATGTGCTAAACAGATTTGACGAGGCCATGGAGAAGATAGATGGCATGGAGAAGACGTTTCAAACAAAGCTCGATAACAAGTTTGCTGAATTGCTTTCGCGTTTTCCACCACCACCGGCTTCTGCAGCTGTCCCACCTCTACAACAACAACAACAACAACATCGCCTTCCAAATCAAGTGGGACGAGCACAGCGCGTTCCCCTTGAGCCTGGTCAAGCTTCTGGTGCCGCTGTTGATGTTTCTGTAGCTCTTGCTGCTACTGCAGAGGTGGAGGACCATTACGAGGATGAGGTTGACCAAAATCAGAACTACGTGCAACAACCAGCACCACCACCACCAGGTCGTCCTTATGCATATCATCGCAACGGTAGGGCTGCACCACCACCTGAGGTACATGACCATCTTCCTAAACTGAAATTGAATGTTCCACCATTTGAGGGTAGATATGTTCCTGATATATATCTTACTTGGGAGTTAGAAACTGAACAACGTTTTACATGTTTACACTATCCTGAGGAGAGACGTGTTCCTGCTGCTGTTTGTGCTTTCACTAGTTTTGCATGTGTTTGGTGGTCTGAACATTGTAGATTATATCCTATTCCAGCTACTTGGGCTGCTTTGAAAACTGTTGTGCGTACTCGTTGGGTTCCACCATATTATCAACGTGAATTACTTCAAAAATTGCAGCGCTTAAGACAAGGAAAAAATTCTGTAGAAGAATATTATCAGCAATTACAAACGGGCCTGATTAGATCTGGTATTGTTGAGGAGAATGAAGCTATGCTTGCACGTTTTATGGGTGGATTAAATAGAGAGATTCAGACCATTCTAGAGTATAAGGATTATAATAATATCACTCGTTTATTCCACCTTGCTTGTAAAGATGAACGTGAAGTGCAGGATCGACAGGCATTGGCGCGGACTAACTTTTCTGCAGGTCGACTTTCATCATGGACACCACGTGCATCCTCTACTTCCACACATTTTACTGCACCGACACCCCCATCAGCTATTACCTCCACTCGTGATACAAGGAAGCAGGCACAACCACCATTATCTTCCAAGAGCACACCTATTGGGCCTGCACAGAGTTCTTCTTCTTCCATGGCATCAACAGGGCACACCAGTGATATTATTTGTCATCGTTGTAAGGGAAGAGGACATTTTGCGTGAGAATGCAAATCTCAGCATGTGATGATTGCTACTGAGGATGGTGGATATGAGTCCGCTAGTGACTATGATGAGGAGACTTTCGCTCTTATTACACGTGAAGAACACGGCGGAGACGATTCGGATCATGAGACGCAATACTTGGCTCCTCAAGATGCTGACAGGTATGAATGCTTAGTTGCTCAACGTATTTTTAGTGTGCAGGTTACACAAGCTAAGCAAAATCAGAGGCATAATTTGTTCGATACAAAGGGAGTTGTGAAGGAACGTTCTGTTCGCATGATCATAGATGGAGGGAGTTGCAACAACTTGGCTAGCATGGAGATGGTGGAGAAGCTATCTCTCACCACAAGACCACATCCACATCCTTACTACATCCAATGGTTCAACAACAGCGGCAAGGTTAAGGTAACACGTGCTGTTCGTGTGCATTTTAGTATCTCTACATATGCTGATTATGTTGATTGTGATGTGGTACCTATGCAATCATGTTCGTTATTACTTGGTAGACCATGGCAATTTGATAAAAATTATGTACACCATGGTAGAAACAATCAGTATACTCTTGTTCATAAGGATAAAAATATTACTTTGCTTCCTATGACTCCTTATTCCATTTTGAAAGATGATATTAATAGAGCTAATAAAGCAAAACAGGAGAAAAATATGAGTGAAAATCAGATTGTGGCAAAAGAAATTGAGCAACAAATGAAGCCTAATAATAAACCATCTACTGTTGCTTCTGAAATTAAATTGAAAAATGCATGTTTACTTGCCACCAAATCTGATATTGATGAGCTAGATTTTAGCAAATCTGTTTGCTATGATTTTGTGTGCAAAGAGGCATTATTTTCATTCGAGGACGTGCCTTCCTCTTTGCCTCCTGCTGTCACTAACATTTTTCAGGAGTTCGCCGACGTTTTTCCACAAGACGTGCCACCGGGATTACCACCTATTCGAGGGATTGAGCATCAGATTGACATAATTCCCGGTGCATCGCTACCCAACCGCGCACCGTACCGTACCAATCCAGAAGAGACGAAGGAGATTATGCGTCAAGTACAAGAGCTACTCGACAAAGGTTATATACGCAAATCCCTTAGTCCTTATGTTGTTCCTATTACTCTAGTGCCGAAAAAGGATGGTACATCGCGTATGTGTGTTGATTGTAGAGGCATTAATAATATTACTATTTGTTATCGTCATCCTATTCCTAGGCTAGATGATATGCTTGATGAATTGAGTGGCTCTACAATATTCTCCAAAGTTGATTTGCGTAGTGGATACCATAAAATTCGTATGAAATTGCGAGATGAATGGAAAACAACATTTAAAACTAAGTTTGGATTATATGAGTGGTTAGTCATGCCTTTTGGGTTAACTAATGCACCTAGTACTTTCATGAGATTAATGAATGAAGTTTTACGTGCTTTCATTGGACGATTTGTGGTAGTATACTTTGATGATATATTGATTTTTAGCAGATCTTTGGAGGAAAATTTGGAACATTTACGTGCTGTTTTTATTGCTCTACGTGATGCAGGTTTGTTTGGTAACCTTGGAAAGTGCACCTTTTGCACCGATCGAGTATCTTTTCTTGGCTATGTTGTTACTCCACAGGGAATTGAGGTTGATAAAGCCAAGATTGAAGCTATTGAGAGTTGGCTGCAGCCCAAAACGGTCACACACGTAAGGAGTTTCCTTGGCCTCGCTGGATTCTATCGGCGTTTTGTGAGAGATTTCAGCTCCATTGCTGCACCTCTCAATGAGCTTACAAAGAAGGATGTGCCTTTTGTTTGGGTTACTGCACAAGAAGAAGCATTCACGGTATTGAAAGATAAGTTGACACATGCTCCTTTACTCCAACTTCCTGATTTTAATAAGACTTTTGAGCTTGAATGTGATGCTAGTGGAATTGGGTTAGGAGGTGTGTTATTACAAGATGGTAAACCTGTTGCATACTTTTCTGAAAAATTGAGTGGGCCTAGTCTGAATTATTCTACTTATGATAAGGAATTATATGCTCTTGTTCGGACTTTGGAGACATGGCAACATTATTTATGGCCCAAAGAATTTGTTATTCATTCTGATCATGAATCTTTGAAGCACATTAAAAGTCAAGCAAAACTGAACCGTAGACATGCTAAATGGGTTGAATTCATAGAGACTTTCCCTTATGTTATTAAACACAAGAAGGGAAAAGAAAATGTTATTGCTGATGCTTTGTCTCGTCGTTATACTATGCTTTCACAACTTGACTTTAAAATATTTGGTTTGGAGACCATCAAAGATCAATATGTGCATGATGCTGAATTTAAAGATGTATTGCAGAATTGTAAAGAAGGGAGAACATGGAACAAGTTCGTCGTTAATGATGGATTTGTGTTTCGTGCTAACAAGCTATGCATTCCAGCTAGCTTTGTTCGTCTTTTGTTGTTGCAGGAGGCGCATGGAGGAGGATTAATGGGACACTTTGGCGTGAAGAAGACGGAGGATGTACTTGCTACACATTTCTTTTGGCCAAAGATGCGACGGGATGTTGAGCGTTTTGTTGGTCACTGCACTACATGTCAAAAAGCTAAGTCACGACTCAATCCTCATGGTTTATATATGCCTTTGCCTTTCCCTAGTGTTCCTTGGGAAGATATATCTATGGGATTTTTTTTGGGTTTACCTCGAACAAAGAAGGGGAGGGATAGCATATTTGTTGTCGTGGATAGGTTCTCGAAGATGGCACACTTTATAACATGTCATAAAAGCGATGATGCTGCTAATGTTGCTGATTTGTTCTTTCGTGAAATTGTTCGCTTGCATGGTGTGCCAAATACTATTGTTTCAGATCGTGATACTAAATTTCTTAGCCACTTTTGGAGATGTTTATGGGCTAAGTTGGGGACTAAACTGCTTTTTAGTACTACTTGTCACGCCCAAACTGATGGACAAACTGAAGTAGTCAATAGAACTTTGTCTACTATGCTTAGGGCTGTTTTGAAGAATAATAAGAAAATGTGGGAAGAATGCTTGCCTCATATTGAATTTGCTTATAATCGTTCGTTGCATTCTACTACTAAGATGTGCCCTTTTGAAATTGTCTATGGTTTCCTACCTCGTGCACCTATTGATTTGTTGCCTCTTCCATCTTCGGAGAAGGTTAATTTTGATGCTAAACAACGTGCTGAATTGATCTTAAAAATGCATCAGTTAACTAAGGAAAATATTGAGCGCATGAATGCTAAATATAAACTTGTTGGAGATAAGGGTAGAAAATGTGTTGTCTTTGCACCTGGAGATCTTGTTTGGTTATATTTGCGTAAGGATAGGTTTCCTAATTTGCACAAGTCAAAGCTAATGCCACGTGCTGATGGTCCTTTCAAGGTGTTAGAGAAAATAAATGATAATGCATATAAACTTGAGCTGCCTGCAGATTTTGGGGTTAGTCCCACATTTAACATTGCAGATTTGAAGCCTTACTTGGGTGAGGAAGATGAGCTTCCGTCGAGGATGACTTCAATTCAAGAAGGGGAGGATGATGAGGACATCACTAACAAGGTTACACCCACAGCTCCAACTGACACATATACAGGACCAATTACTAGAGTTCGCGCACGCCAATTAAATTACCAGGTACTTTCATTTCTTGGCAGTGAATCTAATGTTCATGAGAATATGATGCTGCCTAAATTGGATACATTTGTCTTGCTTACAAATGAAGGGCCTAGCTTGGACAAGAAGGATGAACATTGGAGCAAAATCAAGCATGGAGATGATGGCATGCGCAAGGGGAACAAGAATGGAGTTACAATTGATGATTTCAGGACAATGAAGCCACCATAATGAGTGCGAGAAGCCTTGGACGAAATATACAAGATGCCACTTCATAAGTTTCGTCCAGAGGCTATTATAGGTGATGCGTCACCTTATTATTGGTCCAGGCCCATGTAATTTCGAAATACTTGAGTATAGGATGTTTTTAGAGTCCGTATGTGTGGGGAAACAAGAGTTAGGGTTGGTTTCGGACCCCTCCACCAAGGGCCACGAAATTACCCCTCTTTGCCCCATATATACAGCCCTTAGGGCGTTGTTCAGACTTTGGGTTTTGTTTAGATTAAAGTTCGCCATAGCTGCAACTTCGCGTACTTCGTTTGTGTTCAACGACCAGACCAAGACGTCACAGAACCCCACTTGATCAATAAAGCTTTCCTCTTGAATTGACAATATCCAGATTGCAATCTCAGTTTCTTGCTTGTTCTTCGTTTGCCTGCAGGAAACAGACCTTCGTGGTCAGGTTGATCGTGCTCCGGCGTGGTCAATAACCTCTCGGAGTTGGTTTAGCGATTGCTAAGGCGTGACGTCCTCGCACGTTCGTAGTCGGATCGTCAAAGTCGACTTCCTCCGAAACGATAGCCACCATCTCATCGAAATACGGGACACCTTTGCCTCTATCAACACAAAGGGGAATCGCGAAGGGAAACGGGATAAAACACTCAAATCAACAAGAGATGGTCACACATGTGCTAGATCCTCAACACAACGAGATACATGATCCAAATCCTACAAAGGAAAGATACAAAGGTAACTAGTTCATCTCCGTGAGGAGGTCTTGAATCCGCGAAGGATCTTCCCGTGAGGGGTCTTGAATCCGTGTGGATCTTCTCCGTGGAGGGGCCGCAGTCACTCACAAGGAGATGAACCACTAGTGGATGAGCAAAGCTTTGTCTCAAATGAGCTAAACCTAAGCTAACCCTCAAATGGAGGAGGAGGAGTCATATATATAGGCTAGGGGGCCAAGGGGTACATGGGCCTCAGCCCAACACGCACACGCAGGTGGGGGTACGGATGATCCGGAAGGTGGCCCGGATGATCCGGGTGTCTGAGGTCCGGATGATCTGGGCGGCCGTCCGGATCGTCCAGCTGTGTCGACGCGTAGCAGATGGCCCGGATGATCCGGGGCCTAGTCCGGATGTCCGGCTCCGTCTGGATGTCCGGCTCCGTCCGGATGATCCGGGGCCTGGTCTGGATCGTCTGGCTTCGTGGGCAAGCTTCGGGTGCCTCGGGGCATATTACCCGGATCGTCCGGGTGTCGGTCCGGATCATCCGGGCTCAGTCAGGATCGTCCGGCTGGAGACCGGATGATCCGAGCAAGTCCAGTCTTGCTCCGATTCTTCTATGTCTTCGCGTATGCTTCTCTCCTTCGATCGTACTTGCTCCTTAGCTGCTCCATGGTCTTCCTCTTTGTTCCTGGTCATGCATAGCACATACGTTTGAGGTAGTAGCCATGTCTCACAAGTGGATAGTGAAGGTTTGGAGAGGAGCGAGTCAACCTTCTGTCCAATGGTGGGTACTTGAGGTCCTGTCGAAGTGAACATGGGGATGATCGTGGGATGCTCCGCATCACAAACCAAAGAAATGGTGCGCGTGGTAAATGTACACATCATCCATCATGATGTGTATGTGTATGTGTGAGTTAACACAAGATAAGCATCGCTCAAAGAAATTTGTTGCATGGTATAAGAACATCTCATCCATCATGGATGAATAGTTATTGTGTATAGCATTATGTGGATGCAAATTGAGCATACAATTATATGGCACATCTATAGCATGTTCATTCATGGGGAGCATATTGTGCACACAAGCATGGGAATAATGCAATGGATGGGATGGATCAAAGTCTCCTAAAATGTACTAAGAAACTATGGGGGTCTCCTCATGAGCAATATCGGGAGCATAATGTGGAGAAGTGGAACAACATCCAAAACAATGCATGTCCGAAGCTAGGTAATCATGGCATGGCATATGATGGATATGATGCAAAGGTAGCATATGAATATCATCACAAGAAAAACAAATGCCAATAACCATGGGCTTGTCATCTATGCCATATGGCATATGCATAGTTACTACGAAGAGATTGCAAATATGACATATTGTCGATCTCATACATAGCATATGACAAGTCAAGCGTATTGTCAAACATGATGTGACCGAGAGAAATATCACAAGAAATTATATGCAACATGGCATCACAACTAATAGACTCCACATGACAATCATAAAACTCATCATCATCGCATGGGGAAATCATACTAGCACGAAGCATGGCAATAGGTGGATCAACATCATGCAAGCAATCAATGTCTACATAGTCCACTAGTGGGACGAGAGCATCACCTTCACCTTTGTTACCTTTCTCTTTCCACTCATCTGGTGTAGGTGAGGTGGGATAGACCAAATGGTGGTCATCATCTTCATCATGATGGAACCATGTGGGGGTGCATCATATTCCACCATGGCCATCGTCTCATTCAAAGGAAGGACGAAGTCGTCGAGGATCGGCGCATCATCAAATGTGGGACCTAGCACCAAATGAGAAGACACAATGATGCGGGGTCAACCCGATCTAGGCCGATCTTTCACGAAATGGAGTGGATCCCACGAAGAACACGATGAACACGGGGAAGAACAAGGAGAAATCACAAGGGGAAATACTCAAGAACAAGTCCAATCACACATCCACTAGACAATCAAACGCACAAGATCACAAAGGTACATGAACAACAAAGGGAAAGATACAAGGTAGAGTTCATCTCCAAGAGGAGGCCTTGAATCCGCGAAGGATCTTCTAGTGAGGGGTCTTGAATCCAAGGTGGATCTTCTCCGTAGAGGGGGCGCAGTCTCTCTCGTGGAGTAGATCCATAATGGATGAGCAAAGCTTTAGTGTAAAATGAGCTATCACATTTGCTAACCCTAGAAAAGATGAGGGGGACAGTATATATAGTGCTAGTACAAGTGGGGTGAAGGGAAAGGGATACATGGGCCTCTGGACCAGTTAGGCACGCGCAGGTGCCGGACGTGCGGGCTGGCGGCCGGATGTCCGGGGCTTCGGGGCGAGCCGGATGTCCGGGGTCACGGCCGGATGTCTGGGCTGGCTCGGTCCAGCTTCTGTGAAGGATGCCGGATTTCCGGCCTGGTACCGGATGTCCGGTGGCTCGTCTGGGGACGGATGTCCGGGACCTTGGGCCAGATGTCCGGGTCCTGGGAGCTATCCCCGTCTTCTTCCATCGTCGCTTCCAAGCTTCCCTCACGGATGGTGTAGGTGCCCCTTGGCTCTTGCACTCCTCCTCGTCATCCATGAAGCTCCGACAATACCTATGCATGCACACGAGTGGAGTGTCAAGTAGTATACCATCCTCGAAGGGGTAAAGTGAACACGTGTAAAGGAGATGATTCACCTTTATGTATGAGAAGGAGAGGTCGCACGTGTCACTTGCCAAACGGACTCTTGACATGGTGATGTCCTTAGGATGCTCCGCATCATCCCCTCCCCCTTGGAAAAGATCCGACCTCGGATCGAAAACCAAATCACCATGGGAAAGAGATGGCGTCGCCATGTCTAAGCGGTCGATCACCAAGCACTCATCATCTTGAAGCTCGAAATGGGCACCCTCCAATGTCGCACCATCTAGTGATTCCTTCAAAAGGAGCAAGGACAACAAACACTTGGAAAAACAAATGTGGTTAGCGTTAGTGCAAAACCAAGCATTCAAGAGGTGATTCACCCAACAAGTGTGGTCATCAGGCATAGCATGTGGTGTGACAAAGGATTGTGACCTGGCATGTAAGCATATGAGTTGAGCACAATCAAGGTCATCATGGAAACAGGCATGTAAATGTGAGGTAGAGATGCACATATGTGTGACAAGAGAGTAAGCATCTACCTCAAAGTCATAGCAAGCATGCATAAAGCGCTCAATGAAAGGTCTATGGTAGGCATATGAATCATTCACAACACCAAATAAAACGAAGTGTCCAAACACATGAGTCAAGTGCAAGACAATCCAAGCATAACGTGCATAGGGTGTAGTGAAAGTCGTGTGGCACTCAACACAATAGAAAGAGCAATTTTTCAACATGTGTGAAGCAATCAAGTCAATCATGTGACAAGCAATTGGGCATGACATATGTGAAGAAGTGACATTGTTGCAACCAAACATGTGATAGGAGCAAGTAATCCAAGAATGGGATGCAACACACAAGGTATATCTATCATGTGGCATGGCAATGTGGCGATCGTGAATGAAAGCAATATCACTAACATGTGCGCAATCAAGGGGTCCAAGATGACAAATAAGTCTCGTGGTGCAAGCAACACAAGTAGTATGATCCACAATATTAATGCTCATGGTTTGGAGTATCTCGATAGAGAAGGATATCACCTTGAAAGCATGTCCTTGTGCATTCTTCACTATGCCGAAGCACAAGCTAGTGCGATGTGGAAGCGTCATGGTAGAAGGTGGTTCTCTCTCAAGAGCTCGAATGGTCAAGTCACGTGAAGTGGAAGTCGACATGAAGTCCAAGTATCATACACATGCACACAACAAAAGGAAGAACGTATGCGCATGGTAGAGGAACACATCATCCATCATGATGGTTCTCTTCTCTTGCACATAACCATTAGAAGCAAAAGTGCATGAATAAGATGATGCAACAATGGCTATATTCATGACACTAGGCATATGGTGCAAAGAGGTAAGACAAGCATGCTTCACAAGAAATATGTCAAAATCTCCAAATAAATGCGAGAATGCTATGGGGGCAATCTCATTGGCAAGACTAAAATCATGGTTGCGCTCAATGCATGTGCAATCATATAGCATGAGAGAGGCAACATGTGGAGACATATGACAACAAGCAATATCAATCATGTGCAAAGCATGGCAATGGTTGACATCAATCGCATGAATGGAGCAAGTATGAATCATCGGTGACGCAACATAGGCAAGCATATCAATCATGTCGTGCAAACTTGTGGAGCGAAGATGCAACACACTAGATGAGGTCATAGCAATCATGTCATGTGAGCAAATAGTAGGCATAAGCAATGCATGAGACATGTCACAAGCACGAGCACATAGCATGAACAAGGTATCATCATAGGCATTTGTCACAAAGCAAACATGGCAATAACAAGAGAAATCTCCACCAAGCTTGCAAATACACATACAAGTAGTTGAATCATGGATCATGTGAATTGCAAAGCATGGGTCACAAATACATGTAAAGGCATAGGAATGAGCATATCATGCAAAGTGAACATGGCAAGGTGGGCATAAGAGATATAATGGACAATAACCCATAACCATGTGAGTGCCATGTAGAAGGAATGCGTGAAGTGTTTGCGCAAAAGGAGCGGTGGGAAAGACAATCCACGATATCCCAAGTCATCGTTGCTCTCTAGAGCTCTTTTTGCCAACTCGTGCGTTTGTGAAGTTGATGAGTATGCATGGGTACCTACACAAAAGAGACACAAGCCAAAGAAAGTGTGTGCGTGGTAAATGTACACATCATCCATCATGATGTGTATGTGAACGTGTGAGTTAGGAAAAGATAAGCATCGCTCAAAGAAATTGGATGCATGGTATAAGAACATGTCATCCATCATGAATGAATAGTTATTATGTATAGCATGATGTGGATGCAAATTGAGAATACAAGTATGTGTCATAACAATAGCATTTTCATTCATGGGGAGCATATTGTGCACACAAACAAGGGAATCATGCAACAGATGGGATGGATCAAAATCTCCTAAAATATATGAGGAAACTATGGGGGTCTCCTCATGAGTAATATTGAAAGCATAATGTGGAGAAGAGGAACAACATCCAAAACAATGCATGTCCGAAGCTAGGTAATCTTGGCATGGCATATGATGGATATGATGCAAAGGAAACATGTCAATATCATCACAAGAAAAACAAATGCCAATAATCATGGGCTTGTCATCTATGCCATAAGTGCTAATTGGATTTATCTTAATGGCATATGCATAGTTACTACGATGAGATTGCAAATGTGACATATTGTTGATCTGATGCATAGCATATGACAATCAAGTGGATTGTCAAACATGATGTGACCAAGAGAATTATCACAATAAATCCTATGCAACATGGCGTCACAACTAATAGACTCCACATGGCAATCATCAAACTCATCATAAATGGGTAAATCATTGCATGGGGAAATCATACTAGAACGAACCATGGCAATAGGTGGATCAACATTATTCAAGCAATTAATGTCAACATAGTCCACTAGCGGGACGAGAGCATCACCTTCACCTTTGTTACCTTCCTTATTCCACTCATGTGGTGTAGGTGAGGTGGGAAAGACCAAATTGTGGTCATCATCTTCATCTTGATGGAACCATGTGGGGGTGCATCATATTCCACCATGGCCATCGTCTTGTCCAAAGGAAGGACAAACTCATCGAGGATCGGCGCATCATCATAAATGGGACCTAGCACCAGATGATAAGACACAATACAGGTAGAGGTCAAGTCGTTAGTGTTGAAAGTGGCCTCACATGACCTATCAACTATCTCAACCTCTCTATGTGGTGGATCACTCACTCCCTCAAAATAGGTGCACTCAAACTCACATATGGTGGAGTCACTCATCTCACTCAAGTGGTGGGTGTTGTGGCTCTCCTCACATGGAAATTGGGGCAGCTCGTCATATATGGGGCTAGTGGTGAACTCGCTCTCACTCTCAATATGGTGGCACAAGTCACTCAAGTCATCATACGTCACCGTGGTTGGTGGGTAAATTCCATGCTCAACCATCTCATCATCGTCGCCGTGGATGAAGGCCGAAGATGGCACATCATCACTCTCGCCTCCAAAGATGGAAGCATCATCCATGCTCGTCAGCATGTCGTTCGCCTCCAAAGCTTGGTCCTCGAATGTCTCTGTAGTCGTAGTCGTCGTCGCACCATCTTGAAAAAGAGTCGAAGTAGACTCGATATCATCAATGCCACAAAGAGGGATGGTGACGAAGTCGAACTTTGGAACATCGTCTTGGAGCTCGTTGGGCTTGGACATCATGGTGGTACTAGCCTCATGCTCGCCGTCTTGGAGCTTGGTCTTCGAGAAGTGTGCTTGCGGTGGAGAAGCCTTGGCCTTCATGAGGTCTTTGTCACATCCCTAGTTAGTGCTTGCATTAGGACTAGCTAGAGTGTGCATCATGTTTACTTTCTACAGAAACTTGAAATGGGAATGACAGAAACCCCAACACCCCTCTTCTAACAACAAGGGTTTAATAAAATCTTTTCCAATGTACCCAAAATGCCCTTCAAAAATGTTCATCATCTTTGCCTTGGTCTTAAACCTCTGACAAAAATGGTGCATAATTTTCTAGGACATCCAAGGGTCTCTGGATTAATTCATATTGTAATTGCATTTGGGCATTTAAATGCTATAAAATATTTTAGGTGCCCAAATAATCATAAATTAAAATGTTCCATGCTGTTCATATTATATACAGTGGGCATGACTAGTTTTATGATTTATAAAAATGCTCTAGCATTTTTATTAATTCAACAAAGTTGAAAAAGAAACAAAGCAGAAAGAAAATAAAAAAAGAGAGAAAGGGGGACAGCCCACTTACCTGGGCCACTTACCTGGCTTGGCCAAGCACGGCCCAGCCCGCTCGCGACCGCCAGTCGTCCTCCTCCTCTCGCCAAGAGGACAGGGGCGTGTGCCCGCGGCGTGCACGCACGCGTCCGGCCACCTCCTGCCTGGCTGCCTGCCTCCCCGATGCCCTGGACGCTTCTATGCGTCGCCACACAGCTCCTGGCCTCTCTCTCACTCTCCCCCGTGTCCTTCCCCTCCTCTATCCCTCACTGTCGAGCTCCACCGAGCGGGCTCGTCGCCGCCGTTCGCTGCCACAGCGCCCTAAGTCACCTTCTCGCCTCCCCGACACACCCATCGGCTTCGCCACGTCGCCCTGAACCTCTCCACCAACGCACACGACGCCGGAAGCCCCGTAGCGCCGTCCTCGCCGTCGTATTTAACCTCTAGCACCGAAGATCGCCGTCGCCCGTACGTCACCGTCCGGCCTTCTCCAAGCCCGCGTCGACGCCCTCTACGACCGCTGTGAGCTCACACGTCGAACCCCCCTCTCCCTGAGCTCGATTACGCCTTGTAGCCGCCGCCCCCTTGCTGACCGAAGTCCACCGCCGCCGGCCAACTCGCCGCCGTGGCCACAGGCGCTATGCCTCGCCGCCGAGCACGCCGCTAGGATCAGCAGCTCGCCAGCAAGCTAACGCCACCTCTAGCTCCTCCTCTCGTGCACCACAACGCCGTTCCGGCCAACTCCGTGTCAGCGCCGCCGCGGACGTGCTCGTCGCCGTCAGCTCCGGCGACTACTCGACCAACCAGTGTCACCATTGGATGCGGTGCATCCCCAGGAGCACATAGAACCCACCCGCGCGACAAATGGTCGCTGGAACAGAGATTCCTGCGTGCCTCCGCCGCGAGAAATGGTCGCCGCCGGCCAAACTCCGGCGGGCTGACGTGGCCACTTAGTTAGGGGCTAATGACGTTTAGATTAACCGCCACAGCCACTGACAGTGGGCCCCTCCGCGTGGTCAAACCCAGTCAGCTCCAGTTTTGACCGGGATTAGCCCCTGCGACACTGACACGCGGGACCCACCAGTCAGGTTTGACTTGGACCAGGTCTGTTGACCTGCTGACGTCAGCATGATGTCATGCTGACGCAGTAAATGATTTTCTGGGATTAATTGTTCTAAAACAATTCAGGAAATTCCAGAGAATGCTTTAAACTTCAAAAAATCATATAAATTCAACAGTAGCTCAAATGGTAAAGATTTATATATGAAAATTGATCAGAAAAATCCAATCTTTCCAATGGCTCTGGTTTCATGCATGTTTGAGCAAGTTAACCTTGCTGTTCACATTAAAACATAATAATGCACTTTAATAAATAATAGTTTGGGTATAAATTTGAATCTTTGATTCAAATGAGCTCAAACCTTTCTGTTTATAGTCGCATTCGCCCTAAACACATTCATCTTGCCATGTCATGAGCATACATCATATTGTTGCATTTGTTTGTATATTGATTGTATCGTCGGTGTTCTCCGTGGTAGGTCCTGCTCCCGAGTGTACTTCTGCGTATCCAACTGAAGAGCAGTACCCGACAACCAATCTGTCAGGCAAGCAACCATTGATCATTCCGATACAAAACCATCTTCTCGCTCCTGCTCTCTTTTACTGCATTAAGGCAACAGCGTGTGAACTGCTACTTGCTGCGGTAGTTGAACCCTATTCCTTTGCATGACCTGTCATTGCCATAGTAAATAGTTGAAACCCACTAGCATGTGTAGGAGTTGATTGAGCCATGTGATGTGTGTTCCACCATGCTATTTGTTTATGTTGCCTGCTATGCTTAGAGTTGTGTCAGGTCTGTTTCCTCTGGGTGATGGATCAGAGTGAAATGATCATGCTCGATAAAGAGAGGGAAGTGTGGAACATGTTTGGTAAAGGTATCGATGAAAGGCCATGTAGGAGTACATGGTGGGTTGTTTCATTGGAACCGTCCATAGGACCTGAGATCTGTATGTGTGGTTCAAGGATTAGTTACTACCATGCATTGGGTCCGAAACCAATGGACCCTCTCGGCTTATTAACTGCCCTTGTCCTCTGTCCAGGAATTGCAACTAGTTTCTGGTGTTTGTAGTATACTGGTGGTCGTGCACAGCGCTGACCCTCGGGGTGGGCTGTGATGCGGCAGGTACGTGGCACGGTGTACCGGTCGCCCGTTTGGTGACTCGGGAACCCTGTACACATCATTTGGGGCCGTGAGCGACACCCCGGCCGGATCTCCCCACGGATGGAACCCAAATAGGCAATAAACCTGGACTAGGGACTTGTGTAGTTAGTCAGGTCATGGCCGACACCCTCGCTGGGCTTCCGCTTGAAGGTTGCCGAGTACATGTCGAGTAAACGGCGATAAGTGGTGGAAGCGTGTGTGAATAAGTACACCCCTGCAGGGTTACCAATCTGTTCGAATAGCCGTTGTTCGCGGTACAGACTAATTGGTTACTTATACAGTTCATAGACAAGTTGACGGATACTACTAAAAGCCTCAAGACAAGTGTGAGCGCCGTGGATGGCCCTTCCGTAGGATGACGGAAGAGGATCCACAGTGGTGTATTGTTGTGGTAAGTAGAGGACTCGTGTACGTAGTCTTATCTTGCAGTCTGCTGGGACTTGTAGTATAGGTTAGCCAAGAGTCAAAGCTGGCTTGCTGCTATGAACTCCACTACCCTTGTTGATAATGATGCATGTATGATCGGTTCTGTTGTAAGACTTGCTGAGTACCTTTGTACTCATGTTTTCTTAATAACTGTTGCAGAGGAGAACCCTGCCCCTTCTGATGGGTTTTACATATACGTTGACGTCAACGAGTAGCTTGCTACCCAGACGGAGATCCTGAGATTGTGAAGGGCCTTGTAGATAGTCAGGCTACACCAAGCCTGTTTTATTTCCAAGTTGTCTGTACTCAGACATGTTAGCTTCCGCTTGTGCTTGTATGTTTGTATGACTTGAGTGTTGGGTCATGTGACCCCTACCTGTATGGTTATCTTATGTATGGCTCTTCGGAGCCTCTTAAATAAAGTACTTTGAGTCATAGAGTTCTGTTGTGATGCAATGTTGTATTTGCACATATTGAGCATATTGTGTGTATGATTGAAATGCTTGGTATGTGTGGGATCCGACACCTAGTTGTTTACCTTTGGTAGCCTATCTTACATGGAAATGCCTCCTAGTGCTTCCACTGAGCCTTGGTAGCTTGCTACTTCTCAGAACACGTAGGCTGGCCGGCATGTGTCCTTCTTCGTTCCTGTGTCTGTCCCTTAGGGGAAATGGCACGCGTTGTTCCTTTAAGTCCATGTAGCTTGCTACGACTTGGGTTCATACGTTGATGACCGACACGTTCGTTGCTGGGTCATGGATGCATGTCTCTGTAATTTAGTGACACTTTTGGTTTATAACTAGCCATGTCGGCCCGGTTTCTCTGTCATATGGATGCTAGCAACACTATCATATACATGTGCCAAAATGCGCAAACGGTCCCGGGCCAGGTAAGGTGGCACCCGTGGGGATACCGTGCATGAGGCCGCAAAGTGATATGATGTGTTACAAGCTAGATCGGTGTGACTTAGGATCGGGGTCGTAACAGCGTTGGCATTAGAGCCGGAGTGCCTATAGGTTTCTCAAGCCAAACTGGTCGATGTTGAGTCTAGAAAATTCTTAGTTATATGTAGGGGAATTGATTGTAGAAGGGAACGTAAGGCTCTTTTACTTCTTTACCTTATGCCCTTCTGATCTGAGTCGGCCTATTCTTTCTACGGGGGTTAGGACTAGGCCTCTCATCTTTACTAGG
Source organism: Secale cereale (assembly GCA_902687465.1). Classification (NCBI taxonomy): domain Eukaryota; kingdom Viridiplantae; phylum Streptophyta; class Magnoliopsida; order Poales; family Poaceae; genus Secale; species Secale cereale. The sequence continues at coordinate 342,643,768 of LR738712.1, forward strand.
TTCACGTGTTACTAATCCGTAGACTCTTAGGATTGTTGGTTTTAAGCCTCAGTTCAGTTTCTACCCTTCTAGTATGTTGATTAGTTGGACCCGGAACCTTGATATGATATTGTTGAGTGACTATGCTATCATTTGTATGATGTCTCAAAATCTTTTTTGAGCATTTACAGTTGTTATGCTGCCCGATTTCTTCCAGAAATTCTAATGCCTTCGCATTATTTCGTGTTTCAGATGTCTGATCGCACACCTCACCAGGTGGTCCGTTTGACTCGGTGCATTAATGTGCCAGGTCACACGGCCATGCAAGTCCGTGTGTTGACTGAGACCGGTTACCGTTGGTATCCTGAGTACACTGTGGAGGAACAGTACCGGGATTTCAACCAGAGTCAGTATTTCTGCACCGTCCGGATATACCCCTCATATCCCGGAGCTACCGACCCCATCCATTGGTCTTATGGACTCAGGGTTACCATCGAGATGGTAGTGTAGGATGCCGCTTACTCGATGATGACCATCATCGGGGCTAGGCATGCCCTACTGCTGAACACTGAGTTCTGCTACATGCCAGCCTCACTTCCTGGAGAGGAAGGCTACTACACTGGTCTGTATACTGATGCCGCTCATGAGGAGCCACTGCTTCAGACTACTACTCAGATGCTGGAGGATAGGGACCATGAGGTCCGTGCCCTCTGGATGGATCTTTATAACACTCGAGCCGCCCACTGGACTACTTTGACACGGCTTGCACCTGCCGTGCGCGCCGGATATTTGGATATGCGGGATTTGTACCCCGTGCGGACTCGTCTGCCTGATCGTATGGATTGGCGTGACGTTGGGTGTATTACACCTCCACGTGGGCGTTGGTTACCACCAGCAACGGGACCGAGACCGCATCCATGTCCCTATGGTCCACAGCCTTCGAGTGCTCGAGAGTTTCCAGATCCACCTGTTCCACTTCCAGCCTACGGTGGTAATCTTTACGAAGATTACTATGGGAGTGTCTGAGCTAGACCGTGGCAGTAGTAGTGTCGCAGTAGTTGTATTTCCACAGTCCTGTGCGTCTTGTGGAATATGACTTAGTTTGTACTGAGTTACGGAGGCGTAGTTAAATAATGTATAGGAGCTTGGAGTGCCTCTGATGAGATGTATTGTCTTTCACCGCAGTTGTACTTTAGCCTTGGCTTGTACTAAACTATGTTTGGTGTGTATGACCACTGGTGTATATATGGCAGTTTCTATATTACCATGTCATACGGATGAACATCTCTGCATTCCGTGTCATCCATTACAACTTCTATGTCAAAGTTTTGCCATCCTTGTCTAAACTGTTGTTTAGTTTTCCTAGGATGGTCAACACTCGCAGCACTCCTGCTGCTCAGGAGCAGGGTGAGGCCAGTGGGGCTAGAGATGAGAACCTGCCCCAACCACCCTCCTTGGCTAAAGTTATGCTCGAGGCAGAAAGGAACAAGAGAGAGACCAACCGTCTGCTGGAACGCAAAGAGCGGAACACTGCCTTTCGTTAGAGGAATGACGTGGTGTCAATCAATGACTTTATCAAGATGTGCCCACCGAAGTTCCATCATTCCGCTGAACCTCTGGATGCAGATGACTGGCTTCGCAATATCACCCACAAGCTACACTCTACCCATGTGGCCGAAGCTGACAAGGTTACTTACGCCGCCTACCATCTTGAGGGCCCTGCCAGCCTCTGGTGGGAAAACTTTGAATCTATGCGTCCTGCTGGCCAACTCACTACTTGGGCAGAGTTCAGAGAGGCATTCCGTGAACATCACATTCCGGAAGGTCTCATGGACCGCAAGCGGGAGGAATTTTGCAATTTTGCCCAGGGCTGGCTAACCGTGGATGGCTATAGTTGCGAGTTTGGCAACTTGGCACGCTATGCTCCCGAGGAAGTGTCCACCGATGCCAAGAAGCAGGCGAGCTTCTGCAAGGGACTCAGACCTGAACTTCGCCGAGATCTACGTCTGCACGAGTGCACCTCCTTCCAGAAGTTGGTGAATAAAGCCATCAGTGCTGAGACGGGCCAGACTGATTTTGAAGCCACACGCAAGCATCCTCGTGACTTGGGTTCCTCATCCGGCTCTGGCTCTCACAAGCGCCGTGTGTGGGTTCCAAACACTGCTCTGCCACCCAGGTCCACTCCGAGGCCATCCTATGAGGCGCCTTGACCAACCCAACAGTATGCACCTGCCAAGACTTATGGAGGACCACCTACCAACTTTGCTCCACGCACTGGCACTGTGACATGCTTCAAGTGTGGAGAACCAGGGCACTACATGCGAGAGTGTCCTCAGAACCAGCCAGGAATGTTCGTTGGCTGTGGTAAGCCAACAGGCAAGGTGAACTATGTCAAGCCAATTTCCACTGCACGTGGTCATGTCAACTATGTCTCTGCTGAGGAAGCTTATGAGGATCCTAACGTCGTCCTTGGTACACTTCTTGTTAACTGCCATCCGACATCTATTCTTTTCGATACTGGAGCATCTCATTGGTTCATATCTGAGAGCTATGCTCGAATGCACATCATGACTTTTTGTGACATGCCCACTTCCATGGTTATTCAAACTCCTGGTTCAAAGTGTCAAACCTCTAGGGTAAGCCATGGAAATGAAATTCTTGTCGATAGACTTGTTTTCCTTGCATCACTAATAGCTCTCAAGTCCTCAGACATAAACATTATTTTGGGTATGGACTGGATGACAGCTCATTACGCCAAGATTGATTGCTACACTAGGACTGTTCAACTTACACACGCATCCGCAAGACAGTCAATGTCTTGGCCCGAATGGCTGAGCATCAACTCTACTCTCTTAATGTCAGCCCTCTACCAGAACTCGAAGATATCCCGGTAGTCCGTGACTTTCCGGGTGTCTTTCCAGAAGAACTGCCAGGTGTTCCACCTGACAGAGATGTCGAGTTCGTGATAGATCTTGTTCGAGGAACTATCCCAATCTGTAGGAGACCCTATAAGATGGCACCCCTAGAACTAGCTGAGCTTAAGAAACAACTCGATGAGTCCTTGAAAAAGGGTTTCATCCGTCCTAGTTCTTCTCCCTGGGCTTGTCCTGTCCTCTTCGTCAAGAAGAAGGATGGAACGGAACGGATGGTTGTAGATTATTGACCTGTCAATCTGGTCACCATAAAGAACAAGTATCCGCTCCCCAGGATCAACGACCTGTATGATCAGCTCGCTGGATCCTCAGTCTTTTCCAAAATGGATTTGAGGTTGGGCTACCATCAAATCAAAATCAAGAACGGGGACATTCCCAAGACGGCCTTTGTTACTCGTTATGGCCAATACGAGTACACCGTCATGTCCTTCGGGTTAACCAATGCCCCAGCCACTTTCTCCCGGCTAATGAATTCTATATTCATGGAGTACTTGGATAAATTCGTCGTGGTATACCTCGATGATATACTCATTTACTCCAAGAACAAGCAAGATCATGCCGAGCATCTAAGGCTGGTATTGACGAAACTTCGAGAGCACCGCCTTTATGCCAAATTCTCCAAGTGTGAATTCTGCTTGTCAGAAGTGACCTATCTGGGTCATGTAATCTCTGGTAAGGGTATTGCTGTCAATCCCGAGCGAGTTCAGGCCGTCCTTGATTGGACTCCTCCTAAATTGGTCAAGCAAGTTAGGAGATTCCTGGGCTTAGCTAGCTATTGCCGATGCTTCGTCGAGAATTTCTCCAAGGTTGCTAAACCTCTAACTGAACTCCTCAAGAAAGATAAAAAGTTCGAGTGGACCCCACAGTGCGAGTCCAGCTTTCAGGAATTGAAAAGACGCCTGACATCTGGACCCGTACTGGTACCACCAGACTTTTCCAAGGACTTTATTATCTATTGCGACGCCTCGCGACAAGGACTAGGTTGCATACTCATGCAAGATCGTCAAGTGATTGCCTACGCATCTCGGCAGTTGTGTCCACATGAGGATAACTATCCTACACATGATCTAGAGCTTGCAGCTGTAGTCCACGCACTCAAAACATGGCGACATTACCTTCTTGGTAATCGCTGTGAAATCTTCACTGATCACCAAAGCCTGAAATACATCTTCACCCAACCAGATTTGAATCTCAGGCAAATACGTTGGGTTGAGTTGCTCACAGATTACGACTTAGGAATCACTTACACCCCTGGGAAGGCCAATGTCATGGCTGACGCACTATGTCGTAAGTCTTATTGTAACAACCTGATGTTACAACAAGGGCAACCACTTCTCCACGAGAAATTTCGCGAGCTTAACCTTCACATTGTTCCTCGAGGATTCCTTTCCACCTTGGTGGCGAAACCTACCCTTACGGATCAGGTCATCAAAGCACAGAAGGTTGATCCGAGAATCTCCCGTATCAGGAGGAACATCAAGAAAGGAGTCGCGGGATGTTTCTCAATTGATGATCAAGGTGTCGTGTTCTTTGGAAACCGCTTAGTGGTTCCTAAGGTACGAAACCTGAGACGGTTGATCCTTAAGGGAGCTCATGAATCTCCTCTCACGATTCATCCCGGTAGCACCAAAATGTATCAGGACCTACGCCAAAGGTTCTGGTGGACTAGGATGAAGAGAGAAATCGCTCAGTTCATTGCTAATTGCGACGTTTGTCGTCGAGTCAAAGCGGAGTATCAACGGCCTGCTGGCACCCTTCAACCTTTAGCTATTCCTGAATGGAAATGGGACAAGATCGGTATGGACTTCATTACCGGGTTTCCCAGGACCAGGAAAGGGAATAATGCTATATTCATCGTTATTGACCGCCTCTCCAAAGTAGCCCATTTCCTGCCTGTTCGAGAGAGTGTAACCGCTAGCCAGCTAGCAGACTTGTATATCTCTCGGATAGTATCTCTTCATGGTGTGCCGTTGGAGATTAACTCAGACCGTGGAAGTCTTTTCACTTCACGATTTTGGGAAAGTTTCCAGAATGTTATGGGGACTCATCTCTCTTTTAGCACTGCCTTTCATCCTCAATCAAGTGGTCAAGTAGAGCGAGTCAATCAAATTCTGGAAGATATGCTTCGAGCCTCTGTCATCTCTTTCGGTATGGATTGGGAGAAGTGTCTTCCATTCACCTAATTCGCTTATAACAATAGTTATCAAGCCAGCTTGGGCAAGGCTCCCCTCGAAGGTTTATATGGACCAAGGTGTCGAACGCCTCTTAACTGGTCAGAAACCGGGGAAAGACAATTCTTTGGTCCGGATATGATCCAGGAAGCAGAAGAGCAAGTTCGCATCGTTCGTGAGAAATTGAAAACAGCCCAGTCTCGCCAGAAGAGCCAATATGATAGTCATCATAAGGCTGTGACTTTTGAAGTTGGCGATAAGGCTTACCTTTGGGTTACCCCTCTTAAGGGAACCCATCGCTTCGGTATGAAAGGAAAATTGGCTCCTCGTTACATCGGTCCTTTTCGCATTCTTGCCAAACGAGGAGAAGTTGCCTACCAATTGAAACTACCTCCACACCTTTCCAGAGTTCATGATGTCTTCCACGTTTCTCAACTCAAGCGTTGCCTCTCGGATCCTATCCGCGGAGTGGACCACGAAACGCTTGATCTCCAGGACAATCTCACATATCGAGAATACCCCGTTCGTATTCTTGATCAAACCGAGCATACCACTCTACGTCATTATATCAAGTTTCTCAAGGTTCAATGGTCACATCATTCCGAGAATGAAGCTACTTGGGAAAGGGAGGATCGTCTTTGACTTGAGTACCGCACCCTTTTTCCGGAGGAACCCGAATCTCGGGACGAGATTCTTTTGAGTGGGGGTGAGTTGTCACATCCCTAGTCAGTGCTTGCATTAGGACTAGCTAGAGTGTGCATCATGTTTACTTTCTACAGAAACTTGAAATGGGAATGACAGAAACCCCAGCACCCCTCTTTTAACAACTAGGGTTTAATAAAATCTTTTCCAATGTACCCAAAATGCCCTTCAAAAATGTTCATCATCTTTGCCTTGGTCTTAAACCTCTGACAAAAATGGTGCGCAATTTTCTAGGACATCCAAGGGTCTCTAGATTAATTCATATTGTAATTGCATTTGGGCATTTAAATGCTATAAAATTTTTTAGGTGCCCAAATAATCATAAACTAAAATATTCCATGTTGTTCATATTATATACAGTGGGCATGACTAGTTTTATGATTTATAAAAATGCTCTAGCATTTTTATTAATTCAACAAACTTGAAAAAGAAACAAAACAGAAAGAAAATAAATAAAAGAGAGAAAGGGGGACAGCCCACTTACCTGGCTTGGCCCAGCACGGCCCAGCCCGCTCGCGACCGCCAGTCGTCCTCCTCCTCTCGCCAGGAGGACAGGGCGTGTGCCCACGGCGTGCACGCACGCATCCGGCCACCTCCTGCTTGGCTGCCTGCCTCCCCGACGCCCTGGACGCTTCTATGCGTCGCCACACAGCTCCTGGCCTCTCTCTCACTCTCCCTTGTGTCCTCCCGCTCCTCTATCCCTCACTGCCGAGCTCCCCGAGCGGGCTCGTCGCCGCCGTTCGCTGCCACCGCGCCCTAAGCCACCTTCTCGCCTCCCCGACGCACCCATCGGCTTCGCCGCGTCGCCTGAACCTCTCCACCAGCACACATGACGCTGGAAGCCCCGTAGCGCCGTCCTCGCCGTCATCTTCAACCTCCAGCACCGGAGATCGTCGCCGTCCGGCCTTCTCCAAGCCCGCGTCGACGCCCTCTGCGACCGCTGTGAGCTCACACGTCGAACCCCCCTCTCCCCGAGCTCAATTACGCCTTGTAGCCGCCGCCCCCTTGATGACTGAAGTCCACCGCCACCGGCCAACTCACCGCCGTGGCCACAGGCGCTGTGCCTCGCAGTCGAGCAACCCGCTAGGATCAGCAGCTCGCCAGCAAGCTAACGCCACCTCTAGCTCCTCCTCCCGTGCACCACAACGCCGTTCCGGCCAACTCCGTGCGAGCGCCACCGCGGATGTGCTCGTCGCCGTCAGCTCCAGCGACTACTCGACCAACCAGTGGCACCGTTGGATGCGGTGCATCCCCAAGAGCACATAGAACCCACCCGCGCGACAAATGGTCGCCGGAACAGAGATTCCGGCATGCCTCCGCCGTGCGAAATGGTCGCCGCCGGCCAAACTCCGGCGGGCTGACGTGGCCACTTAGTTAGGGGCTAATGACGTTTAGATTAACCGCCACAACCACTGATAGTGGGCCCCTCCGCGTGGTCAAACCCAGTCAGCTCCAGTTTTGACCGGGATTAGCCCCTGTGACACTGACACACGGGACTCACCAGTCAGGTTTGACTTGGACCAGGTCTATTGACCTGCTGACGTCAGCATGATGTCATGCTGACGCGGTAAATGATTTTCTAGGATTAATTATTTTAAAACAATTCAGGAAATACAAGAAAATGCTTTAAATTTCAAAAAACCATATAAATTCAACAGGTGCTCAGATGGAAAAGATTTATATATGAAAATTGATCAGAAAAATCCAATCTTTCCAATGGCACTGGTTTCATGCATGTTTGGGCAAGTTAACCTTGCTGTTCACATTAAAACATAATAATGCACTTTAATAAATAATAGTTTGGGTATAAATTTGAATCTTTGATTCAAATGAGCTCAAACCTTTCTGTTTATAGTTGCATTAGCCCTAAACACATTCATCTTGCCATATCATGAGCATGCATCATATTATTGCATTTGTTTGTATATTGATTGTATCGTCGGTGTTCTCCGTGGTAGGTCCTGCTCGCGAGGATACTTCTGCGTATCCAACTGAAGAGCGGTACCCGACAACCAATCTGTCAGGCAAGCAACCATTGATCATTCCGATACAAACTCATCTTATCGCTCCTGCTCTCTTTTACTGCATTAAGGCAACAACGTGTGAACTGCTACTTGTTGCGGTAGTTGAACCCTATTCCTTTGCATGACCTGTCATTGCCACAGTAAATAGTTGAAACCCACTAGCATGTGTAGGAGTTAATTGAGCCATGTGATGTGTGTTCCACCATGCTATTTGTTTATGTTGCCTGCTATGCTTAGAGTTGTGTCAGGTCTGGTTCATCTGGGTGATGGATCAGAGTGAAATGATCATGCTCGATAAAGAGAGGGAAGCGTGGAACATGTTTGGTAAAGGTATCGATGAAAGGCCATGTAGGAGTACATGGTGGGTTGTTTCATTGGAACCGTCCATAGGACCTGAGATCTGTATGTGTGGTTCAAGGATCAGTTACTACCATGCATTTGGCCCGAAACCAATGGACCCTCTCGGCTTATTAACTGCCCTTGTCCTCTGTCCAGGAATTGCAACTAGTTTCTGGTGTTTGTAGTATACTGGTGGTCGTGCACAGCACTGACCCTCGGGGTGGGCTGTGATGCGGCAGGTACGTGGCACGGTGTACCAGTCACCCGTTTGGTGACTCGGGAACCCTGTACACATCGTTTGGGGCCGTGAGCGACACCCCGGCCGGATCTCCCCACGGATGGAACCCAAATAGGCGATAAACCTGGACTAGGGACTTGTGTAGTTAGTCAGTCGTGGCCGACACCCTCGCTGGGCTTCCGCTTGAAGGTTGTCGAGTACATGTCGAGTAAACAGCGATAAATGGTGGAAGCGTGTGTGAAGAAGTACACCCCTGCAGGGTTACCAATCTATTCGAATAGCCGTTGTTCGCGGTACGGACTACTTGGTTACTTATACAGTTCATAGACAAGTTGACGGATACTACTAAAAGCCTCAAGACAAGTGTGAGTGCCGTGGATGGCCCTTCCGTAGGATGACGGAAGAGGATCCACGGTGGTGTATTGTTGTGGTGAGTAGAGGACTCGTGTACGTAGTCTTATCTTGCAATCTGCGGGGAGTTGTAGTATAGGTTAGCCAAGAGTCAAAGCTGGCTTGCTGCTATGAACTCCACTACCCTTGTTGATAATGATGCATGTATGATAGGTTCTGTTGTAAGACTTGCTGAGTACCTTTGTACTCATGTTTGTTTAATAACTGTTGCAGAGGAGAACCCAGCCCCTTCTGATGGGTTTCACATAGACGTTGACGTCAATGAGTAGCTAGCTACCGAGACGGAGATCCTGAGCTTGTGAAGGGCCTTGTAGATAGCCAGGCTACACCAAGCCTGTTTTATTTCCAAGTTGTCTGTACTCATACATGTTAGCTTCCGGTTGTGCTTGTATGTTTGTATGACTTGAGTTTTGGGTCATGTGACCCCTACCTGTATGGATATGTTATGTATGGCTCTTCGGAGCCTCTTAAATAAAGGACTTTGAGTCATAGAGTTCTGTTGTGATGCAATGTTGTATTTGCACATATTGAGCATATTGTGTGTATGATTGAAATGCTTGGTATGTGTGGGATCCGACACCTAGTTGTTTACCTTTGTAGCCTATCTTACAGGGAAATGCCTCCTAGTGCTTCCACTGAGCCTTGGTAGCTTGCTACTGCTCGGAACACGTAGGCTGGCCGGCATGTGTCCTTCTTCGTTCCTGTGTCTATCCCTTAGGGGAAATGTCACGCGTTGTTCCTTTAAGTCCATGTAGCTTGCTACGACTTGGGTTCATACGTTGATGACCGACACATTCGTTGATGGGTCATGGATGCCTGTCTTTGTAATTTAGTGCCACTTTTGGTTTATAACTAGCCATGTCGGCCCGGGTTCTCTGTCATATGGATGCTAGCGACACTATCATATACGTGTGCCAAAATGCACAAACGGTCCCGGGCGAGGTAAGGTGGCACCCGTGGGGGTACCGTGCGTGAGGCCGCAAAGTGATATGACTTGTTACAAGCTAGATCAGTGTGACTTAGGATCGGGGTCCTGACAGTCTTGTTCCGCCTTGAGAGCACCAATGTAGTTGTCGTCGAGGGACTTGTAGTTCTCGAGGAAGATAGTCTTGTAGATGTCGTTGTGCAATCCCATCATGAAGTGGAGCATCATCGAAATGGGGTCGTCCACGCCGGCTCGTCGCAAGGCAATCTTCATGTCCTTGAAGTACTCGTCAATGGACATGGATCCTTGGATGGTGTTCTCCAATTGGCGTAGAAGTTGTTCCGTGTAGGTGGGAGGCACGAACTCTCGCCGCAAAGCTCCCTTCGTCTTGGGCCAACTGATGTCATAGTCCTCCGAAGGTGTGTGAAACCACCATGTTGATGCGTAGTCGCGGAAGTTCCTTGTGGCGCACTTCACTTGATCTTGGGGAGGAACTAGAAGTAGCGTGAGGTAGTCGTCCATCAAGCGCTCCTACTCGAGATACTCCTGGGGTTCTTGAGCCCCAATAGAAAGGAATAGCATGGTCATTGTCGAGGTCGTAGTAGCTCATGGAAGTCACGGACTTGAGCTTGGGAAGCTTCTCATGAGCATAATCTTGAGGTGCGTGTGGGCGGAGATATCGCATATCCAAAGGCGAAGATGCCTTGAAGTCTCTTGGAGAAGATGCCAAGGTACATGGTGAAGTTGTTGAGCGGTTGTTGGAGTTGAGTTCTTGACCTTCATGTTCTTGTCGTTGATGGTGTCGATGCCGATGAGATCTTGCCGGAGATGGTAGCTCGGAAGGATGTGCACTTGAGCGTCTTCTCGAAGATGAGGGAGACCTATTGCGGTTCTTGATGAGGGCTTTGAGCTCCTCCATTTGAGCATCCATGTTGGCGCACAAGTTGTTCGTCAAGGCATCGAACTTGTCGTTGTTGGTGTAGACCGAAGTAGATGAAATGCTTTGCCTATCCATCACAAGACTTGAGCAAAGGTGAGTAGGAGATGAGATAAACAACACCAAGTTACCTTTTCCCAATGTTGAGGATGTATCCTGTTTCACTCAATGTGAAATGAAAGAATAGTGGAATTGGTACCGGACTTGTTCACTCACACATATCAAGTAAAGCTTATCGAGTAGCTTGGTTAGGATAAGTGGCACAAAAATTTGATGCAAACTGTTAGCAAGAGTCAATAATGTTGAAAGAGATTCACAAATTCGCAAATGTAACAAGTAGACCAATAGCAATATGGGTGGCACACGGAAACACACACACGGATAGATAGATGGGGTCGTGCAACTAAGGAATGAGCACAAAATGTGGAGTCCACGGAAAATGCTCGTATTGCACAACTCTAGAGAGACGCGAGCATGATTTCTCTATAGGCGGATACGACACTTGTGCACAACCTATGAGATGCAAAATGTATCAACTTTCTATCACAAGTATGCTATTTATGTATGATGTTCCGGTGCTTTTAGCACACGATGATCCAAGATGATCAAGTATGATATGATATTTGTGATGCTACCGCTCTTGCTTACAAGCTTCTTTGTGGATCTTTTGCTTAAAAGCTTATTCTTTTTTTTTTGTATATGGCCACTATGCGAAATGCACAAACCAAGATAGGAATTGTGTATATGAGGGAACAATCTTGTGACACAAGGGATGATATGATGGTACCAAGATGATATGGTATGTATACAATGGAAGGGCGGATTGATGATCACTAATGTGCACAAGTAACGTTGCCGACAATACTCAAAGGCGAGTCTCGATAGGCAAGGGACGCAAAATGGGCTAGGGGTTAACATTGCAATTGCAAGTGGAATATACAATGATGTCGTCAAGGTTACCATCCTTATGTACGATGATGACCTCGTGGCGATGATGAGTGGCGGTGTTCTTGATGTAGACCCGTTCCTAATTAGCCGAAACACCTTAGGACACGGAAAAACCAAAACTCAAAATCTCAAGGACAAATGTCAAATGCTGGTGGCGGACAAGCGGTGGTGGTTGCGAAAATGTTGGTGGAAACCCGGTCAAAATGGGTTATGGTGGTGCAAGGGTATGATGGGCTATACACGGTGTCTGGGTTGAAGGCACGGTTCCTAAGTAGCCGAAACACCTTAGGATACACAAGCCACAACTCAAACAAGCTCAACAAAATTGGGTTAGGTTGGAAATGTATAGTGGGTTATGCGGAGCATCCCAAGGTGATGCGGAGCATCCCAAGGTCATCCCCATGGACCTACCATCCTCTCACCAAGTGCCAAGTGGACCCATGACATGTGCTCGAGCACGAGCTCTCGAGACCGAGGTGACTTCGCTCCTCTCTCTACGTCACTTTGATTCACATGAGACATGGCCGCTACCCTCATCCAAGACTATTTGCATACTCAGGCACCTCGGGAGCAACCATGGAGAAGCCAAGGAACAAGAAGAATCGAGGGAGGAAGAAGGAGGAGAAAATCGACCGAAACTCTGCCAGCCCGGACGATCCGGATGATGTCCCGGATGATCCGGACGATATCCCGGACGATCCGGCCGAGGCCCGGATGATCCAGACAAACGTCCGGACGATCCGGCAAATGTGCCCAAGCACACCCGAGAGCTCAAGCTGAAGCCGGATCATCCGGGCCCCAGCCCGGATCATCCGGACGAACCCGGACATCCGGACTATCCGACAAATGTGCCCGAGGACACCCGATAGCTCAAGCTGAAGCCGGATCATCCGGACCCTAGCCCGGATCATCCGGACGAACCCGGACGTCCGGACCAAGTCCCGGATATCCGGACCACCCGTGGCAGTTCAGACACGTCCGGATCATCCGGATGCCGCCCCGGATCATCCGGACCCCCGAAGCCCGGATCATCCGGCCAAACGTCCGAATCATCGGGACAGTGCCTGCGTGCATGATGTTGGGCCGAGGCCCATTGATGCGGAGCATCCCAAGGTCATCCCCATGGACCATCCATCGCCTCACCAAGTGCCCCAAGGACCAATGACACGTGCTCGTGCTAGAGCACTTGACACCGAGGTTAACTCTCTCCTTGTTGAATTCCCATTTGACCACCTTGGGACATGGCTACTACCTCAAACGGAGACACTTTGTATGCTTAGGTGCCAAGGAGAAGTTACAGTGCAAGATGGACGCAAAGAGCGTGAACATGGATTTTCCCAGCACAGAGATAGAGGTACTACCGGTCCACTACCTCCTAACTACCGGTCGGCCGGTACTACCTGTCCACTACCGGTCAACTACCGGTCAAGCTTCTGTGATCGACCGGTGCAAGACCGGTGCAAGGCCGGAACATCTGCTATATCCGCAAAAACCGGTACTACCGGCCCCAGGACCGGTACTACCGCCTTACCTGCGTGCAGTTGAAGGGGTTCCACCCCATGTATCCCCCAACTTACCCCTAGACTATAAGTACTCCTCCCCTTCCATCTTTTAGGGTTAGCTTTGTGATTGCTCATCATAGACCTTAGTGGTTCCTCTCCTACGAGACCGCGGCCTCCTCGGAGAAGATCCACCGGATTCAAGACCTCCTTCACGGAGAAGAACATCAAGGCCTCCTCATGGAGATGACTACCGCTACTTGTATCGTCCTTAGTTGATCGTGATCGTGTATCGCACTCTGTGTACCCGGATCTAGCATTTGTGTGACCTAAACTTGTTGATTTGGGTGTTTTCTTCTTGTCCCTCTTGTGTTTTCCCTCGTGCCCCACGTGTTCATCCTTGGGATCCCTCCTTTTCATGAAATATCGGCCACCTAGGGTTCCACCCTACATCATTATGGTATCATGAGCATAGGTTGATCACGAATTTGGAGCCCCACACCTCGTTTTCTAGCTTGTTTTTGTTGTGTTCTTCCCAATTTCGAAAATTCCCCACAAAAATAGCCCAATTTTTTTGTGATCTGTTTGTTTGACGAGATTTTGTTGAATTTGTTCCATGGATTTGCTGTGCCACGAGTGGATCTAGCATTTCCCCAAGTTTCCCAACTTTCCATCCAGGAAATCCACTCAATTTGGACCCCGAAATCATCCATTTCCGTCCCAAATCCGCCCCGATCCAGTTCTGAGAATTTTCCCAACACCAGCGGTACTACCGGCCTCCCTAGCAATACTTCCGTTGAGCACCACAAGCGGTACTACCGGCCTCCCAAGCGGTACTACCGGACCTCCCAGTTTCAGCCTCGGCTGATTGACAGTTTTGACCCTAACTTTCACTCTCGAACTCCGATTTGAGTGTTCTTTGGCTCGTTGAAAAGCTAGCAACGTGCCCGAGCTGCTCATATTGGTTTTACCATCATTAGACTCCAGCTAATTTTTTGAAATTTGGCAAGTTTTCTTAGGCCCTCCACCAAATCAACCACCACCAAAACTTCCGCATATCCTAGTCTACCACCACTTCCGCAACCACCATCGTTTCAGCGCTTCGATTTTGACAATTTTGTCTCACTTTGCCTTAGATACTTGAGTTGTGGTTTCATCGTTTCCTTGGATATTTCGGCTACCTTGGAACGGAACGACATCGACAACACCACCGCTCACCCTCGGCAAGGACGGTAACATCAACGACACCTTGTTCAATCTACCTTGCAATTGCATTGTCACCCTATGGACCATCTTTGCGTAGCTTTCCCATTGAGACTAGCCATTTGAGTATTGCCGGGCCACGACACTTGTGCACATTAGTGATAGTTATAGATATTGCATACTACATCATCATATCTCCGTGTGACACAAGAGTGTCCCGCATACACAATAGCTACCTTGATCCGAGAAGCATGCATAAGTGCCCAAAGAAAGAGCTCACAAGCTTTTAAGCAAAAGAGCCAACCAAAGCTTATAAGAAAAAGGAAAATAGCATCATACGCCTTGCATCAAAAGAGATCATATGCGATAGCAATACATCATCTTGTGCCCAAGCTTCGGCACATCATACACTCATAGTATACTTGTGATAGAAAGTCGTTACGTTTTGCCTCTTATAGGTTGTGGACAAGTGCGTATCCGCCTATTAAGCAATCGGCTAGCGTCTCTCTAGTGTTGTGCAACACGAGCATTTTCCATGGATTCCACATTTTCGCTCACCCTTGGTTGCACAACCCCATTTATCTATCCGTGCGTGTGTTCCGTGTGCTACTTCTTGCTTGTGATCTACTTGTTGCATGAGCAAATTGTGAACCATTTTCAACATCATTGAGTCACATTGAAAATTGCATTGAATTTGTGCCACCATCCTAACCAAGCACCTCTCAAAGCTTTACTTGTGTAGGTGTGAGAATCGACAAGAAGTGGTACCAATAGTGCTACTTTCGGGTTACATTATTGAGTGATCATTGATCCACTTTCAACTTCGGTCAAGGTACAATTGGTATTGTCTTATCCCTTCTCCCACTCACAAACTTGCTTGTGATGATGGATAGGCCAAGTACATCTTCGAACCCGCTCTTCGACGATCCTCAAGAATCGAACAACTACGTCACCAAACTACATCTCTTCGGTGTCCAACGAGCTCTCCATGAAGAAAGTGAAGCTATGCTAGAGCACATTGAGCAAGTCGCCGCCGACGTGCGCCAATTTGAAGCAAGAACAAGAGAGCAATTCGACATCATCAACACCAACATGTCTACCCAATTTGACAAGCTCCGGACTTTGATAGTCAACCGACGTTCTTCTTCCACATCTTCTCAAAGACGAAGCCGCTCAAGTCGACATACCGATTCCACGGATGGCTCAAGTACCTCTACATCAAACATTCTTCGTCAAGTTGCACGTCAAGCTCGACATGACAAACGGAATCTACTTCATGACAAGAGTTCACAAGAGCTATTTGAAGAGCAAGAAAGTCGACATCGTCAAAACCAAGCTACACTTGACCAAGCGCAAGAACGACAACAACTACGCCAACAACAACAAGAGCGAGCACGTCAATACCAAGAAGAACATGATGCCGAGGCTAATCATCAAGCACAACAACGACGAGAAGCTCAAGCTCTTAGGCGCAATGAGCATTACGTGATTCACGTCGCAATGTAGCAACTCGCAATCGACATACTCATCAAGAAGAGGATTTCCTCCGTGATGAGATGCAAGAGAGGCGCCATCAAGCACGAATGCAAGAAGAAGTTCCTCCTCAAGCGCGACAAGAGCATCAACCTCAACAAGAACCACAAGCTCGGCAAGTAGACCACGACAATGGTCATCTACTACGCCAAGAGCAACACGAGATTGACAATCGTCAAAATCAAGAACGCCCTCACAATAGGCAAGCAAACAATGAAGAGCGTTGCTACGGCAAGCTTAAGTTCACCATGCCAAAGTTTTCCGGAAGCATTGATCCCGAAGACTACCTCTCATGGGCATTGAAGGTTGACAAGATCTTTCGCCTTCACAACTTTGATGAAGAGAACAAGATCGCAATGGCCTCCCTTGAGTTCCAAGACTATGTTCTCATTTGGTGGGAGCAAATCATAGAGAGACGAGAGGCAAAAGGCGAACCTCCTATCACTACTTGGGCTCAAATGAAGGAAGTCATGAGAGCACGCTTCGTGCCAACACACTATAACCGTGACTTATTCAAGAAGTTGCAACTCCTCAAGCAAGGTAGCAAGTCCATTGAAGAGTACTACAAGGAGATGGAGATTGCCATGATAAGAGCCAACATCACGGAAGATGAAGAGCAAACGATGGCAAGATTCTTGAATGGACTCAACTATCCTATCAAGAAGATTGCAGACTTTCAACCCTACACGACCCTCCTTGATATAGTACACCAAGCAACCAAAGCGGAGCGACAAGTTCAAGAGGACTACAAGTACTCCAAGTTCACCTCCAAGAACTTCGGCTCCTACAACCAAGCTTCAACGACTTCGGCTCCTCCTACCTCTAACAAGCCATCTACAAACTTCGGTGACAAGTCAAGCTACAAGAATGCGACTACATCGAGTCGTCCACCTACTACGAGCAACTTCAAGCCAAGAGCTTCATCATCTACAACTACAACCAAGGACAACTCCAAGACGAGTTCCATCAAATGTTTCAAGTGCCAAGGGCGAGGCCACAAGTCATTTGAGTGCAAGAACGTTCATACCATGATCATCAATGATGACGGATCTTATGACTTAATGAGCGACGATGAGATGGAAGCCCTTGAGCATGTAGCTATGCGTCGCGAAGTGAACGAAGAAGAAGAACATAAAGTGTTTTGCGACAATGACTCAAGTCCCAATCTTGTTGTCTCCAAGTTCTTGACACTCCAACACCAACAAGATGACGACCAACGATGTCATATCTTCCATACCAAGGCCGGCATCAATGGACGCTCTGTCAAGGTTATCATCGATGGAGGAAGCTGTCATAACTTGGCAAGCGAAGAGCTAGGCAACAAGCTACATTTGGTCAAGACGAAGCACTCTCATCCCTACAAGGTCCAATGGCTTAACGACGAAGGAATTCTTCGAGTCGAGCATACCGTGCAAGTCTCCTTCAATATAGGTGCCTAAGAGGACACACTTGAGTGTGATGTGCTCCCTGTGTCCGTGTGCCACCTTCTACTAGGTCGACCATGGCAATACGATCGTGGAATCACACACAATGGACGGACCAACCACTATAGCGTCAAGATAAAGGGCAAGGAATTTGTGCTACGTCCCATGTCACCAAGTCAAGTAGCCGCCGACAAACACTTACCCACCAACCATCGTGGAGAGAATGGTGAGAGAGTGAGCCACCAAAAGGAGAGTGAGAGCCACACGCCAAATATGAGCGACTACATGATGAGTGACAAGAAACAACTAGTGCTATTTGCCACCAAAAGCGAGATGAGAGAAGTGTGTGAAAACCCATCGAGTGTCTTTCACCTTGTGCTCTTATGCAAAGGGGAACCCAAACCTACTAACACTTCACCACATCTACCTTTAATGTTGTCTCAATTGTTGCAGGAATTCTCGGACGTCTTTCCCGATGAGCTACCTCCGGGTCTACCTCCACTTCGCGGAATCGAACACCACATCGACCTCATTCCGGGCGCACCACTTCCGAACAAGGCTCCATACCGTGTCAACCCCGAGGAAAGCAATGAGATACAACGGCAAGTGCAATAACTCATCGACAAAGGTCATGTACGTGAAAGCTTAAGCCCTTGTGCCGTTCCGGTTATTCTCGTGCCTAAGAAAGATGGAAGTTTTCGCATGTGCTCCGATTGTCGCCCGATAAATGCTATCACCGTTAGATACCGTTATCCTATCCCACGCTTAGACGACATGCTTGATGAATTGTGTGGTGCCACCATCTTTTCGAAAATTGATCTTAAAAGTGGCTACTACCAAATTCGCATTCAAGAGGGTGATGAGTGGAAAACGACTTTTAAAACCAAGTTTGGGTTATATGAGAGGCTTGTAATGCCAATGGGTTTATCGGAAGCACCCGGTTCATTTATGTGTCTCATGCATTTTGTTCTACGACCATACATAGGCGTCTTTGTAGTGGTTTACTTTGATGACATCCTCATTTTTAGCAAGTCACTTGAGGACCATGTGACACACATCCGTATGGTTTTACAAACCCTTCGAAAAGAGCGCTTATATGCTAACATGGATAAATGCACTTTTGGCGTTGACAAGGTTGTTTTCCTAGGATTTTTCATTTCTTCGCAAGGTGTTCACGTTGATGAAGCTAAAATTGAAGCAATTAAAACTTGGCCACAACCAACGAATGTCCTACAAGTGCGTAGTTTCCTTGGTTTAGCCGGTTTCTACCGACGTTTTGTGAAGGACTTTAGTACTATTGCTATGCCTCTACACACCTTGAGCAAGAAGAACACACCCTTCATTTGGGGTCCTTCGCAAGACACCGCGTTCAATGAGCTAAAAAGCTTGCTTACCCACGCACCACTTATAGCCCTACCAAACTTTGATAAACCTTTTGAGATTCATTGTGACGCTAGTGGTACCGGCATAGGTGGCGTGCTCTTACAAGAAAAGCACCCAATTGCGTACTTTAGTGAAAAGCTATCAGGAGCGCAACTAAACTACCCCATCTATGATAAAGAGCTCTATGCCTTGGTGAGAGTTTTACGTATTTGGGAACATTATCTTAGACCTCATGAATTCATTCTTCATACGGACCATGAGACTCTCAAGTATCTCAAGGGGCAAACTAAGTTGAACAAGCATCATGCTAAATGGAGTGAGTTCATTGAGTCTTTTCCCTATGTCATCAAATACATCAAAGGCAAAGAAAATGTTGTGGCGGATGCGCTTTCCCGCAAATGCATGCTTGTTACACAACTTGAGTTGAATGTTATTGGCTTTGAGCACATCAAAGATTTATATGAGCATGATGCTTTCTTTGCACATCCTTATGCTAAGTGTTTGACTCACACTTCTTGGGAACATTATTACATATAGGATGGATATCTTATGAGAGTTAACAAACTTTGCATTCCCGAGTCTTCGCTTCGTTTGCTCCTTTTGTAGGAATCTCATGGAGGAGGACTCATGGGATACTTTGGACGCGACAAGACATTTGCTACGCTCTCAAAGAACTACTTTTGGCCCAAGATGCTTCATGACGTCTCACGACTCACCAACCGATGCTCTACATGCCGCAAAGCTAAGTCAAAAGCTCAATTTCATTGTCTTTACATGCCACTTCCTATCCCATACCATCCATGGGAAGACATAAGCATGGACTTTGTACTTGGACTGCCTAGGACTCAAAATGGAAAGGATTCCGTGTTTGTTGTCGTGGATAGATTCTCTAAAATGGCTCATTTCATTCCTTGTAACAAGATCGACGATGCTTCACATGTTGCAAATCTCTTTTGTAGGGAAATCATTCGTCTACATGGAGTGCCCAAGACGATCTTGTCGGACCGGGACGTCAAGTTCTTGTGCTACTTTTGGAAGACTCTATGCGCCAAACTCGGCATCAAGCTCCTCTTCTCTTCGGCATATCATCCACAAACCGACGGCCAAACAAAGGTGACGAACCGCACACTTTCGACGCTTCTTCGCGTGTTGATCAAGAAGAATATCAAGGAATGGGAGCAATGCTTGCCCATCGCCGAGTACGCCTACAACCGCGCAAGACATTCGACTAACGGCAAGTCCCCTTTCCAGGTCGTCTACGGCTTCAACCCCTTGTCTCCATTGGACATCCTACCTCTACCTCTACAAGAGTGCACGAACATGGACGCAAATGCACAAGCAAGCTATCTCAAGAAGGTGCATGAAGATATAAGGGCAACGATCGAGAGACAAGTCCATCGCCTCACCACCAAGCTTAACGTCAATACGACACAAATGGTGTTCCAGCCGGGAGATCTTGTTTGGCTTCATCTTCGCAAGGATCGCTCCCCACACGAGCGCAAGTCCAAACTACTACCTCGCGCCAACGGACACTTCAAGGTGCTAGCACGCTACAACAACAATGCATACAAGATCGACATCCGACGAGACAAGTACAACGTGAGTGATGCCTTCAACGTCAAGGATGTAGCCCCTTTCCATGGTGATGAAGATTTCGATCCGAGGTCGGATCTTTCCCAAGGGAGGGGAGATGATGCGGAGCATCCCAAGGTCATCCCCATGGACCATCCATCGCCTCACCAAGTGTCCCAAGGACCAATGACACGTCCTCGTGCTAGAGCACTTGAAACCGAGGTTAACTCTCTCCTTGTTGAATTCCCATTTGACCACCTTGGGACATGGCTACTACCTCAAACGGAGACACTTTGTATGCTTAGGTGCCAAGGAGAAGTTACAGTGCAAGATGGACGCCAAGAGTGTGAGCATGAATTTTCCCAGCATAGAGATAGAAGTACTACCGGTCCACTACCGCCCAACTACCGGTCGGCCGGTACTACCGGTCCACTACCGGTCAACTACCGGTCAAGCTTCTGTGATCGAGCGGTGCAAGACCGGTGCAAGGCCGGAACATCCGCTATATCTGCAAAAACCGGTACTACCAGCCCCAGGACCGGTACTACCGCCCTGCCTGCGCGCAGTTGAAGGGGTTTCACCCCATGTATCCCCCAACTTACCCCTAGACTATAAGTACTCCTTCCCTTCCATCTTTTAGGGTTAGCATTGTGATAGCTAATCATAGACCTTAGTGGTTCCTCTCCTACGAGACCGCGGCCTCCTCGGAGAAGATCCACTGGATTCAAGACCTCCTTCACGGAGAAGAACATCAAGGCCCCCTCACGGAGATGACTACCGCTACTTGTATCGTCCTTAGTTGATCATGTATCGTGTATCGCATTTTGTGTACCCGGATCTAGCATTTGTGTGACCTAAACTTGTTGATTTGAGTGTTTTCTTCTTGTCCCTCTTGTGTTTTCCCTCGTGCCTCACGTGTTCATCCTTGGGATCCCTCCTTTTCGTGAATGATCGGCCACCTAGGGTTCCACCCTACATCACCCATGTACCCCTTCGCCCCTCCTAGCCTATACATAGCACTCTACCTAAACTATCTAGGGTTAGCTTTGTGTTAGCTCATACCAAAACCTTAGTGGTTCCTCTCCTACGAGACCGCGGCCTCTTCGGAGAAGATCCACCGGATTCAAGACCTCCTATACGGAGAAGAACATCAAGACCTCCTCACGGAGATGACTACTATTACATGTATCGTCCTTAGTTGATCGTGTATCGTGTATTGCACTTTGTGTACCCGGATCTAGCACTAGTGTGACCTAAGTTGGTTGATTTGAGTGTTTTCTCCTTGTCTCTCTTGTGTTTTTCCTCGTGCCCCTCGTGTTCTTCCTCGGGATCCCTCCTTTTCGTGAAAGATCGGCCACGTAGGGTCCCACCCTACATCATCTATGGTGCTCCCCATGGACCTACCGTCGCCCCACCAAGTGCCTAAATGACCAATGACACGAGCCCGTGCAAGAGCTCTCGAAGCCGAGGTGAATTCACTCCTCTCTCAACTTCCTTTCGACTCACATGAGACATGGCTTCTACCATCATCGGAAACTCTATGCATATTCAGATACTTGGATGAAGGCCACGGAACAGCTCTACATGTTGGACAAGGTGGAAGGATCGACAAGTACAAGGAACAAGAAGAAGTGCCCCTGAAGATGCTACAGGCAGCGGACGTCCGGACCTTATCGGACGACCGGTCCACTCCAGGCTCCGGACGACCGACAGACACCGGACGTCCGACGACCCCCAGACGACCGGACAACCGAAAGCCACCGGACGTCCGTGACATCCATCACAGAACCGAAATCAGGGAATATTACCGGTAATCCGAGGCGCACCGGACATCCGGCCCTTCCCGAGCCACCGGACGTCCGGAGACTAAGTGGACGTCCGGCCCGTCTGCCTGCGCGCAGTGAAGGGCCGAAGCCCATGTACCCCTCGCCCCTAGACTATATATACCCTTTGACTTCCTTTTTGGAGGGTTAGCATTGTGATAGCTCAAAACCCTAGAGCTTTGCTCATCCACTAGTGGTTCATCTCATCGAGAGTGACTGTGGCCCCCTCTTCGGAGAAGATCCACACGGATTCAAGACCTCCGCTACGGAGAAGAGCCTACGGGATACCCTCAAGACCTCCTTCCGGAGAAGACTACCTTTGTATCATCTTTTGTTGGCCGTGGATCGTGTATCTCTTTATGTATCTCTCTAGCACTTGTGTGACCATCTTCATGTTGATTTGAGTGTTCCTCTTGTGTTTTTCCCCGTTTTCCCTTTGTGTTCTTCGTGTTCATCGTGGGTTTCCCTCCTCTTCATGAAAGATCGGCCGTCTAGGGTTCCACCCTACATCATATGGTATCAAGAGCCACTGTTTCTCATGAAATTGGAGCCCTACCCGTGTTTTCTAGATTGTTTTTGTTGTGTTCATCCCAATTCCGAAAATTCCCCACCAAAAATAGCCCCAATTTTTTTGTGATCTGTTGATTTGAAGAGATTTTGTTGAATTTGTTCCATGGATTTGCTGTGCCACGAGTGGATCTCGATATTCCCCACCATTTCTCTAATTTTGTTCCGCAAATTCGGCCGACCAATTTGTCCACGGTTACCACGAACCCTAGCAGTCTAGCCCGAGCCTGAAAACGCCCAGGCATCGTTCGTCCGCCAACTTACCGAACGTTCGGCGACCGGACGACCGAAAATACACCAGACGTCCGCTAAACCCTGATGACACTGAATTTACTCATTTTTTGTTCCACCTTCCGCACCCACTTACCCATTCATACACCCACATATACCATACCACTACCACCATTGCCTAACCAAAATCATTGCGGTCTTACCCCTTTTGTCTTGGATCATTTGAGTTGTGGTTTATCCGTGTCCTTGTGTATTTCTGCTATCTTCGAACTGAACAACATCGACATAACCACCTCTCAACCTCGACACGAACGGTAACATCGACGACACTTTGGCATTCTACCTTGCAATTGCATTGTCACCCTATAGACCATTTTGCGTAGCTTTCCCTTCGAGACTAGCCATTTGAGTACTGCCGGGCCACGACACGTGTGCACATTAGTGATAGTCATAGATATTACATACTACATCATCATATCTCCGTGTGACACAAGAGTGTTCCACATACACAATAGTTACCTTGATACGAGAAGCATGCATAAGTGGCCAAAGAAATAGCTCACAAGCTTTAAGCAAAAGAGCCATCCAAAGCTTATAAGCAAAAGAACAATCGCATCAAACGCCTTGCATCAAAAGAGATCATATGAGATGGCAATACATCATCTTGTGCTCAAGCATCGGCACATCATACACTCATAGCATACTTGTGATAGGAAGTCGTTACATTTTGCCTCTTATATGTCATGCACAAGTGCGTATCCGCCTATTAAGCAATTGGTTAGCGTCTCTCTAGTTTTGTGCAACGAGAGCATTTTCCGTGGATTCCACATTTTCGCTCACCCTTGGTTGCACAGCCACATTTATCTATCCGTGCATGTGTTCCGTGTGCTACCTATTGCTTGTGATCTACTTGTGGCATGAGCAAATTGTGAATCATTTTCAACATCATTGAGTCACTTTGACAATTGCATTGAATTTATGCCACCATCCTAACCAAGCTCCTCTCAAAGCTTTACTCGTGTAGGTGTGAGAATCGACACGAAGTGGTACCAATAGTGCTATTTCCGGGTTGCATTATTGAGTGATCATTGATCCATTTTCAACTTCGGTCAAGGTATATTTGGTATTGTCTTCTCCTTTCTCCAACTCACATTCTTTCTTGTGATGATGGATAGGCCAAGTACATCTACGAACCCGCTCTTTGATGATCCTCAAGAATCGAACAACTACGTTACCAAACTACATCTCTTCGGTGTCCAACAAGCTCTGCATTAAGAAAGTGAAGCTATGCAAGAGCGAATTGAGCAAGTCGCCGCCGACGCGCGACAATTTGAAGCACGAACAAGAGAGCAATTCGACATCATCAACACCAACATGTCTACCCAATTCGACGAGCTACGGACTTTGATAGTCAACCGACGCTCCTCATCCACATCTTCTCAAAGACGAAGCCGCTCAAGTCGTCATACCGACTACACGTCCGGCTCAAGTACACCTACATCAAACATTCTTCGTCAAGCCGCACGTCAAGCTCGACATGACAACCGGAACCCCCTTCATGACAAGAGTTTACAAGAGCTATTTGATGAGCAAGAAAGTCGACATCGTCAAAACCAAGCTACACTTGAGCAAGCGCAAGAACGGCAACAACTACGCCAACAACAACAAGAGCGAGCACGTCAACACCAAGAAGAACAAGATGCCGAGGCCCAACGTCAAGCACAGCAACACCGAGAAGCTCAAGCTCTTGAGCCACAACGTGCATTACGTGATTCACATTGCAATGTGGCAACTCGCAATCGACACACTCGTCAAGAAGAGGATTTCCTTCGAGATGAGATGTGATGTAGGGTGGAACCCTAGATGTCCGATCTTTCACGAAATGGAGAGGATCCCACAAAGAACACGATGAACATGAGGAGAAAACATGAGGGAAAACACTCAAGAACAAGTCCAATCACACATCCACTAGAAAATCAAACACACAAGATCATAAGTACATGAACAACAAAGGGAAAGATACAAGGTAAAGTTCATCTCCGTGAGGAGGTCTTGAATCCGCGAAGGATCTTCCCGTTAGGGGTCTTGAAACCAAGTTGGATCTTCTCCATAGAGGGGCCGCGGTCTCTCTCGTGGAGTAGATCCGTAATGGATGAGCAAAGCACTATCTCACATATGAGCTAAATCAATGCTAACCCTAAAATGCTGGAGGTGGAGGAGTATATATAGTCTAGGGCCACCAAGGGGTAAGTGAGGGGCGAAAGGGTAAGTGGGAAGGGATACAAGGCCATAGGCCCGCGGCTGCGCACAGGCAGGGAGCGGACGTCCGCTGGGCACCGGACGTCTGGTGGCTCGAGAGGGACCGGACGCCCGGTATCTCGTGGACTTCCGCTATTTTCCACCGATTACGTTCTGTTGACGATGTCACAGACGTCCGGTGGCCGCCGATCGTCCGGTCGCCTGGGACGCATCGGACGTCCGGTGTGTAGCGGACGTCCGGAGTTTGTAGCTTGCAGCAGCTCCCTTTCTTCCGTCTTCTCTTCCACGCTCCCCTCGCTGATGGTGTAGGTGATCCTTGCCGCTTGCCCTCCTCCTCGTCATCCGTGAAGCTCCGATAATACCTATGCATGCACGCGAGTGGAGTGTCAAGTAGTATACCATCCTCGAAGGAGTCAAGTGGACACGTGTAAAGGAGATGATTCACCTTTATGTATATGAGTATATGTCGCATGTGTCACTTGCCAAATGGACTCTTGACATGGTGATCTCCATAGGATGCTCCGCATCATCCCCTCCCCCTTGGAAAAAGATCCGACCTTGGATCGAAAGCCAAATCACCATGGGAAAGAGATGGCGTCACCGTGTAGATGTGGATGATCACGAAGTACTCATCATCTTGAAGCTTTACATGTGCACTCTCCAATGTCGCACCGTCTAGTGATTCCTTCAAAAGGAGCAAGGAAGACAAACACTTGGAAAAACAAATGTGGTTAGCGTTAGTGCAAAACCAAGTCAAGAGGCGATTCACCCAACAAGTGTTGTCATCAAGCATAGCATAGGGTGTGACAAAGGGTTTTGGCATGGCATTTAAGCACATTAATTGAGCACAATCAAGGTCATCATGGAAACAAGCATGTAAATGTGAGGTTGAGATGCACATATGTGTGACAAGAGAATAAGCACCTACCTCAAAGTCATAGCAAGAATGCATGAAGCACTCAATGAAAGGTCTATGGTAGGCATACGAATCATTCACAACACCAAAGAAAATGAAGTGTCTAAATAGAAGGGTCAAGTGCAAGACAATCCAAGCATAATGTGCATAGGGTGTAGTAAAAATCGAGTGGCACTCAACACAATAGAAATAGCAATTGTTCATCATGTGTGAGGCAAACATGTCAACCATGTGACAAGCAATGGGACATGGCATATGTGAAGAGATGATATTGTTGCAACCAAGCATATGATAGGGACAAGTACTCCACAAGTCGGATGCAACACACAAGGCATATTTAACACGAGGCATGGCACTGTGGTGATCATGAATGAAAAAAAAATATCATGAACATGTGCATGATCAAGGGGTCCAAGATGACAAATAAGTCTCATGGTGCGAGCAACACATGTAGTATGATCCACAATATTCATGCTCATGGTTTTTGGGTTCTCGAAAGAGAAGGATATCACCTTGAAAGCATGTCCTTGTGCATTCTTCACAATGCCGAAGCACAAGCAAGTGCGATGCAGAAATGTTGTGGTAGAAAGTGGTTCGCTCTCAAGAGGTCGAATGGTCAACTCACGTGAAGTGGAAGTCGACACATAGTCCAAGTATCCTACACATGCACACAACAAAAGGAAGAACGTATGCGCATGGTAGATAAACACATCATCCATCATGATGGTTCTCTTCTCTTGCACATAACCATTAGAAACAAAAGTGCATGAATAATATGATGCAACAATGGCTATATTCATCGCACTAGGCATATGGTGCAAGGAGGTAAAACAAGCATGCTTCACAAGAATGATGTCAAAATCTCCAAATATATTTGAGAATGCTATGGGGGCAATCACTTTTGCAAGATGAAAGGCATTGTTGCACTCAATACGTGGCAAATCATTTAGCATGAGAAAGGCAACATATGGAGGCATATGACAACATGGGCTAACAATCATGTGCAAAGCATGGCAATAGTGGCTATCCACCGCATGGAATGAGCATGTATGAATCATGGGTGATGCACGACACAAAGCAACCATGGTAATCAAGTCGTGCAAACTAGTGTAGCGAAGATGCAACTCACTAGAAGAACTCATGGCAATCATGTCATGTGAGCAAATAGTGGATATAGGCAATGCACATGACATATCGCAAGCACAATCACAAATCAAGATCAAAGCATCATAATAGTCATGGTGTGCAAAGGAATCATGGGAATAACAAGTGATATCTCCACCAAGCTTGCAAATACACATACACGTATGAGAATCAATCATCATGTGTAATGCAAAGCATGGGTCACAAATGCATGGAAAAGGCAAAGGGATTGGCATATCATGCAATGTGAACATGGTAATATGGGCAAATGATACATAACGAACAATAAGCTATAACCATGTGAGGGCCATGTAGAAGAAACACGCGAAGTCTTTGCGCGAAGGGAGCGGTGGGAAAGATAATCCACAGAATCCCAAGTCGTCGTTGCTCTCTAGAGCTCTTTTCATCAACTCGTGCATTTGTGAAGTTGACGAGTATTGATGGGTACCTACACAAAAGAGACACAAACCAAAGAAATTGTGCACGTGGTAAATGTACACATCATGCATCATGATGTGTATGTGCATGTGTGACTTAGCACAAGATAAGCATCGCTCAAAGAAATTTGATGCATGGTATAAGAACATGTCATCCATCATGAATGAATAGTTATTGTGTATAGCATGATGTGGATGCAAATTGGGCATACAATTATATGGCACATCTATAGCATGTTCATTCATGGGGAGCATATTGTGCACACAAGTATGGGGATCATGCAATGGATGGGATGGATCAAATTCTCCTAAAATGTTTGAGGAAACTATGGGGGTCTCCTCATGAGCAATATTGAAAGCATAATGTGGAGAAGTGGAACAACATCCAAAACAATGCATGTCTGAAGCTAGGTAATCATGGCATGGCATATGATGGGTATGATGCAAAGGAAGCATGTCAATATCATCACATGAAAAACAAATGCCAATAACCATGGGCTTCTCATCTATGCCATAAGTGCAAATTGGATTTATCTTAATGGCATATGCATAGTTACTACGATGAGATTGCAAATGTGACATATTGTTGATGTCATGCATAGCATACGACCAGTCAAGC
This sequence comes from Secale cereale, assembly GCA_902687465.1. Taxonomy (NCBI): domain Eukaryota; kingdom Viridiplantae; phylum Streptophyta; class Magnoliopsida; order Poales; family Poaceae; genus Secale; species Secale cereale. The sequence goes on from LR738712.1 coordinate 342,671,984, forward strand.
GGATTATCAAACATGATGTGACCGAGAGAATTATCACAAGAAATCCTATGCAACATGGCATCACAACTAATAGACTCCACATGGCAATCATCAAACTCATCATAAATGGGTAAATCATCGCATGTGGAAATCATACTAGAATGAAACATGGCAATAGGTGGATCAACATCATGCAAGCAATCAATGTCAACATAGTCCACTAGTGGAACGAGAGCATCACCTTCACCTTTGTTACCTTTCTCATTCCACTCATGTGGTGTAGGTGAGGTGGGAAAGACCAAATGGTGGTCATCATCTTCATCTTGATGGAACCATGTGGGGGTTGCATCATATTCCACCATGGACATCGTCTTGTCCAATGGTAGGACGAAGTTGTCGAGGATCGGCGCGTCATCATATGTGGGACCTAGCACCAAATGAGAAGACACAATAAAGGTAGAGGTCAAGTCGTTAGTGTTGAAAGTGGCCTCACATGACCTATTGATGTAGGGTGGGACCCAACGTGGCTGATCTTTCACGAAAAGGAGGGATCCCGAGGAAGAACACGAGGGGCATGAGGAAAAAACACACGAGAGACAAGGAGAAAACACTCAAATCAACCAACTTAGATCACACAAGTGCTAGATCCGGGTACACAAAGTGCGATACACGATACACGATCAACTAAGGATGATACAAGTAGCGGTAGTCATCTCCGTGGGGAGGTCTTGATGTTCTTCTCCGTATAGGAGGTCTTGAATCCGGTGGATCTTCTCCGAAGAGGCCGCGGTCTCGTAGGAGAGGAACCACTAATGTTTTGGTATGAGCTAACACAAAGCTAACCCTAGATAGTTTAGGTGGAGTGCTATATATAGGCTAGGAGGGGTGAAGGGGTACATGGGCCTCGGCCTACCACTATGCACGTAGGCACTGTCCGGATGATCCGGACGTTTGTCCGAATGATCCGGGCTTCGGGGGGCCGGATGATCCGGGGTGGCGTCCGGATGATCCGGACGTGTCTGAACCGCTGCACGTGGCCCGGATGTCCGGGTCTCCGTCCAGATGTCCGGGTGCGTCCGGATGATCCAGGCGGTGGTCCGTATGATCCGGCTTCAGCTTGGGCTCTCGGGTGTCCTTGGGAACATTTGTCGGATCATCCAGACGTTTGTCCGGATCGTCCGGGCCGGCTGAGTTTCGGCCGTTCTTCTCCTCCTTCTTCCGCCTTCGATTCTCCTTGTTCCTTGACTTCTCCATGGTTGCTCCAGAGGTGCCTGAGTATGCAAAGAGTCTCTGATGAGGGTAGCTGTCATGTCTCATGTGAATCAAAACGACGTAGAGAGAGGAGTGAGGTCACCTCGGTCTCGAGAGCTCGTGCTCGAGCACATGTCATGGGTCCACTTGGCACTTGGTGAGACAATGGTAGGTCCATGGGGATGACCTTGGGATGCTCCGCATCATCTCCCCTCCCTTGGGAAAGATCCGACCTCGGATCGAAATCTTCATCACCATGGAAAGTGGAGAGATCCTTGACGTTGAAGACATCGCTCACATTGTACTTGTCGCGTGGAAGGTTGAGCTTGTATGCATTGTTGTTGTAGCATGCTAGCACCTTGAAGGGTCCGTCGGCCCGAGGTAGAAGTTTGGACTTGCGCCCGCTGGGGAAACGGTCCTTGCGAAGATGTAGCCATACGAGATCTCCCGGTTGGAACACCATAGGCTTCTTGTTGGCGTTGAGCTTGGACTCTAGTCGATGTACTTGCCTCTCGATCGGTGCCCTTGTATCTTCATGCACCTTCTTGAGATAGCTTGCTCGGGCACTTGCGTCCAAGTTGATTCGTTCTTGTAGAGGTAGAGGTAGAATGTCCAATGGAGACAAAGGGTTGAAGCCGTAGATGACCTCGAAAGCGGACTTGCCGGTTGTCGAATGTCTTGCGCGGTTGTAGGCGTACTCGGCGATTGGCAAGCATTGCTCCCATTTCTTGATGTTCTTCTAGATCAACAAGCGAAGAAGCGTCGAAAGCGTGCGGTTCGTCACCTCTGTTTGGCCATCGGTTTGTGGATGATACGCCGAAGAGAAGAGGAGCTTGATTCCGAGTTTGGCGCATAGGGTCTTCCAAAAGTAGCTCAAAAACTTGAGGTCCCGGTTTGACACGATCGTCTTGGGCACTCCATGTAGACGAATGATTTCCCTACAAAAGAGATTTGCCACATGTGAAGCATCGTCGATCTTGCTCCAAGGAATGAAATGAGCCATTTTGGAGAATCTATCCACGACAACAAACACAGAATCTTTTCCATTTTCAGTCCTAGGTAATCCAAGTACAAAGTCCATGCTTATGTCTTCCCATGGATGGAATGGAATAGTAAGTGGCATGTAAAGACCATGAGATTGAGCTTTTGACTTAGCTTTGCGACTTGTAGAGCATCGGTTTGTGAGGCGTGAGACGTCACGTAGCATCTTGGGCCAAAAGTAGTTCTTGGAGAGCGTAGCAAATGTCTTGTCGCGACCAAAGTGTCTCATGAGTCCTCCTCTATGAGATTCCTGCAAAAGGAGCAAATGAAGCGAAGACTTTGGAATGCAAAGTTTGGTAGCTCTCATAAGATATCCGTCCTTGATGTAGTAATGTTCCCAAGAAGTGTGAGTCAAACACTTAGCATAAGGATTTGCAAAGAAAGGATCATGCTCATATAAGTCTTTAATATGCGCAAAGCCAATAACATTCAACTCAAGTTTTGTGACAAACATGCATTTGCGGGAAAGCGCATCCGCCACAAGATTTTCTTTGCCTTTGATGTACTTGATGACGTAGGGAAAAGACTCGATGAACTCACTCCACTTAGCATGACGCTTGTTCAACTTAGTTTGACCCTTGAGATACTTGAGAGTCTCATGGTCCGTATGAAGAATGAATTCATGTAATGCCCAGGATGGAATTATACCTCCTACGTGTCGAGGCACGACTTAAAGGCATAAGTCCATCCTAGAATGATCTCAAGTTTGGTAATCTTTGCACAACTCATGTAAAAGAGGGATAGTAAACTTAAAATAGTTGGCTTACAATCGCCACGTCACAGAATAACAGTACAAGTCTCAAACATCATACAATAAGATCACTACAACCCTCTAAGGGCAAAAGCCAAATGTCAAAGTACCAAACTCAGATAAAACAACCACAGGCGGATCGAATCCTAGTAAGAGACTCCACTACTGATCGTCCGGGTAGCGCACGTAGTAACGACTACGCTCCTCGTCGTACTCCCAATCCAGCTCGGTGCCATCACCTGGATAGCTCACAGCTGGACCTGCATCTGGTGTGTGAAGTAACTGTGAGCCACAGAGGACTCAGCAATCCCGTTCCCGGGTAACAGAACTATCAAAGCCTTTAGGTGAGGGAAAGGCTGAAGAAAGAAATGAGGTGAAGGAACAACAAAGAGTCTGCAGCAGCAACTAGCACTAACTTACGCAAGTGAGAGCGAGAAGAGAAGGCATCGCGAGAAGTGATCACGAAGTGATCCTAGCTACAAGCTCACAAACATAACCCCTCCGTGTTCAACTCCCGAATCCCTATTCGGAAATTGACAGTCACGGAACACACGCTGGTAGTGTATTAGTATCATTGTGTCAAGTTTTCTACAATCGGAATTAACAAGCTCCCATCTGCCACATAACCGCGGGCACGGCTTTCGAAAGTTCAAACCCTGCAGGGGTGTTCCAACTTGACCCATTACAAGCCCACGATCCGCGGAGTCGCAACTCCAAAGTGGGAAGACCCGAGTATCCTCGGAATCCCTTGCTCACGTTAAACCGAACTAAGGTAAGGCTAATCCAGCAAATCCTCCCGGCGTGCCGACACCCTGATAGTAGCCGCGCGTATCTAGTCTCAGGCCACGACCGGATGAGCACAGCGTACAGTGGCCGAAATACCCAAGTTGCCAAGGGGGGCCCCGCACACGACTCTAGTTTGGACCAACACTCAAATCGAGCACTGGCCCAGGGGGGTTGAATTAATTAAGCCTCGGGTTAATTACTCCCTCGGAAAGGTTTAAGTTGTGTTAGGCGAATAGTACCAATGTTGGGACTTGCTGGAAAAGACTTAGCACTTAGCGGTTTATCGAGGGGGTCCCATACACCCCAACCGTGTTAGGAACGCGTAATCAAGGAACATAAAACCGGCTTATACGGATCCTAACGGCATGAGTGGAACAAAACACCAAGCAAAAGGCTTAGCCTTCCACCCTTGCCAATGTATAGGTGATTTCAATTAAAACATTTATATAGTGTGATATAACCCAACCAAACTTCATCATGAAGCAAGCATCTTCACTTCACCTGCAACTAGCAACGCTATAAGAAGGGCTGAGCGAAGCGTACTTAGCCAAGCAACGGTTTGCATAGGTAGGGTGGTTAAACATGGCAATTGGTTACAAGTAGGAGGCTGACAAGAAGAACATGGGCATCGAGGCAAAACTATAGATCGAGACTACTAGCAATAGACAAAGATAGTAAAGTTATCGGGGTTCGGTCATCTTGCCTGAAGAGAAGACGTTCGGATCAAAAGAAGGGTCCTCGTGCTCAAACTCGTTGGAAACCTCGTGATCAACCTCGTTGGAAAACTCGTGCTCAACCTCCGGCTCTAAACAAGACAAACACACCAGCACCAATCAACACGATGCAATGCGCACTCGAAAAACATGAATGCGAGATGGATGTGTTGAAATATATTGCCCGCCTTCCTCCATCAGTTCGGACTTTTGGATGAGTTGGCTGGAGCATGAATTCAATAGGATGCACTAGTGATGCACAAGGAGCACGTAAAACATCACTCAAGCAAAACACCTCAAAACAAGATAACAACCTGATATTAATAATCTACACAGAAAATCACCCAAGTTTGATATAAGATTCGCTGAAAACGGAGTTACGGGCTAAAAGTTATGCCCGAAACAAGATTTAAGCGAAAACTGCAAATTACAGCAACATAGCATCTTGGAAGCACAAAATAATTAATCTACAGCACCCAAAAAGCATGGCAAAGGACTTGAACATAAACTAGATATAATGTACAGCAACTAGGTCCAAAGTGCACCCCCAACGGAGTCACGGATCAACAGCAATGATCTTGGACATATTGAACTTTGAAATAAAATTCTGGCAGCAGAATTTTATTGAAAGTTTGGAGCAAAAGATAAACATGCTACAGCCACTCAAATGGACATGTGAGGACATGGATGGAAAGACAACAATGTATACTTCATGGAACAATCAAAATCCACCCCAAAACTATCATGCTTTGTCCTACAACATCACACGAACATGGCATCGGAACATAACAGATTTCAGACTTAGTGAAATTTCACTAAGTCCTAAAACAGCAATATCATCATAGCACACAAAAGAGCAAGTTTAAGACACATCTAAACTAAACATGGCAAAGGGTAAGCACCTCATCAAAATACATATGACGGTGATCCCGAAACACACAAGCATGCATCAATGTGGTGAACACACCGATTACAACGAGCTTAACAACATGGCATTTCATAACAAGTGAAAACACAACATATGAACATGGCATCTTGCAACGATGATAACAAGGAAACAATACATCTACCATGCAACCTATCACACACAACACGTAGTTCGTGGCAAGACGAACACGTGGACATGTCATTTGCTTCGTTTGGACAAACGAGCTAAAAGATATCACATGTCAAAGGTGGCACAAAAATAACACATAGCAGCAGTTTATATCATCATACACTCTTCCAACAGCAAAACAAGCCCCTAGATGACCTCTAACATGCATGGCTACAACAGGTAAAACGTAGAGGGCATCTCCACGAACATCTGGACATATCACACGCTCAAAACGGAGCAACAGGTAAAAAGATACAGCAGGTCAAAGTAGGCATATCAGAACAGAGAAAACAGGGGCTTAGGGAAAAAGTCAACCTCTCCAGATCTGCAGCTACAGTAACGGATCCGGCCCGGTGAACAGTGCGCGGCCCAGATCTGGAACAGCGGCGGCGGGATCTGGCCCGTGGGGCGGTGCGGCGACCGGCGGCCCACCGCGGAGAGGGAGGCCCGTGGCGGCGGCAACTGGACCCCGGGGCGAGCGGGCGCCTGGCTGGGCCCGAACGGCGCGGATCTGGCCCAGCTCGCGGTAGGCGGCGTGAAAGCGGCGGCCCGCGGGGGCGAAGAGGGCGGCCCGCGTGCGGTGGTACGGGCCGGCGGCGGTGGCGCGCTCGGGCCGGTCGAAGCGAAGGAGGCTGCTGGCCCGCTCGGGCGTGTGGAGGCGGCCGGCTGGAGGTGGGCCAGCGTAGCGATCCGGCGCAGAAGTGGCGAGCGGCGGCGCTGGCCTCGTGGCCTGGCAGCCGGGGTGCTGGGCCGGACGGCCGACGGGCCCCTGCGCGCTGCGGGGATGTGGTCCGGTCGGCGGACGAAGTGGTCCAGGGCCCGGTCGAACGGCGGCGCTGGGTGCGGTCGAAGCCCCGCAGCGAGGAGCGAGCGTTGACCTCGGCCAGTCGGATCGAAGCGAGCCGGTCGGCTGCTGCGGCTGGCGGCGGCCGATCTGATAGATCCCCTCGGGATCCGAGAAGACAAGGAAGATTTTTGGGATCTGAGCTCTGAAATTTAGGGAAGAAGAAGGGGAATGTCCAAATGGACTAGGGGTCTATTTATAGCAGCTTTAGACTAGGGTTTGGAGGCTAGGGTGTTTAGGAGCCCTCCGATCGTGATCCAACGGATCCGATCGCGGGGATGATTTTAAAAGGACTAGACGGAGATAAAAGAAAACAACAGGGGTATTTCCGGGACACGAAGTAAGGGCACTTCGGACCCGCACGGACAACGGAGGGAAAAGTCAACGGAGTCCAAACGAGACGAGATTTGAGAGGCGGGTTGCACACAACAAAACAACAACACACAACACAACCTCGCGGCACACCGGTAACGAAAAACGCCCGAACAACAAAGTAGGCCTACGGGACGTCACGGACACGTGAGGGAGCTCCGGAAGACGAAACGGACAACGGGAAGAAACGCCACGAACCGGATGCAACCCACAACACAAATGCAATGCAATGCACATGTCTACATGATATGAATGAATGCCACACACTCACACAACAAAACGACGAAAGCCCGAAAGACAAAGAACCCGAAATGGAAATAGATGAAGCCGGAGATTTATTATAAGCCCAAAAGGGAAAGTATTACATCCGGGGCATTACAAACTCTCCTCTACTACAAAAAGATCTCGTCCCGAGATCTAGGACTGGAAAAAGGAAGGGTACTCGGAACGAAGATGATCTTCTCGTTCCCAGGTAGCTTCTCGGTCTGTGTGATGTGACCACTTGACTTTCAGAAACTTGATGGACTTGTTGCGAGTCTTGCGTTCGGTTTCTTCGAGAATTGCAACTGGATGCTCTCGGTAGGAAAGGTCTTGTTGAAGATCAATCTCCTCAAACGGAATCATACGCTCAGGTGCCTTGAAGCATTTGCGAAGCTGAGACACATGGAAGACATCATGAACATTTGCAAAGTTGGAAGGGAGCTCGAGCTGATAGGCTAGATCGCCTCTTTTGCCAAGAATTTTGAAAGGACCGACGTATCTAGGAGCAAGCTTTCCTTTGATACCGAACCTCTGGGTTCCTTTCATCGGAGAAACTCGGAGATAGACATGATCACCGATGTCGAAAGCCAAATCACGATGCTTTCCGTCATAGTAACTCTTCTGACGCGACTGAGCGGCCTTGAGATTCTCACGTATGACTTTGCACATTTCTTCGGCTTCAGAGATCAAATCATTGCCAAGAAGTTGGCGTTCGCCTGTTTCAGACCAGTTGAGAGGGGTACGGCACTTTCTGCCATAGAGAATTTCGGTGCTTTGCCTGCACTTGCTTGGAAGCTGTTGTTGTAAGAGAATTCGGCAAATGGAAGACAGTCTTCCCATTTCATGCCGAAGGAGATGACACAGGCTCTGAGCATATCTTCAAGGATCTGATTCACACGCTCGACTTGACCACTAGTCTGAGGGTGAAAGGCAGTGCTGAACCTGATCTTCGTGCCCATGGCGGACTGAAAGGAGTCCCAGAACTTTGATGTGAACAAGCTGCCACGGTCTGAGGATATCACTTGAGGAATGCCATGGGACACAATTCTGGAAGTGTACAGCTCTGCAAGTTGAGCTGCATTGATTGATTCTTTGACTGGAAGAAAGTGAGCGACTTTGGTAAGCTTGTCAATCACCACAAAGATAGCATCATTGCCTCGCTTGGATTTAGGAAAGCCAGTGACGAAGTCCATTTCAATGTGGTCGAACTTCCACTCAGGAATAGGAAGAGGTTGGAGAAGACCGGCTGGACGTTGATGTTCTGCTTTCACTCTTCTGCAAACATCACATTCATTCACGAATTGGGCAATTTCCCTTTTCATGCGTGTCCACCAGTAAGATTGCTTGAGGTCTTGATACATCTTGGAACTGCCAGGATGAATGGAAAGGAGAGAATCATGAGCTTCTTCCATTATGAGCTTCCTGAGATCACCTTTGGGAACAACGAGTCTGTCCTCGAAGAACAAGGTATCTCTCTCATCAACACGGAAGCACTTGTATTTTGGAGTGCCCTTTGCAATCCCATGTTTCACCTTCTTCACCATGGTATCACTGAGCTGGGCCTCACGGACTTGATCTTCCAAGGTAGGAGCGATTTGGAGATTTGCAAGAAAACCCTGCGGAACAACCTGAAGGTTGAGCTTCCTGAAAGCTTCACAAAGCTCAGGCTGATGTGGCTTGATAAGAAGGCTGTTGCAATATGCCTTTCTGCTCAAAGCATCTGCAATCACATTCGCCTTGCCTGGAGTGTACTCAATGCTGGGGTTGTACTCTTGGATCATCTCGACCCAACGAGTCTGGCGGAGGTTCAGATGCGGCTGCGTGAAGATGTACTTCAAGCTCTTGTGATCAGTGAAGATGTCGACCTTTCTGCCCAACAACAGATGTCTCCACGTAATCAGAGCATGTACCACAGCTGCTAGCTCGAGATCATGTGTGGGATAGTTCTTCTCAGCTGGCTTTAGCTGACGTGAAGTGTATGCCACAATTCTCTTATCTTGCATAAGCACACCACCAAGACCTTGAAGAGAAGCGTCACAGAACACTTCATAGGGCTTGGATTCATCTGGAGGAATCAGAACTGGAGCTGAGACAAGCTTCTCTTTGAGGGTTTTGAAAGCCACTTCACACTCGGGAGACCAAAAGTATTTGACATTCTTCTGAAGGAGGTTGGAAAGAGGCTTGGCAATCTTGGAGAAGTTCTCCACAAACCTTCTGCAATAGCTGGCAAGACCCAGAAAACTGCGGAGCTGCTTGACGTTCTGAGGAGCCTCCCAGTTGACAATTGCTTCAACTTTCTCGGGATTAACCGCAATACCGTCAGCTGAGATAATGTGGCCCAGGTAGAGAACCTTATCGAGCCAAAACTCGCACTTTGAGAACTTGGCATAGAATTTGTGCTCTCGGAGTCGATCAAGAACCAGACGCAAGTGCTTTTCGTGATCTTCTTCATTCTTGGAAAACACCAAAATATCATCCAGATACACAAGCACAAACTCGCCAGTATAGGGGTTGAAGATGTAATGCATCATCCTTGAGAAGGTAGGAGGAGCATTGGCGAGACCGAAGGACATGACGGTATACTCATATGAACCGTAGCTCGTTCTGAACGCCGTCTTGGGAATGTCTTCCTCGCGAATGCGAATTTGATGGTAGCCCATTCGGAGGTCAAGCTTAGAGAATACTTTAGCTCCTTTGAGCTGCTCAAAGAGTTCATTGATGTTGGGGAGCGGATACTTGTTCTTAATCGTCTTCTTGTTCAGTGGCCGGTAGTCAACACAGAGACGCTCCGTGCCATCTTTCTTCTTGACAAATAAGACACCACAGCCCCACGGAGATGTACTCGGTCTGATGAGACCCATACGCTCCTGTTCATCCAACTGTTTCTTCAATTCCTTCAATTCATCGGAAGAGAGCTTGTATGGACGCCGGCAAACAGGTTCGGTGCCCGGCTCGAGTTCAATGACAAACTCCACCTGACGGTGTGGAGGCATGCCTGGAAGTTCTTCTGGAAAGACGTCTTGATATTCATTCACCACTGGAATTTGCTCTATGGCATTAATTTCACCCTTATCATTAAGAGAGAAAAGCCGAATAGTATTATCCCTGGAGGCGAAGATAATCACATCTTCATCAGAATGAGTCAACTTGACTTCCTTTTGAGCACAATCGATGTGAGCATCGTGCTGAGAAAGCCAATCCATACCGAGAATGAGGTCAATATCAGAATGACCAAGAACCACCGGATTAGCCAGAAATCGATAATCACCCATGCGGATAGAAACATTCGGAACAAAGTTGTTGGAGTTCATGAGCAAACCCGGAGAAAGCACAGACATCGGACTCGGCAAAGCTTGCAATGGCATATCATGTGACAATGCAAAAGGTCTTGACATGAAAGAATGTGAAGCACCTGAATCGAACAAAACTTTAGCTGGAAAAGAGTTCACTGAGAGATTACCCAGAATGACATCAGAAGAAGCCTCTGCTTGTGCTGCATTCATCAGATTAACCCTTGCTGTCTTTGGATCATGCCTGACAATAGCTGAACTCACAGGTGGAGGAGGTGGAAGACGCTTCGGATTCGGACATCTGTTGGCATAATGACCCTTCTGGCCACACTTGTTGCACACCACTTCAGAGAGAGGACGGAACTGAGAGCCACTGGACTTAGAGCCTTGAGACTGAAACTGCTTCTTCGACTGGTTGCTTGGGTTGGGTGGGTGGGAGAAACCACGACCACTCGAGTTCTTGTTGTTGGAGTTGTTGAAGTTGCTGGAGTTGTTGAATGGAGCTCGAATCATTGGAGGAGGAGGAAGCCAGAATTTCTGTTGTTTCGCAGCCAACTGAGACGATGAGGTAGAGTGAACAGCATCTCGAATTCTCTTCTTAGAAGCCTCCATCTTAAGCTGAGCTGCTTCTTGTTTCAAGGCCATGTTATAGAACTTATCGAATTCGTCTGGCTCGAACAAAGTGAGAGCAAGCTGAAGTTCATCTTTGAGACCTCCACGGAACTGATAGATTTTGCTCTTTGCATCAGGTATGTCTTGCTTTGCATAGCGAGCGAGGTTTTGGAACTTGACATTATACTGATAGACTGTCATGGAGCCCTGCTTGAGGTTGCGGAATTGCTCACGCATACCCTCAATAACACTTGTAGGAATGTGATGCGAGCGGAAATCCCTGCAGAAGTTCTCCCACGAGATCACTTGACCCGGCCTTGAGTCTTTGTACTGCTGCCACCAGTCGGCTGCTTGATCTTTCAGTTGGAAGGCTGCAAACTTCACATAGTCATCTTCTTTCACGTTACTGCACTCAAAATGCTTCTTGATATCGGTCAGCCAATCCTCAGCATCAAGAGGGTCGACACAGTAACTGAAAGCTTTAGGATTGTTGGCCAAGAACTGGTTGAGGGTAGCATGGTGCTGCTGGAAGAAGTTGCCTTGGTTCATTGGAACACCCTGATTAGCTTGATTAGCTTGCATAGCTTGCATTTGCTGCATCATCTGCATCATCAACTGAGTGTTCTGAGCTGTAGTCTGCATAATTGCTCTCCAAGCCTCAGGCGGAGGAGGAGGTGAAGGAGGATGCTCTGGGACCTCTTCCACCTCTGGGTTGGCATTCGGAACCCTTTTCGGAGCCATCCTGTAAGAGATGACCACGAATCAGCAATTGATTGACAAAAGGAATAAGCTGAATCAATGGAATGAATTGCAACAAGTCTTCACAATAATCATTCGAACAATTAAGAACGAATGAAATCATCCGAACAAGAGGAACGAATGAATTTCTCAGTTAATTGATAACATCAGTCTTCACGAGAAGCCACATAGGGATCAAAAGGATAAATAATAAAACAACAAGGTATGGAAAGGAACAAACACAAGAGAGGAGTTTCGTTCTAACATCTTTGTGCTGAAAGCATATGAACGCGTTACGAAAAGGTTTTGCAATCCCCGGATCAGCATAGCCAAGGACCCTTTAAGATGCAACTCCTGATAGTAACATCGGTCATATAACTCCTTCACTCAATGTCGAACACCGAACTCACTAACCTGCATTCGTTGGAAGAATGCCTACGATCTACTGGATAAAACCCACCTATAGCTTTCCGAAAGATTCCAGTTATGCAATCAGGTGTTGGGGATACACGGGAAGCACCGCGCAATCAACTCTAACCTACATCCAGGTGTATCCATCCTTCAACACATAACCAGTCTTTCTCGGAAACTGTGTACCTCGGACCTTCGAAAAGCATCCACTATAACAAGCTATGGCAATACTCCCGAACTACCTCCCCAGTACTGGGTGATGTCGGGGTTATCTTGCCACTGGCCGTATAGGGGAGATTTTCGATGTCGGCCGTCTTAAGTATTTAGTACTGTCGCGATATGCTTGTTACAGTGATACCCCGAAGCTCAACTCCTCGGTAACAGGAGGCATCGGGAACAATATCCTTGTCACAAGAACATCGAAACAATCCCAGAATACTCGCGGGATTCCTAAAAAAAATTTTGTGCAAATTTTGAAGATAGGAGAGACAAGAGCAGACGTCAGGAGTCCTCACCAGAGAGAAAGGGGATGGGAAGCAAAGAAATCCTACTCTCCGATATAATATAGGACTCAAAAAGTTTTCAGTGTGTGCCTAGACTCAACCGTCAACAGTTCGATCAAACAGTGGGGGCTCCTAGGTCGGAGAAGGCTCTGAATACCAACTTGTAATGCCCAGGATGGAATTATACCTCCTACGTGTCGAGGCACGACTTAAAGGCATAAGTCCATCCTAGAATGATCTCAAGTTTGGTAATCTTTGCACAACTCATGTAAAAGAGGGATAGTAAACTTAAAATAGTTGGCTTACAATCGCCACGTCACAGAATAACAGTACAAGTCTCAAACATCATACAATAAGATCACTACAACCCTCTAAGGGCAAAAGCCAAATGTCAAAGTACCAAACTCAGATAAAACAACCACAGGCGGATCGAATCCTAGTAAGAGACTCCACTACTGATCGTCCGGGTAGCGCACGTAGTAACGACTACGCTCCTCGTCGTACTCCCAATCCAGCTCGGTGCCATCACCTGGATAGCTCACAGCTGGACCTGCATCTGGTGTGTGAAGTAACTGTGAGCCACAGAGGACTCAGCAATCCCGTTCCCGGGTAACAGAACTATCAAAGCCTTTAGGTGAGGGAAAGGCTGAAGAAAGAAATGAGGTGAAGGAACAACAAAGAGTCTGCAGCAGCAACTAGCACTAACTTACGCAAGTGAGAGCGAGAAGAGAAGGCATCGCGAGAAGTGATCACGAAGTGATCCTAGCTACAAGCTCACAAACATAACCCCTCCGTGTTCAACTCCCGAATCCCTATTCGGAAATTGACAGTCACGGAACACACGCTGGTAGTGTATTAGTATCATTGTGTCAAGTTTTCTACAACCGGAATTAACAAGCTCCCATCTGCCACATAACCGCGGGCACGGCTTTCGAAAGTTCAAACCCTGCAGGGGTGTTCCAACTTGACCCATTACAAGCCCACGATCCGCGGAGTCGCAACTCCAAAGTGGGAAGACCCGAGTATCCTCGGAATCCCTTGCTCACGTTAAACCGAACTAAGGTAAGGCTAATCCAGCAAATCCTCCCGGCGTGCCGACACCCTGATAGTAGCCGCGCGTATCTAGTCTCAGGCCACGACCGGATGAGCACAGCGTACAGTGGCCGAAATACCCAAGTTGCCAAGGGGGGCCCCGCACACGACTCTAGTTTGGACCAACACTCAAATCGAGCACTGGCCCAGGGGGGTTGAATTAATTAAGCCTCGGGTTAATTACTCCCTCGGAAAGGTTTAAGTTGTGTTAGGCGAATAGTACCAATGTTGGGACTTGCTGGAAAAGACTTAGCACTTAGCGGTTTATCGAGGGGGTCCCATACACCCCAACCGTGTTAGGAACGCGTAATCAAGGAACATAAAACCGGCTTATACGGATCCTAACGGCATGAGTGGAACAAAACACCAAGCAAAAGGCTTAGCCTTCCACCCTTGCCAATGTATAGGTGATTTCAATTAAAACATTTATATAGTGTGATATAACCCAACCAAACTTCATCATGAAGCAAGCATCTTCACTTCACCTGCAACTAGCAACGCTATAAGAAGGGCTGAGCGAAGCGTACTTAGCCAAGCAACGGTTTGCATAGGTAGGGTGGTTAAACATGGCAATTGGTTACAAGTAGGAGGCTGACAAGAAGAACATGGGCATCGAGGCAAAACTATAGATCGAGACTACTAGCAATAGACAAAGATAGTAAAGTTATCGGGGTTCGGTCATCTTGCCTGAAGAGAAGACATTCGGATCAAAAGAAGGGTCCTCGTGCTCAAACTCGTTGGAAACCTCGTGATCAACCTCGTTGGAAAACTCGTGCTCAACCTCCGGCTCTAAACAAGACAAACACACCAGCACCAATCAACACGATGCAATGCGCACTCGAAAAACATGAATGCGAGATGGATGTGTTGAAATATATTGCCCGCCTTCCTCCATCAGTTCGGACTTTTGGATGAGTTGGCTGGAGCATGAATTCAATAGGATGCACTAGTGATGCACAAGGAGCACGTAAAACATCACTCAAGCAAAACACCTCAAAACAAGATAACAACCTGATATTAATAATCTACACAGAAAATCACCCAAGTTTGATATAAGATTCGCTGAAAACGGAGTTACGGGCTAAAAGTTATGCCCGAAACAAGATTTAAGCGAAAACTGCAAATTACAGCAACATAGCATCTTGGAAGCACAAAATAATTAATCTACAGCACCCAAAAAGCATGGCAAAGGACTTGAACATAAACTAGATATAATGTACAGCAACTAGGTCCAAAGTGCACCCCCAACGGAGTCACGGATCAACAGCAATGATCTTGGACATATTGAACTTTGAAATAAAATTCTGGCAGCAGAATTTTATTGAAAGTTTGGAGCAAAAGATAAACATGCTACAGCCACTCAAATGGACATGTGAGGACATGGATGGAAAGACAACAATGTATACTTCATGGAACAATCAAAATCCACCCCAAAACTATCATGCTTTGTCCTACAACATCACACGAACATGGCATCGGAACATAACAGATTTCAGACTTAGTGAAATTTCACTAAGTCCTAAAACAGCAATATCATCATAGCACACAAAAGAGCAAGTTTAAGACACATCTAAACTAAACATGGCAAAGGGTAAGCACCTCATCAAAATACATATGACGGTGATCCCGAAACACACAAGCATGCATCAATGTGGTGAACACACCGATTACAACGAGCTTAACAACATGGCATTTCATAACAAGTGAAAACACAACATATGAACATGTCATCTTGCAACGATGATAACAAGGAAACAATACATCTACCATGCAACCTATCACACACAACACGTAGTTCTTGGCAAGACGAACACGTGGACATGTCATTTGCTTCGTTTGGACAAACGAGCTAAAAGATATCACATGTCAAAGGTGGCACAAAAATAACACATAGCAGCAGTTTATATCATCATACACTCTTGCAACAGCAAAACAAGCCCCTAGATGACCTCTAACATGCATGGCTACAACAGGTAAAACGTAGAGGGCATCTCCACGAACATCTAGACATATCACACGCTCAAAACGGAGCAACAGGTAAAAAGATACAGCAGGTCAAAGTAGGCATATCAGAACAGAGAAAACAGGGGCTTAGGGAAAAAGTCAACCTCTCCAGATCTGCAGCTACAGTAACGGATCCGGCCCGGTGAACAGTGCGCGGCCCAGATCTGGAACAGCGGCGGCGGGATCTGGCCCGTGGGGCGGTGCGGCGACCGGCGGCCCACCGCGGAGAGGGAGGCCCGTGGCGGCGGCAACTGGACCCCGGGGCGAGCGGGCGCCTGGCTGGGCCCGAACGGCGCGGATCTGGCCCGGCTCGCGGTAGGCGGCGTGAAAGCGGCGGCCCGCGGGGGCGAAGAGGGCGGCCCGCGTGCGGTGGTACGGGCCGGCGGCGGTGGCGCGCTCGGGCCGGTCGAAGCGAAGGAGGCTGCTGGCCCGCTCGGGCGTGTGGAGGCGGCCGGCTGGAGGTGGGCCAGCGTAGCGATCCGGCGCAGAAGTGGCGAGCGGCGGCGCTGGCCTCGTGGCCTGGCAGCCGGGGTGCTGGGCCGGACGGCCGACGGGCCCCTGCGCGCTGCGGGGATGTGGTCCGGTCGGCGGACGAAGTGGTCCAGGGCCCGGTCGAACGGCGGCGCTGGGTGCGGTCGAAGCCCCGCAGCGAGGAGCGAGCGTTGACCTCGGCCAGTCGGATCGAAGCGAGCCGGTCGGCTGCTGCGGCTGGCGGCGGCCGATCTGATAGATCCCCTCGGGATCCGAGAAGACAAGGAAGATTTTTGGGATCTGAGCTCTGAAATTTAGGGAAGAAGAAGGGGAATGTCCAAATGGACTAGGGGTCTATTTATAGCAGCTTTAGACTAGGGTTTGGAGGCTAGGGTGTTTAGGAGCCCTCCGATCGTGATCCAACGGATCCGATCGCGGGGATGATTTTAAAAGGACTAGACGGAGATAAAAGAAAACAACAGGGGTATTTCCGGGACACGAAGTAAGGGCACTTCGGACCCGCACGGACAACGGAGGGAAAAGTCAACGGAGTCCAAACGAGACGAGATTTGAGAGGCGGGTTGCACACAACAAAACAACAACACACAACACAACCTCGCGGCACACCGGTAACGAAAAACGCCCGAACAACAAAGTAGGCCTACGGGACGTCACGGACACGTGAGGGAGCTCCGGAAGACGAAACGGACAACGGGAAGAAACGCCACGAACCGGATGCAACCCACAACACAAATGCAATGCAATGCACATGTCTACATGATATGAATGAATGCCACACACTCACACAACAAAACGACGAAAGCCCGAAAGACAAAGAACCCGAAATGGAAATAGATGAAGCCGGAGATTTATTATAAGCCCAAAAGGGAAAGTATTACATCCGGGGCATTACAATTCATGAGGTCTAAGGTAATGTTCCCAAACACGCAAAACTCTCACCAAGGCATATAGCTCTTTATCATAGATGGGATAGATAAGTTGCGCTCCGGATAGCTTCTCGCTAAAGTAAGCAATTGGGCGCTTTTCTTGCATGAGCACGCCACCTATGCCGGTACCACTAGCGTCACAATGAATCTCAAAAGGTTTATCAAAGTTAGGTAGAGCAAGAAGTGGTGCATGCGTGAACAAGTCTTTTAGCTTAATGAACATGGTGTCTTGCGACGGACCCCAAACAAAGGGTGCGTTCTTCTTGCTCAAGGTGTGTAGAGGCATAGCAATTGTGCTAAAATCCTTCACAAAACATCGATAGAAACCGGCTAAACCAAGAAAGCTACACACTTGTTGGAGATTCGTTGGTTGAGGCCAAGTTTTAATTGCTTCAATTTTAGTTTCATCAACGTGAACACCTCGGGAAGAAACAACAAATCCTAGGAAGACGACCTTGTCAACGCCAAAAGTGCATTTTTCCATGTTAGCATATAAGCGCTCTTTCCAAAGGGTTTGCAAAACCATATGGATGTGTGTCACATGGTCCTCAAGTGACGTGCTAAAAACGAGGATGTCATCAAAGTAAACCACTACAAAGACGCCTATGTAGGGTCGTAGCACAAAATGCATAAGACGCATAAATGATCCGGGTGCTTCCAATAAACCCATTGGCATGACAAGCCACTCATATAACCCAAAATTGGTTTTGAAAGCCGTTTTCCACTCATCACCCTCTTGAATGCGAATTTGTTAGTAGCCACTTTTAAGATAAATTTTCGAAAATATGGTGGCACCACATAATTCATCAAGCATGTCGTCTAAGCGTGGGATAGGATGACGGTATCTACCGGTGATAGCATTTATCGGCCTACAATCTGAGCACATGCGAAAACATCCATCTTTCTTAGGCACGAGAATAACCGGAACGTCACAAGGGCTCAAGCTTTCACGTACATGACCTTTGTCGATGAGTTGTTGTACTTGCCGTTGTATCTCCTTGGTTTCCTCGGGGTTGACACGGTAGGGAGCCTTGTTCGGAAGTGGTGCGCCGGGTATGAGTTCGATGCGGTGTTCGATTCCGCGAAGTGGCGGTAGGCCCGGAGGGAGCTCATCGGGAAAGACGTCCGAGAATTCCTGCTACAATTTAGACAACACTAAAGGTGGAGGTAGTGAAGTGTTAGTAGGCTTTGCTTCCCCTTTGCATAAGAGAAAAAGGTGAAAGACACTCGAGGGGTTCTCATACACTTCTCTCATCTCACTTTTGGTGGCAAATAGCACTAGTTGTTTCTTGTCGCTCATCGTGGAGTCGCTCATATTTGGTTTGTGGCTCTCACTCTCCTTTTGGTGGCTCACTCTCTCATCATTCTCTCCACGATGGTTGGTAGATAAGTGTTTGTCGGCGGCTACTTGAGTTGGAGACATTGGGCGTAGCACGAACTCCTTTCCTTTTATTTTGAAGCTATAGTGGCTGGTCCGTCCATTGTGTGTGACTCCACGATCATATTGCCATGGTCGTCCAAGAATAAGGTGGCACACGGACATGGGGATCACATCACACTCAAGTGTGTCCTCGTAGGCGCCTATCTTGAAGGAGACTTGCACGGTATGCTCGACTCGAAGAGTTCCTGCATCGTTAAGTCATTGGACCTTGTATGGGTGAGGGTTCTTTGACTTCACCAAGTTGAGCTTGTCGCATAGCTCTTCGCTTGCCAAGTTGTGACAACTTCCTCCATCGATGATAACCTTGATGGAGCATCCATTGATGCCGGCCTTGGTATGGAAGATATGACATCTTTGATCGTCACCTTGTTGATGTTGTAGTGTCGAGACCTTGGAGACAACGAGATTGGGACTCGACTCATTGTCGCAAAACACTTGACGATCTTCATCTTCATTCACTTGGCGATGCATAGTGACATGTTCGAGTGCTTCCATTTCGTCATCGCTCATGGAGTCATAAGAACCGTCATCATTGATGATCATGGTAAGAACGGTCTTGCACTCAAATGACTTGTGGTCTCGCCCTTGGCACTTGAAGCATTTGATGGAACTCGTCTTGGAGTTGTCCTCGGTTGGAGTTGTAGATGATGAAGCTTTTGGCTTGAAGTTGTTTGTAGAAGGTGGCCGACTTGATGTAGTCGCATTATTGTAGTTGGACTTGTCACCGAAGTTTGTAGATGGCTTGGTAGAGGTAGGAGGGACCGCAGTCGTTGAAGCTTGGTTGTAGGAGCCGAAGTTCTTGGATGTGAACTTAAAGTACTTGTAGTCCTCTTGAACTTGTCGCTCCGCTTTGGTGGCTTGGTGTACTATCTCTAGGAGATTGGTGTATGGTTGAAAGTCCGCAATCTTCTTGATAGGATAATTGAGTCCATTCAAGAATCACACCATCGTTTGTTCTTCATCTTCCGTGATGTTTCCTTGTATCATGGCAATCTCCATCTCCTTGTAGTACTCTTCAACGGACTTGGTACCTTGCTTGAGGAGTTGTAGATTCTTGAACAAGTCATGGTTGTAGTGTGTTGGCACGAAGCGTGCTCTCATGACTTCCTTCATTTGAGCCCAAGTAGTGATGGGAGGTTCGCCTTTTGCTTCTCTTCTCTCAATGATTTGCTCCCACCAAATGAGAACATAGTCTTGGAACTCAAGGGAGGCCATAGCAATTTTCTTCTCTTCATCGAAGTTGTGTAAGCGGAAGATCTTATCGACTTTCAATGCCCATGAGAGGTAGTCTTCGGGATCAGTGCTTCCGGAAAACTTTGGCATGGTGAACTTAAGCTTGCCATAGCGATGCTCTTCATTGTTTGCTTGCCTATTGGGAGGGTGTTCTTGATTGGGATGGTTGTTAATCTCATGTTGCTCTTGGCAGAGTAGATGTTCATTGTCGTGGTGCACTTGCCGAGCTTGCGGTTCTTGTTGATGTTGTTGCTCTTGTCGTGCTTGAGGAGGAACTTCTTGTTGCATTCGTGCTTGATGTCGCCTCTCTTGCATCTCATCGCGAAGGAAATCCTCTTCTTGACGAGTGTGTCGATTGCGAGTTGCCACATTGCGATGTGAATCACGTAATGCTCGTTGCGCCTCAAGAGCTTGAGCTTCTTGGCAGTGTTGTGCTTGACGATGAGCTTCGGCATCTTGTTCTTCTTGGTGTTGACGTGCGCGCTCTTGTTGTTGTTGGCGTAGTCTTTGCCGTTCTTGTGCTTGCTCAAGTGTAGCTTGGTTTTGACAATGTCGACTTTCTTGGTCGTCAAGTAGGTCTTGAGAGCTCTTGTCATGAAGTGGATTCCGGTTGTCGTGTCGAGCTTGACGTGCGGTTTGACGAAGAGTGTTCGATGTAGGTGTACTTGAGCCGTCCATGGAGTCAATGTGTCGACTTGAGCGGCTTCGTCTTTGAGAGGAGGTGGAAGAAGAGCGTCGGTTGACTATCAAAGTCCGTAGTGCATCCAATTGAGTAGCCATGTTGGTGTTGATGATATCGAATTGCTCTCTTGTTCTTGCTTCAAATTGGCGCGCGTCGGCGACGACTTGCTCAATGTGCTCTCACATAGCTTCACTCTCTTGATGTAGAGCTCGTTGGACACCGAAGAGATGTAGTTTGGTGACGTAGTTGTTCGATTCTTGAGGATCATCGAAGAGCGGGTTCGTAGATGTACTTGGCCTATCCATCGTCACAAGCAAGTATGTGAGTGGGAGAAAGGAGAAGACAATACTAAATGTACCTTGACCGAAGTTGACAATGGATCAATGATCACTCAATAATGTAACCCGCAAATAGTACTATTGGTACCAAGTATTGTCGATTCTTACACCTACACAAGTAAAGCTTTTGAGAGGAGCTTGGTTAGGATGGTGGAAAAATTCAATGCAAAAAGTGAGTTAGATTCAGTGATGTTGAAAATGATTCACAATTGGCTCATGCAACAAGAAGATCACTCGATATGGAGCACACGGAACACACGGACGGATAGATAAATGTGGTTGTGCAACCAAAAGTGAGCGAAAATGGGGAGTCCGCGGAAAATGCTCGTGTTGCACAACTATAGAGAGACGCTAACCGATTGCTTAATAGGCGGATACGCACTTGTGCACGACCTATAAGAGCAATGTAACGACTTCCTAGCACAAGTATGCTATGAGTGTATGATGTGCCATTGCTTTTAGCACAAGATAAAGTATTGCTATCTCATACGATCTCTTTGGATGCAGGGCACTTGATGCTATTTATGCTTTTGCTTATAAGATTTGGATGGCTCTTTTGCTTAAAAGCTTTTGAGCTCTTTCTTTGGCCACTTATGCATGCTTCTCGCATCATGGTAGTTATTGTGTATGCAGAACACGCTTGTGTCACACGGAGATATGATGATGTAGTATGCAATGTCTATGACTATCACTAATGTGCACAAGTGTCATGGCCCGGCAATACTCAAATGGCTTGTCTCGGTAGGAAAGCTACGCAAAATGGTCGATGAGGGTCTATCAATGCAATTGCAAGGTAGTAAGCGAAGTGTCGTCAATGTTACCGTCCTTGTCGAGGTTGGGAGGTGGTCTGGTTGATGTCGTTCCGCTCCAAGATAGCCGAAACACAAACGGAAACGGAGAAAACCACAACGCAAATGATCCTAGACACAAAGCGGTAAGACCGTAGTGATGTTGGTTAGGCAATGGTGGTGGGGGGGTATGTCAAGGTTATAGCGGAAGATGTGGCTAGGGTTTTTGTGGTGGTGGAAAAGTGGCGAAGAAAAACTGCAAAATGCAGTTTCGACAGGGTTGGCCGAATGATCCGGGCGTCTGGCCGGATGATCCGGATGGATGTTCGGTTGATCCGGGCATGTAAAACCTTGCGGGATGAACTCGGGGAAGAGGTGGAAAAAATATTTTTTCTCGGATTTTCGGTGGTTTTTAGGCTGGGGGAGGTGGGGAAAATGGTAATGCACTTGTCACACAACTCAACCACGGATCACAATCAACAAAATCTCATCAAAACACACAAATCACAAAAAAAATTGTGGGGCTATTTTTGTGGAGATTTTCGAATTTGGACGAAAAACAACAAAAACAAGCTAGAAAACAACGTGTGGGGCTCCCAATTCGTGATCAACCAAGGCTCATGAT
The DNA here is from genome assembly GCA_902687465.1 of Secale cereale. Lineage (NCBI taxonomy): Eukaryota > Viridiplantae > Streptophyta > Magnoliopsida > Poales > Poaceae > Secale > Secale cereale. The sequence continues at coordinate 342,694,253 of LR738712.1, forward strand.
ACCATAGATGATGTAGGGTGGGACCCTACGTGGCCGACTTTCACGAAAAGAACGGATCCGGGGAAGAACACGAGGGGCACGAGGAAAAAACACAAGAGAGACAAGGAGAAAACACTCAAATCAACCAACTTAGGTCACACAGGTGCTAGATCCGGGTACACAAAGTGCGATACACGATACACGATCAACTAAGGACGATACAAGTAGCGGTAGTCATCTCCGTGAGGAGGTCTTAATGTTCTTCTCCGTATAGGAGTTCTTGAATCCGGTGGATCTTCTCCGAAGAGGCCGTGGTCTCGTAGGAGAGGAAACACAAAGCTAACCCTAGATAGTATAGGTATAGTGCTATATATAGGCTAGGAGGGGCGAAGAGGTACATGGGCCTCAGCCCACCACTATGCACGCAGGCACTGTCCGGATGATCCGGACGTTTGGATGATCCGGGCTTCGGGGGGTCGGATGATCCGGGGCGGCGTCCAGATGATCCGGACGTGTCTGAACCGCTGCAGGTGGCCCGGATGTCCAGGTCTCCGTCCGGATGTCCGGGTGCGTCCGGATCATCCGGCTTCAGCTTGGGCTTTCGGGTGTCCTTGGGCACATTTGCCGGATCGTCCGGACGTTTGTCCGGATCATCCGGGTCTCGGCCGGATCGTCCGGGACATCGTTCGGATCGTCCGGGCTGGCTGAGTTTCGGCCGTTCTTCTCCTCCTTCTTCATGCTTCGATTCTTATTGTCCCTTGACTTCTCCATGGTTGCTCCAGAGGTGCCTGAGTATGCAAAGAGTCTCTGATGACGGTAGCATCCATGTCTCATCTGAATCAAAGCGACGTAGAGAGAGGAGTGAGGTCACCTCAGTCTCGAGAGCTCGTGCTTGAGCACGTGTCATGGGTCCACTTGGCACTTGGTGAGACGATGGTAGGTCCATGGGGATGACCTTCGGATGCTCTGCATCACCTATCAACTATGTCACTCTCTCTATGTGGTGGCTTACTCACTCCCTCAAAGTAGGTGCACTCAAACTCACATATGGTGGAGTCACTCATCTCACTCAATTGGTGGGGGTTGTGGCTCTCCTCACATGGGAATTGGGGCAGCTCATCATATATGGGGCTAGTGGTGAACTCGCTCTCACTCTCAAAATGGTGGCACAAGTCACTCAAGTCATCATATGTCGCCGTGGTCGAAGGGAAAATCCCATGCTCAACCATCTCGTCACCGTCGCCATGGATGAAGGCCGAAGATGGCACATCATCGCTCTCGCCTCCAAAGATGGAAGCATCATCCTTGCTCATCACCATGTCGTTCGCCTCCAAAGCTTGGTCCTCGAATGGCTCCATAGTCGTAGTCGTCGCCGCACGATCTTGAAAAAGAGTCGAAGTAGACTCGGCATCATCAATGCCACAAAGAGGGATGGTGGTGAAGTTGGACTTGGGAGCGTCGTCTTGGAACTCCATTGACTTGGACATCATGGTGGTACTACCCTCATGCTCGCCGTTTTGGAGCTTGGTCTTCGAGAAGTGTGCTTTCGGTGGAGAAGCATTGGCCTTCCTGAGGTCTTGTTCCGCCTTGAGAGCACCAATGTAGTTGTCATCGAGGGACTTGTAGTTCTCAAGGAAGATAGTCTTGTAGATGTCGTTGTGCAATCCCATCATGAAGTGGAGCTTCATCGAAATGGGGTCGTCCACGCCGGCTCGTCGCAAGGCAATCTTCATCTCCTTGAAGTACTTGTCGATGGACTTGGATCCTTGGGTGGTATTCTCCAATTGGCGTAGAAGTTGTTCCATGTAGGTGGGAGGCACGAACTCTCGTTGCAAAGCTTTCTTCGTCTTGGGACAACTCATCTGATACTCCGCCGAAGGTGTGTGAAACCACCATGTCGATGCGAAGTCGTGGAAGTTTCTTGTAGCGCACTTCACTTGATCTTGGGGAGGAACTTGAAGTAGCGTGAGGTAGTCGTCCATCAAGCGTTCCCACTCGAGATACTCCTCGGGTTCTTGAGTCCCATAGAAAGGAATCTCGTTGTCGTTGCGAGGTCGTAGTAGCTTGTGGTAGTCACGGACTTGAGCTTGGGGAGCTTCTCTTGAGCATAAGCTTGAGGTGCTTGTGGGTGAAGATGCCGTATGTCCAAAGGCGAAGATGCCTTGAAGTCGCTTGGCGAAGATGCCAAGGTACATGGTGAAGTCGTTGAGCGGTTGTTGGTGTTGAGCTCATGACCTTCACGTTCTTGTCGTTGATGGTGTCGATGCCGATGTGATCTCGCCGAAGATGGTAGCTCGGAAGGATGTGCACTAGAGCATCTTCTTGAAGATTAGGGAGACCTCTTGCGGTTTTTGAGGAGGGCTTTGAGCTACTTAATTGGAGCATCCATGTTAGCACACAAGTTATTCGTCATGGCATCGAACTTGTCATTGTTGGTGTAGACGGGAGATGAAATGCTTTACCTATCCATCACAAGACTCGAGCAAAGGTGAGTAGGAAATGAGATAAACAATACCAAGTTACCTTTTCCGAATGTTGAGGATGTATCCCGTTTCACTCAATGTGAAATGAAAGAATAGTGGAATTGGTACCGGACTTGTTCACTCACACCTATCATGTAAAGCTTTTCGAGTAGCTTGGTTAGGATAAGTGGCACAAAAAAAATTTGATGCAAAAAGTTAGCAAGAGTCAATAATGTTGAAATAGATTCACAAATTCATAAATGTAACAAGTAGACCAATAGCAATACGTGGCACACGAAAACACACACACGGATAGATAAATGGGGTCGTGCAACCAAGGAGTGAGCTCAAAATGTGGAATCCACGGAAAACACTTGTTATGCGGAGCATCCTAGGTACATCACCATGTCAAGAGTCCGCTTGGCAAGTGACACGTGCGACCTCAACTTCTCATACAAAAAGGTGAATCATCTCCTTTACACGTGTTCACTTCACCACTTCGAGGATGGTATACTACTTGACACTCCACTTGTGTGCATGCATAGGTATTGTCGGAGCTTCACGGACGACGAGGAGGAGAGCGCCAAGGATCACCTACACCATCCGCGAGGGAAGCGTTGAAGAGAAGACGGAAGAAACGGAGCTGCAGCAAGCTACAGGCTCCGGACGTCCGCTACACACCGGACGTCTGACGCGTCCCAAGCGACCGGACGACCAGCAGCCACTGGACATCCGTGACATCGTCAACAGAACATAATCGGTGGAAAATAGCGGAAGTCCGGGAAATACCAGACGTCCGGTCCCTCCCGAGCCACCGGGCGTCCGGCGCCCAGCGGACATCCGCTCCCTGCCTGTGCGCAGCCGCGACCTATGGCCTTGTATCCCTTCCCACTCTCCCTCTCGCCCACCTAGACTATATATACTCCTCCACCCCCACCATTTTAGGATTAGCATTGATTTAGCTCATATGAGAGATAGAGCTTTGCTCATCCATTACGGATCTACTCCACGAGAGAGACCGCGACCCCTCTACGGAGAAGATCCACCTTGGATTCAAGACCCCTAACGGGAAGATCCTTCGCGGATTCAAGACCTCCTCACGGAGATGAACTTTACCTTGTATCTTTCCCTTTGTTGTTCATGTACCTTGTGATCTTGTGTGTTTGATTGTCTAGTGGATGTGTGATTGGACTTCTTGTTGAGTGTTTTCCCTTGTGTTTTCTCCCCGTGTTCACCGTGTTCTTTGTGGGATCCTCTCCATTTCGTGAAAGATCGGCCAACTAGGGTTCCACCCTACATCATATGGTATCAAGAGTAAGGTTTCTCACGAATTTGGAACCCTCTCTACCGTTTTCTAGCCTTCTTTTGTGTGATTTCGTCGTAAAATTCGAAAATCCCCACCAAAAATAGCCCCGATTTTTTTTGTGATTTGTTGGTTTGATGTTGTTTTGTTGATTCTGATCCGTGGATTTGCTTGGTTTCAAGTGGATCTAGCATTTCCCCAAGTTTCCCCGTCTTTCACCCACAAAATCTCATCAATTTCAAGCCCAAAATCTCCATTTTCCGCCCAAAATCGTGCCCCAAAACTCGCATCTCGCGTTGACCTCGACCCACCGGACGACCGACGTTTTATCGGACGTCCGGACCCTCACGAAGAACCGGACGTCCGTCATCCACCGGACGACCGGAACCACCTGTACAGAAGAAATTACCGGATTTCCGAGCCCGACCAGACGTCCGGTCACCGGTCGTCTGTCACTTTCCGGACGTCCGGTACCTGTAGATTCCCACTTCGGCTGATTTTTGTTTTGTCCATAACTAATTCATCCGAACTCTGATTTCGACGTTCTTTAGCTTGTTTTGAAGCTCTTGACATTCCCCATACCAGAAAAATACTACCATCATCATTTGACTCCATCAAATTTTGTCAAATTTGGCAAGTTTGTATAGGCCTTCCACCATATCATCCGCATAACCACCATAGCCTTCCGCAACCTAACCCATTTTGTCCACCATAGCATTTGTGGTTGGTTGAGTAGTGATTTGAGTCTCCTAAGGTGTTTAGGCTACTTAGGGCAATTGCTTCTTCATCAACCACCACCACCACTTTCACATACCCATTTGCCCACTATACATTTCCGCCAACCCAACCTAACCCAATTTTGTTGAGCTTGTTTGAGTTGTGGCTCATGTCTCCTAAGGTGTTTCAGTTACTTAGGGACCGTGACTTCAACTCCGACATCGTGTATAGCCCATCATTCCACTTCCGCAACCACCACCGCTTTGCCGCTACCATCATTTGACATTTGTCCTTGAGATTTTGAGTTGTGGTTTTTTCCGTTTCCTAAGGTGTTTCGGCTAATTAGGAACAAGTCTACATCGAGAACACCGCCACTCATCATCGCCACTAGGTCGTCATTGTACATAAGGACGTAACCTCGACGACATCATTGTATATTCCCCTTGCAATTGCATTGTTAACCCCTAGCCCATTTTACGTCACTTGCCTATCGAGACTAGCCTTTGAGTAATGCCGGCAACGTTACTTATGCACATTAGTGATCATCGATCCGCCCTTCCATTGCATACATACCATATCATATTGGTATCATCATATCATCCCTTGTGTCACAAGATTGTTCCCGCATATACACAATTGCTATCTTGGTTTGTGCATCGTGGCCATATAAAAAAAGAAAAGAAGAATAAGCTTTTAAGCAAAAGAGCCACAAAGAAGCTTGTAAGCAAGTGCCATAGCATCGTACCACATTGCATATAAGATTGCCATATCCGATCATCTTGGATCATCTTGTGCTAAAAGCACCGAAACATCATACACATAGCATACTTGTGATAGGAAGTCGCTACATTTTCCATCTTATAGGTTGTGCACAAGTGTCGTATCCGCCTATTGAGCAATCGTGCTAGCGTCTCTCTTGAGTTGTGCAACACGAGCGTTTTCCGTGGATTCCACATTTTGTGCTCATTCCTTGGTTGCACGACCCCATTTATCTATCCGTGTGTGTGTTCCCGTGTGCCACTCATTGCTATTGGTCTACTTATTTCGCTTGCAAATTTGTGAATCTCTTTCAACATTATTGACTCTTTCTAACAATTGCATCAAATTTTTGTGCCACTTATCCTAACCAAGCCACTCGATAAGTGTGTTGCCCGAAGACCGATGCTCCAGAAGATTCCATATGTTCCAGGTTTTCCCGCGTGTTTCAGTTGTGCTTGCTCTATTTATTTTTGCATTGCATCATATCATCATGCCATCATGTCATAATTCTTCTGCATTTCTAAATAAACCGTATGGATCCTCGATCCATTTAAATCGAGGGAAGAGTGACTTCTCTTTATAACATATACTCCTAATATTATGGAGCTATTATAAATAAATATTCCATTTGTTTGGAATTAACCCAAACACACTTGCATATATTCCCCATGCCTTTTCTACTTCAAGTTTCATCGTCAAAACCTTGTCCATAATTCTTATCCGTTTTATTGAGGCTCCTCCAAAAATTCGAACATTTTTGGACACTTCTGAAACCAAGTCCTAGTTCAAACCCATTTGAATAAAATTCAAATGAGTTGAATTTTCATCATTAAATCATGCCATTTCTATTTTGCTTGGGTTACGCTCATTTTTATGATCCCAGGAAAAATAATCCCACGTGCAAACTCTTTCCCTAACATCCCTTTCTTTTCTTTCTCTTTTCTGTTTTTTAGTTAAGAGAGAGGAGTGAGGATCTAAGGCCATCCCAGCCACAGCCAGGCCCAGCCAGGCCGGCCGCTCCTCTAATCCCAAGGCCAGGCGCCCCACCAGCTCCTTCCCTGGCCCATGGCCAAGGCTCAGCCGCCCCCAGCTACTCTAACCCTAAGAAGCCCGACCCCCTCTCCCTCCTCTTTTCCTTGCGCCGCCACCCTCGACCCCATCCTCTCGCCCGCTCGTCCCCTCCTCGTTCTTCCTCGACCCCCTCCAGTATCGCCGCCGCGCCATGCCCCTCTTCCCCTTCCTGAGATCGCTGCCGCCGTCCCAAGATCTCCAACGCCGCGCCAAGCCACCTCCGGCTGCCCCGTCACCTCGCGCCTCGACTCCTTCTGCCTCGACGGAGAAGGGCCCCCGGCGCCTGCGTCCGATCGCGCCTCGGCCTCACCAAGCCCGTGGAGCACCGCGTCGCGCTGCTCCTTCCGTCCCCGCGTCGCCTGGGACGCCGGATGCCACCGTCCCACTTCCTCCCCTGTGCCTCCCCGTCGTCCGCCCGACGCCTTCGTCCTCCTCAAGCCCGCACCCTCAAGCTCGCCGCCTCTCTGCCATGGCGCCTGCGTCGTCCTGCCGTGCGCGCCTCCCCAACATCTCTGGCCAGAGGCCGTCGCCCAGCTCTGCCCCACGCCCGCACTCGGAATCCCCTGCTACCTCTCGTCCACCGCTCGCATCCCGTTGCAGCGGCCACCTGGTCATCTCCTCCGGCCAGCTATGTCGCTGATGCCGCTGCTATGCCTTCTGCCCGCTATCACGTGCCAGGACAAGTCCAAGGACTTGGAGCATCAAGTTCGACGATACACCAAGGTCTACTACGTGACCGTCTCCGTTGTCCAAGTGTCGCCAAGATGCACCCCTGGATTCGCAAGTACCTCGACGCTCGACGCCCGAACGACTACCTTCGGTGAAGAAACGTGTACGACTACCCTCGAAGACCCGTGGATGCGCCAAGTACCTCTACGGACCGAGACGCCAAGTACCACTACGTGCATGTACCACTACCATCGCCCCGAAGACGTTCGATTTGCCAAGTACCTCTACCGTCAACCCCGAACATCTTCGGAAACGTGAACGGCTACAAAACGTGTACCACGACTCGCGAGTACCACTACTTCCTCTACGACCTCGAACCGCCCCGAAACGAATGCTTCGAAGGTATACCACCAAGAAGACCCCGTGGACAAACGATGTGTGTTGTGTGAGATGAATCGGATGTTTGCATCGTGTCAGTTGTGACCCTCGTTTGCCCTGTCGTTGTCAAGTGGGAACCGGGTAACCGGGAGCACCCCACCGTCTTTGCATTCACGCTCATGCCACCTTTCTTTTGCACCGGTCTCTCCACGAGTTGCCGGTACCGATATGTTGCGTGGCATCATTTTCGGATTCGTCGCCATGGCACCCTTTCTTTCCACCACGGTGAATAATACTCCTTATCATCTTCATATCTCTTCATGTTAACATTTAACTAAAAATTGCATAAAACTTGATCATGTCATCCGCATCATGATAACAACCTTTGAATGTTTAATTGTTGTTGCTTTAATAATTGCTAAATTGGTCATGTGGGGTTTTCCGGAATTGTTGTTGTTATTTCCGGCCTCATTTAAAATGCCTAGATAGCTAGTTTACACTTGCTTCACCTCTTGCCATGTTAACAAACTTTTAATCTTGTCTTGTAAATAAACGAGAGTCAATTAAATAATTAAAATGTGGTGTTTTGTCGATATGCAACTCGTTGCATGTTGAGCTCCACTTAAATTGTAGTGTTATTTGTGCACTTTACCATGCTATGCATATTTAAACCATACATGCATCATACCTTGCCATGTATTGCATCATATATAGACTTGTGTTGTTTTTCTGTGCTTCCTACCTTGCCATGTTTTGCTTCCTGTACAGACTTGCTGTGCATCATACGTAGACTTGTTTTGCATCATGCTTGTTTGAGCATATTGTCATGTCTCGTGTGGTGTCTTTACCGTGTTGCTTGCTTCTTCTCGTTAGTGCTTGTTCCGTTGCGTTCGTGAGGATTCGTTCGTCTACCGTGGTTCTTCTTCAAGGCTTCTTCTTCATCTTCTTCATGGATCCGTTCTTCTTCCTTGCGGGATCTCAGGCAAGATGACCATCACCTTGGATACCTTTACTATCATTGCCATGCTTAGTTGTCTCGATGCTATTGTTACATGTCACGCTACCCATCATTTATGTCAGCCTCTCCTTGTTGCCATGAAACCTCTAACCTTTGACACCTTCCTAGCAAAACCATTGTTTGGCTTGTTACCCGCTTGCTCAACCCCTCTTATACCGTTGTTAGTTGCCGGTGAAGATGAAGATCGTTCCAGGAGGGAACTTGTTGTTGGAATATCACAATATGTTATATGTATATTAACACACCTATATACTGGGCATGGGTGGAAGGCTTGGCCTTTTGCTCGGTGTTTTGTTCCACTCATGCCACCTTAGGCGCCGATAAACCGGCATTATGTTCCTTGATTTTGCGTTCCTTACACGGTTGGGTATATGGGGACCCCTTGACACTTCGTCTTTGAATAAAACTCCTCCAGCAAGGCTCAACATTGGTTTTAATTTGCCTCATAATAACAACTTAATTAAATAATTAAATTTGCATAGGGGGTCGCGCCCTCAGGTATTCTTTTCTACATAGCAGGGGGGCCAGTGCTGATGGTGTTGGTCCCAAACGGGGAGCCTGCAGGGCCACCTTGGGGAAACCCGAGGGCTGGTTTTACCTGTAGCTTTACCCATCCGGACGTGGCCTGAGACGAGATACGCGCGGCTACTATCATGGTGTCGGCACGCTGGGAGGTCTTCTGGACTTGTTTTACCATTGTCGAAATGTCTTGTGCACCGGGATGCTGAGCCTGATCGGATTTCCCTAAGATAAGGGGTGATGATATTATATTTATCACTTCAGCTGATCGTGAGAGCTTGTGATGGGCTAAGTTGGGACACCCCTGCAGGGTTATGATCTTTTGAAAGTCGTGCCCGCGGTTATATGGAAGATTGGAATTTGTTAATGTCCGGTTGTAGAAAACTTGACAGAGGATCCGAAGTAAAACACACAACTGTGTGAGTAACCGTGACTGTCTCTTTTTACTTTGAGAAGAGAACACGGTGGGGTTATGTATGACTCGTAGGTAGTTCAGGATCTTTAGCGATCATTACTAGTTTCCGACCGTTTGCGTAGATACTCATCTTATTCTTGTACTCGTAAGTTAGCCACCATATTATGCTTAGCCGCTGCTGCAACCTCACCACTTTACCTCTTCCTACCCATAAAGCTTTGCTAGTCTTGATACCCATGGTTATGGGATTGCTGAGTCCTCGTGGTTCACAGATACTACAACACCAGATGCAGGTACCGCTGAGAACAGTGCATGAGTTGGGTCAGGACTTTTGGGAGTTCCATGAAGAGAGTGGCAGTATGTGTGTGACGTGTTTCGACGATCAGTAGTGGTTTCTACTAGGGCGATTCGGACCTGTGGCTTTATGTTTTTGGTATCTTTCTTTTGGATCTTTGCCCGTAGTCGGGTTGTGATGTTTTGGATGATGATTTGCTTATGTAATGTATTGTGTGATGTGGCGAGTGTAAGCCAACTATCCTTTTGCAATTTCATCCCTATTTTTACATGAGTCGTGCAAAGATACCGAACTTGAGATCATTCCAGAATGGGCTTATACCTTTAAGTCGTGCCTTGACACGTAGGAGGTATAGTCCCATCCTGGGCATTACATAATAAGCTTTACTTGATAGGCGTGAGTGAACAAGTCTGGTACGAATTCCACTATTCTTTCATTTCACATTGAGTGAAACGGGATACATCCTCAACATTGGGAAAAGGTATCTTGGTATTGTGTATCTCATCTCCTGCTCACCTTTGCTCGAGTCTTGTGATGGATAGGTAAAGCATTTCATCTACTTCGGTCTACAACAACAACGACAAGTTCGATGCCATAACGAACCACTTGTGCGCCAACATGAATGCTCAAATGAAGGTGCTCAAAGCCCTCATCAAGAACCGCAAGAGGTCTTCCTCATGTTTGAGAAGACGCTCAAGTGCACATCCTTCCGAGCTACCATCTTCTGCACGATCACATCGGCATCGACAACATCAACGACAAGAACGTGAAGGTCATGAGCTCAACACCAACAACCGTTCAACGACTTCACCATGTACCTTGGCATCTTCGCCAAGCGACTTCAAGGCATCTTCGCCTATGGACATACGGCATCTTCGCCAACAAGCACCCCAAGCTTATGCTCAAGAGAAGCTACCCAAGCTCAAGTCCGCGATTTCCACGAGCTACTACAACCTCGACAACGACCACGAGATTCCTTTCTATGGGACTCAAGACCCCGAGGAGTATATCGAGTGGGAGCGCAAGATGGACGACTACCTCAAGCTACATCAAGTTCCCTACGAAGATCAAGTGAAGTGCGCCACAAGACACCTCCACGACAACGCGTCAACATGGTGGCTTCACACACCTTCGACGAGGTTCAACGTGAATTGGCCCAAGACGAAGAAAGCTATGTGGCGAGAGTTCGTGCCTCCCACCTACACGAAACAACTTCTACGCCAATTGGAGAACACCATTCAAGGATCCAAGTCCATCGACAAGTACTTCAAGGAGATGAAGATGGCCTTGCGATGAGCCGGCGTGGACGACCCCATTTCGATGAAGCTCCACTTCATGATGGGGTTGCACAACGACATCTACAATAATATCTTCCTCGAGAACTACAAGTCCCTCGACGACAACTACATTGGTGCTCTCAAGGCGGAACAAGAACTCATGAAGTCCAAGGCTTCTCCACCGCAAGCACACTTCTTAAAGACCAAGGTCCAAGACAGCGAGCATGAGGCTAGTACCACCATGATGTCCAAGCCCAACGAGCTCCAAGACGACGCTCCCAAATTCGATTTCACCGCCATCCCTCTTTTTGGCATTGATGATGCCGAGTACACTTTGACTCTTTTTCAAGATGGTGTGGAGACGAGTATGACTACGGAGCCATTCATGGACCAAGCTTTGGAGGCAAACGACATGGTGATGAGCAAGGATGATGCTTCCATCTTTGGAGGAGAGAGTGATGATGTGCCATCTTCGGCCTTCATCCACGGCGACAATGACGAGATGGTTGAGCATGGGATTTACCCTTCGACCACGGCGACGTATGATGATTTGAGTGACTTGTGCCACCATACTGAGATTTGCCCCAATTCCCATGTGAGAAGAGCCACAACCCGCACCACTTGAGTGAGATGAATGACTCCACCATATGCGACATTGAGTGCACCTATTTTGAGGGAGTGAGTGAGCCACCACATAGAGAGAGTGAGATGGTTGATACGGCATGTGAGGCCACTTCCTACACTAACGACTTGACCTTTACCTCTATTGTGTCTTCTCATTTGGTGCTAGGTCCCACATTTGATGACGCCGATCCTCGACGACTTTGTCCTTCCATTGGACAAGACGATGGCCATGGTGGAATATGATGCACCCCCCACATGGTTCCATCAAGATGAAGATGATGACCACCTTTTGGTCTTTCCCACCTCACCTAACCACATGAGTGGAATGAGAAAGGTAACAAAGGTGAAGGCGATGCTCTCGTCCGACTAGTGGACTATGTTAACATTGATTGCTTGCATGATGTTGATCCACCTATTGCCATGCTTCATTATAGTATGATTTCCCCATGCGATGATTTACCCATTTATGATGAGTTTGATGATTGCCATGTGGATTCTATTAGTTGTGATGCCATGTTGCATAGGATTTCTTGTGATAATTCTCTCGGTCACATCATGTTTAACAATCCGCTTGACTTTTCATATGCTATGCATGAGATCAACAATATGTCATATTTGCAATCTCATCGTAGTGACTATGCACATGCCATTAAAATAAACCCAATTTGCACATATGGCATAGATGACAAGCGCATGGTTATTGGCATTTGTTTTTCTTGTGATGATATTGACATGCTTCCTTTGCATCATATCCATCATATCCCATGCCATGATTACCTAGCTTCGGACATGCATTGTTTTGGAGGTTGTTCCACTTCTCCACATTATGCTTCCGATATTGCTCATGAGGAGACCCTCATAGTTTCCTCATACATTTTCGGAGATTTTGATCCACCCCATCCATTGCATGATCCCCATACTTGTGTGCACAATATGCTCCCCATGACTGCAAATGCTATTGTTGTGCCACATACTTTCTCTAATTTGTGTCCCCATCGTGCTATACATGACAACTATTCTTTCATGATGGATGACATATTTCTCTATCGTGCCTCAAATTTCTTTGAGCATTGCTTATCTTGTGCTAACTCTAACGTGCACATACACATCATGATGGATGATGTGTACATTTACCACGCATACAATTTCTTTGGTTTGTGTCTCTTTTGTGTAGGTCCCCATACTTACTCGTCAACCTCACGAGAGCATGAGCTGACGAAACGAGCTCTAGAGAGCACCGATGACTTGGGATTCCGTGGATTATCTTTCCCATCGCTCCCTTCGCGCATTTCTTCTACATGGCCCTCACATGGTTATGGCTAATTGTTCGTTATGTATCGTTTGCCCATATTGACATGTTCACATTGCATGATATGCCAATTCCTTTGCCTTTGCCATGCATTTGTGACCCATGCTTTGCATTACACAAGATGATTGATTCTCATACTTGTATGTGTATTAGCAAGTTTGGTGGAGATATCACTTATTATTGCCATGATTCCTTTGCACCCCATGCCTATTATGATGCTTTCATCTTGCATTCTATTCGTGCTTGCGATATGTCATGTGCATTACCTATACCCACTATTTGCTCACATTACCTGATTGCCATGCCTTCTCCTAGTGTGTTGCATCTTCGCTCCACTAGTTTGCATGACTTGATTATCATGCTTGCTTCGTGTAGTGCATCACCCATGATACATACATCCTCATTTCACGCGGTTGATAGCCACTCTTGCCATGCTTTTCACATGAGTACTATTGATTGTTGTCATATGTCTCCACATGTTGCCTCTCTCATGCTATATGATTTGCCATGTATTGAGTGCAACAATGCCTTTCGTCTTGCAAAAGAGATTGTGATGTAGGGTGGAACCCTAGGTGGCCGATCTTTCACGAAAAGGAGGGATCCCAAGGATGAAAACGTGAGGCACAAGGGAAAATACAAGAGGGACAAGAAGAAAACACTCAAATCAACAAGTTTAGGTCACACAAATGCTAGATCCGGGTACACAAAGTGTGATACACGATACACGATCAACTAAGGACGATACAAGTAGCGGTAGTCATCTCCGTGAGGAGGTCTTGATTTTCTTCTCCATGAAGGAGGTCTTGAATCCGGTGGATCTTCTCCGAGGAGGCCGCGGTCTCGTAGGAGAGGAACCACTAAGGTCTACGATGAGCTATCACAAAGCTAACCCTAAAAGATGGAAGGGGAGGAGTACTTATAGTCTAGGGGTAAGTTGGGGGATACATGGGGTGAAACCCCTTCAACTGCACGCAGGCAGGGCGGTAGTACCGGTCCTGGGACCGGTAGTACCGGTTTTTGCGGATATAGCGGATGTTCCGGCCTTGCACTGGCCTTGCACCGGTCGATCACAGAAGCTTGACCGGTAGTTGACCGGTAGTGGACCGGTAGTACCGGCCGACCGGTAGTTGGGCGGTAGTGGACCGGTAGTACTGCTATCTCTGTGCTGGGAAACTTCATGTTCACGCTCTTGGTGTCCATCTTGCACCGTAACTTTTCCTTGGCACCTAAGCATACAAAGTGTCTCCGTTTGAGGTAGTAGCCATGTCTCAAGATGGTCAAATGGGAATTCAACAAGGAGAGAGTTAACCTCGGTTTCAAGTGCTCTAGCACGAGCACGTGTCATTGGTCCTTGGGGCACTTGGTGAGGCGATGGATGGTCCATGGGGATGACCTTGGGATGCTCCGCATCATCTCCCCTCCCTTGGGAAAGATCTGACCTCGGATCGAAATCTTCATCACCATGGAAAGGGGCTAGATCCTTGACGTTGAAGGCATCATTCACGTTGTACTTGTCTCGTGGGATGTCGATCTTGTATGCGTTGTTGTTGTAGCGTGCTAGCACCTTGAAGGGTCCGTCGGCGCGAGGTAGTAGTTTGGACTTGCGCTCGTGTGCGAAGCTGTCCTTGCGAAGATGAATCCAAACAAGATCTCCCGGTTGGAACACCATTTGTGCCTTATTGACGTTGAGCTTGGTGGTGAGGCGATGGACTTGTCGCTCGATCGTTGCCCTTGTATCTTCATGCACCTTTTGAGATAGCTTGCTGGTGCACTTGCGTCCATGTTCGTGCGCTCTTGTAGATGTAGAGGTAGGATGCCCAATGAACACAAGGGGTTGAAGCCGTAGACGACCTCGAAAGGGGACTTGCCGATAGTTGAATGTCTTGCGCAGTTGTAGGCGTACTGGGTGATGGGCAAGCATTGCTCCCATTCCTTGATGTTCTTCTTGATCAACACGCGAAGAAGCGTCGAAAGTGTGTGGTTCGTCACCTCCGTTTGGTCGTCGGTTTCTGGATGATATGCCGAAGAGAAGAGGAGCTTGATGCCGAGTTTGGCGCATAAAGTCTTCCAAAAGTAGCTCAAGAACTTGACGTCCCGGTCCGACACGATCGTCTTGGGCACTCCATGTAGACGAATGATTTCCCTACAAAAGAGATTTGCAACATGTGAAGCATCGTCGATCTTGTTACAAGGAATAAAATCAGCCATTTTAGAGAATCTATCCATGACAACAAACACGGAATCCTTTCCATTTTGAGTCCTAGGAAATCCAAGTACAAAGTCCATGCTTATGTCTTCACATGGATGGTAGGGGATAGGAAGTGGCACGTAAAGACCATGAGATTGAGCTTTTGACTTAGCTTTGCGACATGTAGAGCATCGGTTGGTGAGTCGTGAGACGTCACGGAGCATCTTGGGCAAAAAGTAGTTCTTTGAGAGCGTAGCAAATGTCTTGTCGCGTCCAAAGTGTCCCATGAGTCCTCCTCCATGAGATTCCTGCAAAAGGAGCAAATGAAGCGAAGACTCAGGAATGCAAAGTTTGTTAGCTCTCATAAGATATCCATTCTTTATGTAATAATGTTCCCAAGAAGTGTGAGTCAAACACTTAGCATAAGGATGTGCAAAGAAAGGATCATGCTCATATAAATCTTTGATGTGCTCAAAGCTAATAACATTCAACTCAAGTTGTGTAACAAGCATGCCTTTGCGGGAAAGCGCATCCGCCACAACATTCTCTTTGCCTTTGATGTATTTGATGACATAGGGAAAAGACTCAATGAACTCACTCCATTTAGCATGACGCTTGTTCAACTTTGTTTGACCCTTGAGATACCTGAGAGTCTCATGGTCCGTATGAAGAATGAATTCATGAGGTCTAAGATAATGCTCCCAAACACGTAGAACTCTCACCAAGGCATAGAGATCTTTATCATAGATGGGGTAGTTTAGTTGCGCTCTGGATAGCTTTTCACTAAAGTACGCAATTGGGCGCTTTTCTTGCATGAGCACGCCACCTATGCCGGTACCACTAGCGTCACAATGAATCTCAAAAAGTTTATCAAAGTTTGGTAGGGCTAGAAGTGGTGCGTGGGTAAGCAAGATTTTTAGCTCATTAAACGCGGTGTCTTGCGAAGGACCCCAAGTGAAGGGTGCGTTCTTCTTGCTCAAGGCGTGTAGAGGCATAGCAATAGTACTAAAGTCCTACACAAAACGTCGGTAGAAAACAGCTAAACCAAGGAAACTACGCACTTGTAGGAGATTCGTTGGTTGTGGCCAAGTTTTAATTGCTTCAATTGTAGTTTCATCAACGTGAACACCTTGTGAAGAAACGAAAAATCCTAGGAAGGCGACCTTGTCAACGCCAAAAGAGCATTTCTCCATGTTAGCATATAAGCGTTCTTTCCGAAGGGTTTGTAAAACCATACAGATGTGTGTCACATTGTCCTCAAGCGACTTGCTAAAAATGAAGATGTCATCAAAGTAAACCACTACAAAGACGCCTATGTAGGGTCGTAGAACAAAATGCATAAGACGCATGAATGAACCGGGTGCTTCCGATAAACCCCTTGGCATGACTAGCCACTCATATAACCCAAACTTGGTTTTGAAAGCCGTTTTCCACTCATCACCCTCTTGAATGCGAATTTGGTAGTAACCACTTTTAAGATCAATTTTCGAAAAGATGGTGGCACCACATAATTCATCAAGCATGTGGTCTAAACGTGGGATAGGGTAACGGTATCTAACGGGGATAGCATTTATCGGGCGACAATCGGAGCACATGCGAAAACTTCCGTCTTTCTTAGGCACGAGAATAACTGGAATGGCACAAGGGCTTAAGCTTTCACGTACATGACCTTTGTCGATGAGTTGTTGCACTTGCTTTGTATCTCCTTGGTTTCCTTGGGGTTGATGCGGTAAGGAGCCTTGTTCGGAAGTGGTGCGCCAGGAATGAGGTCGATGCGGTGTTCGATTCCGCGAAATGGAGGTAGACCCGGAGGTAGCTCATCGGGAAAGACGTCCGAGAATTCCTGCAACAATTGAGACAACACTAAAGGTAGAGGTGGTGAAGTGTTAGTAGGTTTGGCTTCCCCTTTGCATAAAAGCACAAGGTGAAAGACACTCGATGGGTTCTCACACACTTCTCTCATCTCGCTTTTGGTGGCAAATAACACTAGTTGTTTCTTGTCACTCATCGTGGAGTCGCTCATATTTGGCTTGTGGCTCTCACTCTCCTTTTGGTGGCTCACTCTCTCACCATTCTCTCCATGATGGTTGGTAGGTAAGTGTTTGTCGGCGGCTACTTTACTTGGTGACATGGGACGTAGCACGAATTCATTGCCCTTCATCTTGAAGCTATAGTGGTTGGTCCGTCTATTGTGTGTGACTCCACGATCATATTGCCATGGTCGTCCTAGTAGAAGGTTTCACACGGACATAGGGACCACATCACACTCAAGTGTGTCCTCGTAGGCACCTATCTTGAAGGAGACTTGCATGGTATGCTCGACTCGGAGAATTCCTTCGTCGTTAAGCCATTGGACCTTGTAGGGATGATGGTGCTTCGTCTTGACCAAATGTAGCTTGTCGCATAGCTCTTCGCTTGCCAAGTTATGACAGCTTCCTCCATCGATGATAACCTTGACGGAGCGTCCATTGATGCTGGCCTTGGTATGGAAGATATGACATCTTTGGTCGTCATCTTTTTGGTGTTGGAGTGTCAAGACCTTGGAGATAACAAGATTGGGACTTGAGTCATTGTCGCAAAACACTTGATGGTCTTCTTCTTCGTTCACTTGGCGATGCATAGCTATATGCTCAAGGGCTTCCATCTCATCGTCGCTCATTGAGTCATAAGATCCGTCATCATTGATGATCATGGTATGAACGGTATTGCACTCAAATGACTTGTGGCATCGCCCTTGGCACTTGAAACATTTGATGGAACTCGTCTTGGAGTTGTCCTCGGTTGGAGTTGTAGATGATGAAGTTCTTGGCTTGAAGTTGTTCGTAGAAGGTGGATGACTCGATGTGGTCGCATTCTTGTAGCTTGACTTTTCACCGAAGTTTGTAGATGGCTTGGTAGAGGTAGGAGAAGCCGAAGTCATTGAAGCTTGGTTGTAGGAGCCGAAGTTCTTGGAGGTGAACTTGGAGTACTTGTAGTCCTCTTGAACTTGTCGCTCCGCTTTGGTTGCTTGGTGTACTAGCTCAAGGAGGGTCGTGTATGGTTAAAAGTCAGCAATCTTCTTGATAGGATAATTGAGTCCATTCAAGAATCTCGCCATTGTTTTCTCTTCATCTTCCGTGATGTTGGCTCTTATCATGGCAATCTCCATCTCCTTGTAGTACTCTTCAACGGACTTGGTACCTCGCTTGAGGAGTTGTACCTTCTTGAACAAGTCACGGTTGTAGTGTGTTGGCACGAAGCGTGCTCTCAAGACTTCCTTCATTTGAGCCAAAGTGGTGATAGGAGGTTCGCCTTTTGCTTCTCTTCTCTCTATGATTTGCTCCCACCAAATGAGAACATAGTCTTGGAACTCCAGGGAGGCCACTGCAATCTTCTTCTCCTCATCGAAGTTGTGAAGGCGAAAGATCTTGTCAACCTTCAATGCCCATGAGAGGTAGTCTTCGGAATCAATGCTTCCGGAAAACTTTGGCATGGTGAACTTAAGCTTGCCATAGCGATGCTCTTCATTGTTTGCTTGCCTATTGTGAGGGCGTTCTTGATTTTGACGATTGTCAATCTCGTGTTGCTCTTGTCGTAGTAGATGGCCATTGTCGTGGTGTACTTGCCAAGCTTGTGGTTCTTGTTGAGGTTGATGCTCTTGTCTCGTTTGAGGAGGAACTTCTTCTTGCATTCGTGCTTGATGGTGCCTCTCTTGCATCTCATCACGGAGGAAATCCTCTTCTTGACAAGTATGTCGATTGCAAGTGGCCACATTGCGATATGAATCACGTAATGCTCGTTGCTCCTCAAGAGCTTGAGCTTCTCGACGTTGTTGTGCTTGATGATTAGCCTTGGTATTGATGTGCTCGCTCTTAATGTTGTTGGCGTAGTCGTTGCTGTTCTTGCGCTTGGTCAAGTGTAGCTTGTATTTGACGATGTCGACTCTCTTGCTCTTCAAATAGCTCTTGTGAACTCTTGTCATGAAGTGGATTCCGGTTGTCATGTCGAGCTTGACGTGCGGCTTGACGAAGAGTGTTTGATGTAGGGGTACTTGAGCCATCCGTGGAGTCGGTATGTCGACTTGAGCGGCTTCGTCTTTGAGAAGATGTGGAAGAAGAACGTCGGTTGACTATCAAAGCCCGTAGCTCTTCGAATTGAGTAGACATGTAGGTGTTGATGATGTCGAATTTCTCTCTTGTTCTTGCTTCAAATTGGCGCGCGTCGGTGGCGACTTGCTCAATGTGCTCTCGCATAGCTTCACTTTCTTGATGGAGAGCTCGTTGGACACCGAAGATATGTATTTTGGTGACATAGTTGTTCGATTCTTGAGGATCGTTGAAGAGCGGGTTCGAAGATGTACTTGGCCTATCCATCATCACAAGCAAGTTTGTGAGTGGGAGAATAGAGATGACAATACCAATTGTACCTTGACCGAAGTTGAAAGTGGATCAATGATCACTCAATAATGTAACCCGGAAATAGCACTATTGGTACCACTTCTTGTCGATTCTCACACCTACACAAGTAAAGCTTTGAGAGGAGCTTGGTTAGGATGGTGGCACAAATTCAATGCAATTGTCAAAGTGACTCAATGATGTTGAAAATGGTTCACAATTTGCTCATGCAACAAGTAGATCACAAGCAAGAAGTAGCACACGGAACACACGCACTGATAGATAAATGTGGTTGTGCAACCAAGGGTGAGCGAAAATGTGGAATCCCCGGAAAATGCTCGTGTTGCACAACACTAGAGAGACGCTAACCGATTGCTTAATAGGCGGATACGCACTTGTGCACAACCTATAAGAGGCCAAAACGTAACGACTTTCTATCACAAGTATACTATGAGTGTATGATGTGCCAATGCTTGAGCACAAGATGATGTATTGCTATGTCATATGATCTCTTTTGATGTAAGGCGTATGATGCTATGTTCTTTTGCTTATAAGCTTTGGGTGGCTCTTTTGCTTAAAAGCTTGTGAGCTCTTTTCTTTGGCCACTTATGCATGCTGCTCGGATCAAGGTAGCTATTGTGTATGCGGATCACTCTTGTGTCACACGGAGATATGATGATGTAGTATGCAATATCTATGACTATCAGTAATGTGCACAAGTGTCGTAGCCCGGCAATACTCAAATGGCTAGTCTCGATGGGAAAGGTACGCAAAATGGTCCATAGGGTGACAATGCAAGTGCAAGGTAGAATGACGAAGCGTCGTCGATGTTACCGTCCTTGTCGAGGTTGAGTGGTGGTCTCGTCGATGTCGTTCCGTTCCAAGATAGCCGAAACACACGAGGAAACGGGAAAACCACAACTCAAATGATCCAAGACACGAGAGGTAAGACCGTAATGATTTGGGTTATGCAATGGTGGTGGTGGACTAGGATATGCGGAAGTTCTGGTGGTGGTTGATATGGTGGAGGGCCTAAGCAAACTTGCCAAATTTTAAAAAAAATTATATATGGATTCTAATTATGGTAAAACCAAGATGAGCAGCTCGGGCACGTCGCTAGCTTTTCAACGAGCCAAAGAACACTCAAATCGGAGTTCGGGAGTGAAAGTTATGGTCAAAACTGTCAATCAGCCGAGGTTGAAACTGGGAGGTCCGGTAGTACCGCTTGTGGTGCTTAGCGTAAGTACCGCTAGGGAGGCCGGTAGTACTGCTTGTGGTGCTCAGCGGAAGTACCGCTAGGGAGGCCGGTAGTACCGCTGGTGTAGGCAAAATTCTCAGAACTGGATCGGGGTGGATTTGGGACGGAAATGGATGATTTTGGGGTCCAAATTGGGTGGATTTCCTGGATGGAAAGTTGGGAAACTTGGGGAAATGCTAGATCCACTCGTGGCACAACAAATCCATGGAACAAATTCAACAAAATCTCGTCAAATCAATAGATCACAAAAAAATTAGGGCTATTTTTGTGGGGAATTTTCGAAATTGGGAAGAACACAACAAAAACAAGCTAGAAAACAAGGTGTGGGGCTCCAAATTCGTGATGAACCTATGCTCATGATACCATAATGATGTAGGGTGGAACCCTAGGTGGCCGATCTTTCACGAAAAGTAGGGATCCCAAGGATGAACACATGAGGCACGAGGGAAAACACAAGAGGGACAAGAAGAAAACACTCAAATCAACAAGTTTAGGTCACACAAATGCTAGATCCGGGTACACAAAGTGCAATACACGATACACGATCAACTAAGGACGATACAAGTAGCGGTAGTCATCTCCGTGAGGATGTCTTGATGTTCTTCTCCGTGAAGGAGGTCTTGAATCCGGTGGATCTTCTCCGAGGAGGCCGCGGTCTCGTAGGAGAGGAACCACTAAGGTCTATGATGAGCTATCACAAAGCTAACCCTAAAAGATGGAAGGGACGGAGTACTTATAGTCTAGGGGTAAGTTGGGGGATACATGGGGTGAAACCCCTTCAACTGCGTGTATGCAGGGTGGTAGTACCAGTCTTGGGACCGGTAGTACCGGTTTTTGCGGATATAGCGGATGTTCCGGCCTTGCACCGGCCTTGCACCGGTCGATCACAGAAGCTTGACCGGTAGTTGACCGGTAGTGGACCGGTAGTACCGGCCGACCGGTAGTTGGGCGGTAGTGGACGGGTAGTACCGCTATCTCTGTGCTGGGAAACTTCATGTTCACGCTCTTGGCGTCCATCTTGCACCGTAACTTCTCCTTGGCACCTAAGCATACAAAGTGTCTCCGTTTGAGGTAGTAGCCATGTCTCAAGGTGGTCAAATGGGAATTCAATAAGGAGAGAGTTAACCTCGTTTTCAAGTGCTCTAGCATGAGCACGTGTCATTGGTCCTTGGGGCGCTTGGTGAGGCGATGGATGGTCCATGGGGGTGACCTTGGGATGCTCCGCATCAGATTGCCCCCATAGCATTCTCACATATATTTGGAGATTTTGACATATTTCTTGTGAAGCATGCTTTTCATACCTATTTGCACCATATTCCTAGTGACATGAATATGACCATTGTTGCACCATATTATTCATGCACTTTTGCTTCTAATGGTTATGTGCAAGAGAAGAGAACCATCATGATGGATGATGTGTTTATCTACCATGCACAAATGTTCTTTGTTATTTTGTGTGCATGTGTAGGATACTTGGACTTCGTGTCGACTTCCACTTCATGTGAGTTGACCATTCAAGCTCTTGAGAGCGAGCCACCTTCTACCACGACGCTTCTACATCGCACTTGCTTGGGCTTCGGCATTGTGAAGAATGCACAAGGACATGATTTCAAGGTGATATCCTTCTCTTTCGAGAACCCAAAAACCATGAGCATGAATATTGTGGATCATACTACATGTGTTGCTTGCACCATGAGACTTAATTGTCATCTTAGATCCCTTGATCGCGCACATGTTAGTGATTTTTCTTTCATTCATGATAACCACATTGCCATGCCTCGTGTTATATATGCCTTGTGTGTTGCATCCGACTTGTGGGTCACTTGCTCCAATCATATGCTTGGTTGCAACAATGTCATCTCTTCACATATGCCATGTCCCATTAATTTCTACATGTTTGACATGATTGCCTCACACATGATGAACAATTGCTCTTTCTATTGTGTTGAGTGCCACACTATCTTCACTACACCATATGCACGTTATGCTCGGATTGTCTTACCCTTGACCCATGTGTTTAGACATCTCATTTTATTCGGTGTTGTGAATGATTCTTGTGCCTACCATCGAATTTTCATTGAGCGCTTTATGCATGCTTGCTATGACTTTGACGTAGATGCTTATTCTCTTGTCACACATGATGAGGACATGACTACCTTGGATACGACCAAAAATATTGCATACATGTATATTTGTGAGGTGTATGGGACATTTGTACAATCCACATATGAAGATAAGGGAAAAAGAGAAGTTTAGGTGCTGTGCAAAAAGTTCTCTCACGTCACTTTTGGGCCAAAAGAAGATAGAGTCCAAGTCT
Organism: Secale cereale; assembly: GCA_902687465.1. NCBI lineage: Eukaryota > Viridiplantae > Streptophyta > Magnoliopsida > Poales > Poaceae > Secale > Secale cereale. The sequence continues at coordinate 342,717,184 of LR738712.1, forward strand.
CTCACGTTTTGCATCCAGATTCGGACTGCACAGACATACCTGACTCAAAACGGCAAGAACTCCTTCATACGGACTCCGAATTGGGTGATTCTTTTTTTGTTGGAAACTAGATTTCGTACACTTTCCAACCCAATTGGGCTCACCTTCAAATTCGTCCAGAGCGTTGAGATATCGATGAAACAATCTGTCGCTGGAGCAGAATCCGAGTCAAACTACAAGTCCAAAGGTGTTGCATCACCTCCACAAGGGCCCATGAGCCTTGTACGACCTAGGGTTAGTTTTAGGCTGCCTTGGGACGTCCTTCCACCTCCTTGGCCGCCACCCCTTGCTCCTATATAAGTAGATCCATCTAGTAGCTTTTTCTTTGGGATTTGTTTAGTCAATAGTTAGCCATTGCAACTTCGTGTACTTTGTTTGTGTCCAACGACCAGACCAAGACCGCTTACGGATCATCACCTTTAGCAATACATCATTTATATTTGCAATATTCAGATTGCTTTATCATATTCTTGCTTGTTCTTCGATTGCATGCAGGAATAGACCTTCGTGGTCAGGCTGATCGTGCTTCTGGCATTGTCAGTAACCCCTGGAGATTGGTTTAGTGATTGCTAAGGCGCAACGTCGTGCACGTTTGTAGTCGGATCGTCAAAGTCGTCTCCACCAAATCGATAGTTATCATCTCATCGAAAGATCGGGCCCCTCGCCTCTATCAAGTGGTATCAGTTTTCAGGTTGCTCGGTGAGAATTTCCAGTTATTCCTAGATTAGATTTATTTTCTTACCTATTGTCCAAGAAAAGGTCTAAAAAAAGTTCGATCTATTCATCCTTTGTCCAAGCCAGTATGAGCCTTTGCAATTTTCTTTTCATTGTTTGCATTATTGAATTATCGGTTGCATCGTCGTATCGAGTTGCTGGTCTTAGTGTCTAGTTTGTTAGAGTTTTGAGTTCTGTTCACATTAGTCACATCGCCTCTCCATCGTTATCCCTTCCGCTGTCCACCACCTCATCCATCAATTTCCATCTTGTGCTACCCATCGTTCATTGTCACAATCATACTTGAAGTCGTTCGCATCTTTGCTAGATCCAATCTGCATCTTATCTAGTTTGTCTTGGAAAGAGGGTGAAAGAAAAAAAAGACAGAGAAAAAAAGTAAAAAAAGAGGAGAGAAAGAAAAAGAAAAAAGTGTGAGAAAAAAGAAAAAGAAAGGTGGAGAGAGAGTTGTTGTATATTCCGCTTGGCAGTTGTTTTCATCATTATCTTTACTGCTGTTGTGATCATCACTTATATCTTGCTGTTCAGAGCTACTTCGTATCCTTTATTCATGCTAGTTGTGCTACACCGTGACCTCATTAGTGTTCTAGGCTCGCGTCTCTAGTCCGGTCTAGCCTAGGACCAGCACAGTAGCATCGTTGAGCATTTATTCAACATTGCATCTCTGAATTGACTATTGCTAATCTTTTGCTACCATATATAGCCAACCCAGCTCCACATATTTCTACACCGTGCATATTTATGTTCACCTGGCAATCGCTTTACTCAATCTTTGGAGTTATTTGACACCGATGGTTGCCTATCACCACCTGCTACATGGTAAGAACTTGTAAGATATTGATATTTGCTTTACTGTGAGCGCTTTACCACCACATCCTAGTAGTTCATAGGAACATTATTCTCGAATTTTGTTTCTTGTTTCTACTAATCATGACAGGTATCGGAGACAGAAGTTCTTGGATGACGGATACATCTTCACCATCACGAGATGTGGGACAACACACACAAGCACATGGTCAGGTTATTTGTTTCCCGTCATTTGAGGGTAGATTTAATACTGCTATTTATCTTGCTTGGGAGTTTGAGGTTGAACTAATTTTTGCTAGCCATGATTTTTCTGAACTTGAGAGAGTACGAGCTATCACTAGAGCATTTACTGGTTTTTCTTCTGTTTGGTGGAGTGTGCATTGTAAGAAAAATATTGATAACCAACCCACAACTTGGAAAGATTTGAAGACTGTAATGAGAAAACATTTTTTCCTCCTTACTATCGCCGTGAATTGCTTCGTAAATTGGAACAATTAAAACAAGGCAGTAACACTATTCATGCTTACTACCAAGAGTTCAAATCTTATATGCATCATTGTGACATAGAAGAATCTGAGGATGACACAATGAATAGATTTTTTGGTGGTTTGAACCATGATATTCGTGCAAGATTTCAGTATATTCCTCGTTGCATTATTGGTATGTATGTTCGTGCTTGTACCTTTGAGAGACAAATACAGGAGGATGCATTGTGTGACTACAACAACTACTATTCCAGTTCATGCTCACCACCACTGGTTGGTTCCTCCGCCATTGCACCTACTAGAGCAGCCACACCTCCAATTGTGAGTGTGACATCATCTAAAGTGTATGGTACATTGTCATCGTCCGTACCTACATCAGCTACGTCTTTGCGACAAGGTAACAGTAAAATCAATGATGATATAACTTCACATGAGGATGATGCATATCTAGTTAACTTGAATACATCATGTATTGAATTACCTGTTGATTTGAGCACATCACCTTGTTTAGATAATCATGTTACTGTCATGAATGCCTCATGTGATCAAACAACTAAAATACCAACAATTTTGAGTGCACCCATTGAATTAACTGTTGATGCAAAAGAATCATGTGCATTAGAGAATAAATCAGATTTGGATAAAATAAATTTGAAAATAATTGTGACAATGTTTAATCATTTTGATATGACCTCTAATCTTGGTGACGATTCTATGTCAAATGACTTATTGCATGTTTGCTTATTTAGGCATGTTGTAGCCTGTGAATTTCATGGAAGTAAGGTTTATTCGCCAATGTTGGGATGGTTTTATGATGAACATTGTCAATCTTTCGATATGAATAAGAGCTTCACTTATTTGTGCAAACTAAGTTGCAATATTTTCATGCCTTCTAGTTCTTGTGATAATATTTTGGCTTTATATTTTATGAACTACGAAAGTTACTCATCTATATATGTGTCATATGTGCAAAAATTAAGGGAAGTAAAAAATGGATGACATATACATATACAACATGTACACCTTGTCTATTTTCTTACCCAAATTTCAGATTAAGAAACGCCGAGGACGGCTTTATTTTCAAGAAAGGGAGGATGATGAGGACATGACTACCTTGGATACGACCAAAAATATTGCATACATGTATATTTGTGAGGTGTCTGGGACATTTGTACAATACACATGTGAAGATAAGGGAAAAAGAGAAGTTTAGGTGATGTGCAAAAAGTTCTCTCACGTCACTTTTGGGCCAAAAGAAGATAGAGTCCATGTCTCTCATGTTTTGCATCCAGATTCGGACTGCACAGACATACCTGACTCAAAACGGCAAGAACTCCTTCATACAGACTCCGAATTGGGTGATTCTTTTTTTGTTGGAAACTAGATTTTGTACACTTTCCAACCCAATTGGATTCACCTTCAAATTCGTCCGGAGCGTTGAGATATCGACGAAACAATCAGACGCTGCAGCAGAATCCGAGTCAAACTACAAGTCCAAAGGTGTTGCATCACCTCCACTTGGGCCCATGAGCCTTGTACGACCTAGGGTTAGTTTTAGGCTGCCTTGGGACGTCCTTCCACCTCCTTGGCCGCCACCCCTTGCTCCTATGTAAGTAGATCCATCTAGTAGCATTTTCTTTGCGATTTGTTTAGTCAAAAGTTAGCATTGCAACTTCGTGTACTTCGTTTGTGTCTAACGACCAGACCAAGACCGCTTACGGATCCCCACCTTTATCAATACATCATTTATATTTGCAATATTCAGATTGCTTTATCATATTCTTGCTTGTTCTTTGATTGCATGCAGGAATAGACCTTCGTGGTCAGGCTGATCGTGCTTCTGGCATTATCAGTAACCCCTGGAGATTGGTTTAGCGATTGCTAAAGCGCAACGTCGTGCACGTTTGTAGTCGGATCGTCAAAGTCGTCTCCACCAAATCGATAGTTATCATCTCATCAAAAGATCGGTCCCCTCGCCTCTATCAACACATATGTGCATCTCTACCTCACATTTACATACTTGTTTCCATGATGACCTTCATTGTGCTCAATTGATGTGCTTAAATGCCATGCCACAACCCTTTGTCACACCCTATGCTATGATTGATGACAACACTTTTGGGTGAATCACCTCTTGAATGCTTGGTTTTGCACTAACGCTAGCCACATTTGTTTTACCAAGTGTTTGTTTTCCTTGCTCCTTTTGAAGGAATCACTAGACAGTGCGGCATTGGAGAGTGCCCATGTAGAGCTTCAAGATGATGAGTAATTCGTGATCGTCCACACCTACACGAAGACGCCATCTCTTTCCCATGGTGATTTGGTTTTCGATCCGAGGTCAGATATTTCCCAAGGGGGAGGGGATGATGCGGAGCATCCTATGGGACATCACCATGTCAAAAGTCCACTTGGCAAGTGACACGTGCGACCTCTAGTTCTCATACAAAAAGGTGAATCATCTCCTTTACACGTGTTCACTTGACCCCTTCGAGGATGGTATACTACTTGACACTCCACTTGTGTGCATGCATAGGTATTGTCGGAGCTTCACGGACGACGAGGAGGAGTGCAAGCGCCAAGCATCACCTACACCATCCGTGAGGTGAGCGTGGAAGAGAAGACAGAAGAAATGGAGCTGCAGCAAGCTACAGGCTCCGGACGTCTGCTACACACCGAACGTCCGACGTGTCCCAAGCGACCGGACGATTGGCAGCCACCGGACGTCCATGACATCGTCAACAGAATGTAATCGATGGAAAATAGCGGAAGTCCGTGAAATACCGGACGTCCGGTCCCTCCCGAGCCACCGAGCGTCCGGCGCCCAGCGGACGTCCGCTCCCTGCCTGTGCGCAGCTGCGGCCTATGGCCTTGTATCCCTTCCCATTTACCCTTTCGCCCACCTAGACTATATATACTCCTCCACCCCCACCATTTTAGGGTTAGCATTGATTTAGCTCATATGAGAGATAGAGCTTTGCTCATCCATTACGGATGTACTCCACGAGAAAGACCGCGGCCCCTCTACGGAGAAGATCCACCTTGGATTGAAGACCCCTAACGGGAAGATCCTTTGTGGATTCAAGACCTGCTCACGGAGATGAACTTTACCTTGTATCTTTCCCTTTGTTGTTCATGTACCTTGTGATCTTGTGTGTTTGATTGTCTAGTGGATGTGTTATTGGACTTGTTCTTGAGTGTTTTCCCTTGTGTTTTCTCCCCGTGTTCATCGTGTTCTTTGTGGGATCCTCTCCATTTCGTGAAAGATCGGCCAACTGGGGTTCCACCCTACATCAGCTCGTGTTGCACAACTCAAGAGAGACGCTAGCACGATTGCTCAATAGGCGGATATGCCACTTGTGCACAACCTATAAGAAGCAAAATGTATCAACTTTCTATCCCAAGTATGTTATGTATGTATGGTTTCCGTTGTTGATCCAATATGATCGGATATGATATCATATGATGCGATGCTATGGCTCTTGCTTACAAGCTTCTTTGCTTTTTCTCTTTTTGCTTAAAAGCTTATTCTATATGGCCATGATGCACAAACCAAGATAGCAATTGTGTATATGCGGGAACAATCTTGTGACACAAGGGATGATATGATGATACCAATATGATATGGTATATATGCAATGGAAGAGCGGATCAATGATCACTAATGTGCACAAGTAACGTTGCCGACAATACTCAAAGGCTAGTCTCGATAGGCAAGTGACGCAAAATGGGCTAGGGGTTAACAATGCAATTGCAAGGGGAATATACAATGATGTCGTCGAGGTTACCGTCTGAATGATGATGATGAGAGGTGGTGTTCTTGATGTAGACTCGTTCCTAATTAGCCGAAACACCTTAGGAAACGGAAAAAGCACAACTCAAAATCTCAAGGACAAATGTCAAATGGTGGTAGCGAATAAGCGGTGGTGGTTGCAGAAGAGGATGGTGGAAACCTAGTCAAAATGGGTTATGGTGGCGGAAGGGTATGATGGGCTATACATGGTGTCGGAGTTGAATCCACGATCCCTAAGTAGCCGAAACAACTTAGGAGACACAAGTCACAACTCAAACAAGCTCAACAAAATTGGGTTAGGTTGGGTTGGCGGAAATGTATAGTGGCAATGGGTACGTGGAAGTGGTGGTGGTGGTTGATGAAGAAGCAATTGTCCTTAATTAGCCTAAACACCTTAGGAGACTCAAAACACTACTCAAGCAACCACAAATGCTATGGGAAACAGAATGTGTTAGGTTGCGGATGGCTATGATGGCTATGCGGGTGATATGGTGGAGGGTCTATACAAACTTGCCCAATTTGACAAAATTTGATGGACTCAAATTATGATGGTAGTATTTTTTTTATATAGGGGATGTCAAGAGCTTTAAAACGAGCTAAAGAATGTCAAAATAGGAGTTCGGGTGAATTAGTTATGACCAAAACAAAAATCAGCCGAAATGGGAATCTACAGGTACCGGACGTCTAGAAATGAAAGGATGTCCGGTGGCCGGACGTCCGGTCGGGCTCGGAAATCTGGTAATTTTTTTCTGTACATGTGGTTCCGGTCGTTCGGTAGATGACGGATGTCCGGTGCTTCGTGAGGGTCCGGACGTCCGGTAAAACGCCGGTCGTCCGATGGGTCGGAGTCAACGCGAGATTTGAGCTCGGGAACGCGATTTTGGACGGAAATGGATGATTTTGGGGTCAAAATTGATGAGACTTCGTGGATGAAAGATAGGGAAACTTGGGGAAATGCTAGATCCACTTGAAACCAAGCAAATCCATGGATCAAAATCAACAAAAGATCATCAAACCAACAAATCACAAAAAAATTGGGGCTATTTTTGATGAGGATTTTCGAATTTTAGGATGAAATCAAGCACAAGAGGGCTAGAAAACGGTGGGGGAGACTCCAAATTCATGATAAACGTGGCTCATGATACCATATGATGTAGGGTGTAACCCTAGATGGCCGATCTTTCACAAAATGGAGTGGATCCCACAAAGAACACGATGAACATGGAGAGAAAACAAAAGGGAAAACACTCAAGAACAAGTCCAATCACACATCCACTAGACAATCAAACACACAAGATCACAAGGTACATCAACAACAATGGGAAATATACAAGGTAAAGTTCATCTCCGTGAGGAGGTCTTGAATCCGCGAAGGATCTTCCCGTTAGTGGTCTTGAATCCAAGGTGGATCTTCTCCGTAGAGGGGCCGCGGTCTCTCTTGTGGAGTAGATCCGTAATAGATGAGAAAAGCTCTATCTCACATATGAGCTAAATCAATGTTAACCCTAAAATGGTGGGTGGAGGAGTATATATAGTCTAGGTCCTCCAAGGGGTAAGTGAGGGGCGAAAGGGTAAGTGGGAAGGGATACAAGGCCATAGGCCCGCGGCTGCGCACAGGCAGGGAGCGAACGTCCACTGGGCACCGGACGTCCGGTGGCTCGGGAGGGACCGGACGTCCGGTATCTCATGGACTTCCGCTATTTTCCACCGATTACGTTCTGTTGACGATGTCACGGACGTCCGGTGGCCGCCGGTCGTCCGGTCGCCTGGGATGCGTCGGACGTCCGGTGTGTAGCGGACGTACGGAGCCTGTAGCTTGCAGCAACTCCCTTTCTTCCGTCTTCTCTTCCACGCTCTCCTCGCTAATGGTGTAGGTTATCCTTGCCGCTTGCCCTCCTCCTCGTCATCCGTGAATCTCCGACAATACCTATGCATGCACACGAGTGGAGTGTCAAGTAGTATACCGTCCTCGAAGGGGTCAAGTGGAAACAGGTAAAGGAGATGATTCACCTTTATGTATATGAAGTAGATGTTGCATGTGTCACTTGCCAAATGGACTCTTGGCATGGTGATGTACATAGGATGCTCCACATCAATATGCAAGAGAGGCACCACCAAGCACGAATGCAAGAAGTTCCTACTCAAGCGCGACAAGAGCAACAAGCTCAACAAGAACCACAAGCTCGGTAAGTACACCATGACAATGACCATCTACTCCGTCAAGAGCAACATGAGATTGAAAATCGTCCAAATCAAGAACGCCCTCACAATAGGCAAGCAAACAATGAAGAGCATCGCTATGGCAAGCTTAAGTTCACCATACCAAAGTTTTCTTGAAGCATTGATGATGTAGGGTCGAACCCTAGGTGGCCGATCTTTCACGAAAAGGAGGGATCCCGAGGATGAACACGAGGTGCATGAGGAAGAACACAAGAGGGACAAGAACAAAACACTCAAATCAACAAGTTTAGGTCACACAAATGCTAGATCCGGGAACACAAAGAGTGATACACGATACACGATCAACTAAGGATGATACAAGTAGCGGTAGTCATCTCCGTGAGGAGGTCTTGATGTTCTTCTCCGTGAAGGAGGTCTTGAATCCGGGTGAATCTTCTCCGAGGAGGCCGCGGTCTCGTAGGAGAGGAAGCACTAAGGTTTTAGATGAGCTATCCCAAAGCTATCCCTAAAAAGATGTAGGAGGAGGAATATATATAGTCTACGGGGCGAAGGGGTACATGGGTCACGGCCCAAAGGAGATGCGCGCAGGCAATGAGGGGCCGGATGTCCGTGCGTCAGGCCGGATGTCCGGGGCTTCGCTGGTCGCCGGATGTCCAGGCCGAGGGGCCAGATGTCTGGGCTGAAGGGGCTCGGTCCCGATGCTCTCTGGATAGGATGGTTCGGATTTCCGGGCACGAGGCCGGATGTCCAGGGCCTGCCGGGCCAGATGTCCGGGCCTTGGCCGGATGTCCGGGCCCTGTAGCTTCGGCGGCTAGGGCTGTTCTGTAGCTGATTGTCCAGGGGCCGGATGTCCGGGCCAGGGGGCCGGATGTCCGGGGCCTGGAGCTTTCTTCCCCTTCTTTCGATGCAAAGCTTCGTCCGTGAGCTTGGGGACTTGTCCATCTTCATGAGCCTCTCTGGTGGGGTCTTCTTCATACCTGAGCACACCAAACACATCCGTCTGAGGTAGTAACCATGTCTCGCAAGATTCATATGGAAGTTGGACTAGGAGAGACGTCACCTCGGTCTCGACAGCTCTAGCACGAGCACGTGTCATTGGTCCTTGGGGCACTTGGTGAGGCGATGGAGGGTCCATGGGGATGACCTTGGGATGCTCCGCATCATCTCCCCTCCCTTGGGAAAGATCCGACCTCGGATCGAAATCTTCATCACCATGGAAAGGGGAGAGATCCTTGACGTTGAAGGCATCGCTCACGTTGTACTTGTCGCGTGGAATGTCGATCTTGTAGGCATTGTTGTTGTAGCGTGCTAGCACCTTGAAGGGTCCGTCGGCGCGAGGTAGTAGTTTGGACTTGCGCTCGTTTGGGAAGCGGTCCTTGCGCAGATGAAGCCAAACAAGATCTCCCGGTTGGAACACCATTGGTGCATTGTTGACGTTGAGCTTGGTAGTGATGCGATGTACTTGTCGCTCGATCGTTGCCCTTGTATCTTCATGCACCTTCTTGAGATAGCTTGCTCGTGCACTTCCGTCCATGTTGATGCACTCTTGTAGAGGTAGAGGTAGGATGTCCAATGGGGACAACGGGTTGAAGCCGTAGACGACCTCGAAAGGGGACTTGCCGGTAGTCGAATGTCCTGTGCGGTTGTAGGCGTACTCGGCGATGGGCAAGCATTGCTCCCATTCCTTGATGTTCTTCTTGATCAACACGCGAGGAAGCGTCGAAAGTGTGCGGTTCGTCACCTTCGTTTGGCCATCGGTTTGAGGATGGTATGCCGAAGAGAATAGTAGCTTGATGCCGAGTTTGGCGCATAGAGTCTTCCAAAAGTAGCTCAAGAACTTGACGTCCTGATCCGACACAATAGTCTTGGGCACTCCGTGTAGACGAATGATTTCCCTACAAAAGAGATTTGCCACATGTGAAGCATCGTCGATCTTGTTACAAGGAATGAAATGAGCCATTTTAGAAAATCTATCCACGACAAAAAACCTGGAATCCTTTCCATTTTGAGTCCTAGGCAATCCAAGTACAAAGTCCATGCTTATGTCTTCCCATATATGGTATGGAATAGGAAGTGCCATGTAAAGACCATGAGGTTGAGCTTTTGACTTATCTTTGCGACATGTAGAACATCGGTTGGTGAGGTGTGAGACGTCACGGAGCATCTTGGGCCAAAAGTAGTTCTTTGAGAGCGTATTAAATATCTTGTCGCGTCCAAAGTGTCCCATGAGTCCTCCTCCATGAGATTCCTGCAAAAGGAGCAAACAAAGCGAAGACTCGGGAATGCAAAGTTTGTTAGCTCTCATAAGATATCCATCCTTGATGTAGTAGCATTCCCAAGAAGCGTAAGTCAAACACTTAGCATAAGGATGTGCAAAGAAAGGATCATGCTCATATAAATCTTTTATTTGCTCAAAGCCAATAACATTCAACTCAAGTTGTGTAACAAGCATGCATTTGTGGGAAAGCGCATCCGCCACAACGTTTTCTTTGCCTTTGATGTACTTGATGACGTAGGGAAAAGACTCTATGAACTCACTCCACTTAGCATGATGCTTGTTCAACTTAGTTTGGCCCTTGAGATACTTGAGTGTCTCATGGTCCGTATGAAGACTGAATTCATGCGGTCTAAGATAATGTCCCCAAACACGCAAAACCCTCACTAAGGCATAAAGCTCTTTATCATATATGCGGTAGTTAAGTTGCACTCCGGATAGCTTCTCGCTGAAGTACGCAATTGGGCGTTTCTCTTGCATTAGCACACCACCTATGCCGATACCACTAGCGTCACAATGGATCTCAAAAGGTTTGTCAAAGTTTGGTAGGGCAAGAAGTGGTGCGTGTGTAAGCAAGCTTTTTAGCTTATTGAATGCAATGTCTTACGAAGGACCCCAAATAAAGTGTGCGTTCTTCTTGCTCAAGGCGTGTAGAGGCATAGCAATTGTGCTAAAGTCCTTCACAAAACATCGGTAGAAACTGGCTAAACCAAGGAAACTACGCACTTGTAGGTGATTCGTTGGTTGTGGCCAAGTTTTAGTTGCTTCAATTTTAGTTTCATCAACGTGAACACCTTGTGAAGAAACAACAAATCCCAAGAAAATGGCCTTGTCAACACCACAAGTGCATTTATCCATGTTAGCATATAAGCACTGATGCGGAGCATCCCAAGGTCATCTCCATGTACCTACCGTCGACTCACCAAGTGCCCAAATGACCAATGACACGAGCCCGTGCAAGAGCTCTCGAAGTCGAGGTGAACTCGCTCCTTTATCAATTTCCTATCGAGTCACATGGGACATGGCTTCTACCCTCATCAGAAACTCTATGCATATTTAGGTACTTGGGAGAAGGCCACGTGACGGCTCTGCACAGCGGACAAGGCGGAGGGATCGACAAGTGCTTGGAACAAGAAGAAGTGCCGCTGAAGACGCTACAGGCACCGGTTGTCCGTCCTCTTCCAGACGACCGCTCACCGGACGTCCGACGTTCACCGGACGACCGGCGACTCCCAGATGACCAGATGACCGGAGGCCACTGGACGTCCGTGACACCGACTATAGAACATAATTAGCGGAAATCCAAGGATTACGGGACGTCCGGTCCCTCCCGAGCCTCCGGACGTCCGGTGACCCAGCGGACGTCCGACTCGACTGCGTCGGCCCATGTAATATATACTCATTGACTTCCTCCTTCCGAGGGAGCTTTGGTGATAGCTCATCTAAACCTTAGTGGTTCCTCTCCGACGAGACCGCGGCCTCCTCGGAGAAGATCCACGGGATTCAAGACCTCCTTTATGGAGAAGAACATCAAGACCTCCTCACGGAGATGACTACCGCCTCTTGTATCGTCCTTAGTTGATCGTGTATCGTGTATCGCACTTTGTGTACCCGGATCTAGGATTTGTGTGACATAAACATGTTGATTTGAGTGTTTTCTTCTTGTCCCTCTTGTGTTTTCCCTCGTGCCTCGCATGTTCACCCTTGGGATCCCTCCTTTTCGTGAAAGATCGGCCACTTAGGGTTCCACCCTACATCATTTATGGTATCAAGAGCTACTGTTTCTCACGAAATTGGAGCCCCTACCCGTGTTTTCTAGCTTGTTTTTGTTGTGTTCTTCCCAACTTCGAAAATTCCCCACCAAAAATAGCCCCAATTTTTTTTGTGATCTGTTGATTTGGCGAGATTTTGTTGAGTTTGTTCCATGGATTTGCTGTGTCACGAGTGGATCTAGAGTTTCCCCATCTTTCCCCCAACTTTCTCCCCCAAATTCGGCCAAGTTTGACCAATTTGTCCACGGATACCTCGAACCCTAGCCCATACTTACCGGACGACCGGCGTTTTACCGGACGTCCGACCACCCGCGAAGCATCGGACGTCCGTCACCCATCGGACGACCAACACACCCTATACAGACGCTTTTACCGGATTTCTGAGACTTACCGGACGTCCGGCGACCGGACGACCGGCGATCCATCGGACGTCTGCTGAACCGTGACGCAACTAAAAAAATTCAGGTTTCGTCCCACCTTCCGCAACCACTTACACTTTCATACATCCACATATACCTTTCCACTACCACCATTGCCTAACCAAAATCACTACGGCCTTACCTCTTTGTGTCTTGGATCATTTGGGTTGTGGTTTTCCCCGTTTCCTTATGTGTTTCGGCTATCTTGGAACAGAACGACATCGACAAGACCACCTCTCAACCTTGACAAGGACGGTAACATCGACGACGCTTTATCATTCTACCTTGCAATTCCTTTGTCATGCTTTAGACCATTTTGCGTAGCTTTCCCATCGAGACTAGCCATTTGAGTATTGCCGGGCCACGACACTTGTGCACATTAGTGATAGTCATAGATATTGCATACTACATCATCATATCTCCATGTGACACAAGAGTGATCTGCATACGCAATAGCTATATTGATCCGCGAAGCATGCATAAGTGGCCAAAGAAAGACCTCACAAACTTTTACGCAAAAGATCCATCCAAAGCTTATAAGCAAAAGGACAATAGTATCATACGCCTTGCATCAAAAGAGATCATATGAGATAGCAATACATCATCTAGTGCTCAAGCATCGGCACATCATACATTCATAGCATACTTGTGATAGGAAGTCGTTACGTTTTGCCTCTTATAGGTCGTGCACAAGTGCGTATCCGCCTATTAAGCAATCGGCTAGCGTCTCTCTAGTGTTGTGCAACAAGAGCATTTTCCGTGGATTCCACATTTTCGCTCACCCTTGGTTGTACAACCACATTTATCTATCCGTGTGTGTGTTCCGTGTGCTACCTATTAATTGTGATCTACTTGTTGCATGAGCAAATTGTGAATCATTTTCAACATCATTGAGTCACTTTGACAATTGCATTGAATTTGTGCCACCATCCTAACCAAGCTCCTCTCAAAGCTTTACTTGTGTAGGTGCGAGAATCGACACAAAGTGGTACCAATAGTGCTATTTCCGGGTTACATTATTGAGTGATCATCGATCCATTTTCAACTTGGGTCAAGGTACAATTGGTATTGTCTTCTCCTTTCTCCCAGTCACACTCTTGCTTGCAATGATGGATAGGCCAAGTACATCTTCGAACCCGCTCTTCGATGATCCCCAAGAATCGAACAACAAGGTCACCAAACTACATCTCTTCGGCGTCCAACGAGCTCTACATCAAGAAAGTGAAGCCATGCGCGAGCACATTGAGCAAGTCACCGCCGACGCACGACAATTTGAAGCAAGAACAAGAGAGCAATTCGACATCATCAACACCAACATGTCTACTCAATTCGATGAGCTACGGACTTTGATAGTCAACCGACATTCTGCTTCCACATCTTCTCAAAGACGAGGCCGCTCAAGTCGACATACCGACTCCACGGAAGGATCAAGTACACCGACATCAAACACTCTTCGTCAAGCCGCACGTCAAGCTCGACATAACAACCGGAATCCACTTCATGACAAGAGCTCCCAAGAGTTATTTGAAGAGCAAGAAAGTCGACATCGTCAAAACCAAGCTACACTTGAGCAAGCGCAAGAACGGCAACGACTACGCCAACAACAACCAGAGCGAGCACGTCAACATCAAGAAGAACAAGATGCCGAAGCTCATCATCAAGCATAACAACGCCGAGAAGCTCAAGCTCTTGAGGCGCAACGAGCATTACGTGATTCACATCGCAATGTGGCAACTCGCAATCGACACACTCATCAAGAGGAGGATCTCCTTCGCGATGAGATGCAAGAGAGGCGTCACCAAGCACGAATGCAAGAAGAAGTTCATCCTCAAGCATGACAAGAGCATCAACAAGCTCAACAAGAACAACAAGCCCATCATGTGCACCATGACAATGAACATCTACTCCGCCAAGAGCGACATGAGATTGACAATCGTCCAAATCAAGAACGCCCTCCCAATAGGCAAGCACACAATGAAGAACATCGATATGGCAAGCTTAAATTCACCATGCCAAAGTTTTCTGGAAGCATTGATCCTAAAGACTACCTCTCATGGGTATTGAAAGTTGATAAGATCTTTCGCTTACACAACTTCGATGAAGATAAGAAAATTGCAATGGCCTCCCTTGAGTTCCAAGACTATGTTATCATTTGGTGGGAGCAAATCATCGAGAGAAGAGAAGCAAAAGGCGAACCTCCTATCACTACTTGGGCTCAAATGAAGGAAGTCATGAGAGCACGCTTTGTGCCAACACACTACAACCGTGATTTGTTCAAGAAGCTACAACTCCTCAAACAAGGTACCAAGTCCGTTGAAGAGTACTACAAGGAGATGGAGATTGCCATGATACAAGCAAACATCACGGAAGATGAAGAACAAACGATGGCGAGATTCTTGAATGGACTAAACTACCCTATCAAGAAGATTGCGAACTTTCAACCATACACCAATCTCCTCAAGCTAGTACATCAAGCAACCAAAGCGGAGCGACAAGTTCAAGAGGACTACAAGTACTCCAAGTTCACCTCCAAGAACTTCGGCTCCTACAACCAAGCTTCAACAAATTCGGGTCCTCCTACCTCTACCAAGCCATCTAGAAACTTCGGTGACAAGTCAAGCTACAAGAACGCGACTACATCAAGTTGTACACCTTCTACAAACAACTTCAAGCTAAGAACTTCATCATCTACAACGCCAACCAAGGACAACTCCAAGACGAGTTCCATCAAATGTTTCAAGTGCCAAGGGCGAGGCCACAAGTCATTTGAGTGCAAGATCGGTCGTACCATGATCATCAATGATGACGGATCTTATGACTCAATGAGCGACGATGAGATGGAAGCCCTTGAGCATGTAGCTATGCATTGACAAGTGAATGAAGAAGAAGACCATCAAGTGTTTTGCGACAATGAACCGAGCCCAAATCTCGTTGTCTCGAAGGTCTTGACACTCCAACATCAACAAGATGACGACCAACGATGTCACATTTTCCATACCAAGGCCGGCATCAATGGACGCTCCGTCAAGGTTATCATCGATGGAGGAAGTTGTCTAACTTGGCAAGCGAGGAGCTATGTGACAAGCTCCAACTGGTCAAGACGAAGAACCCTCATACCTACAAGGTCCAATGGCTTAACGACGCCAGAATTCTATGAGTCGAGCATACCGTGCAAGTTTCCTTCAAGATAGGCGCCTACGAGGACACACTGGAGTGTGATGTGGTCCCTATGTCCGTGTGCCACCTTTACTTGGACGACCATGGCAATACGATCGTGGAGTCACACACAATGGACAGACCAACCACTATAGCTTCAAGATGAAGGGCAAGGAATTCGTGCTACGTCCTATGTCACCAAGTCAAGTAGCCGCCGAGAAACACTTACCTACCAATCATCGTGGAGACAATGGTGAGAGAGTGAGCCACCAAAAGAGAGTGGGAGCCACAAGCCAAATATGAGTGACTCCACGATGAGTGACAAGAAACAACTAGTGCTATTGCCACCAAACGTGAGATGAGAGAAGTGTGTGAGAACCCCTCGAGTGTCTTTCACCTTGTGCTTTTATGCAAAGGGGAAGCCAAACCTACTAACACTTCACCACCTCTACCTTTAGTGTTGTCTCACCTGTTGCAGGAATTCTCGGACGTCTTTCCCGATGAGCTACCTCCGGGTCTACCTCCACTTCGCGGAATCGAACACCGCACCGACCTCATACCAGGCGCACCACTTCCAAACAAGGCTCCTTACCGCGTCAACCCCGAGGAAACGAAGGAGATACAACGGCAAGTACAACAACTCATCAACAAAAGTCATGTACGTGAAAGCTTGAGCCCTTGTGCCGTTCCGGTTATTCTCATGCCTAAGGAAGATGGAACTTTTCGCATGTGTTCCGATTGTTGCCCGATAAATGTTGTCACCGTTAGATACCGTCACCCTATTCCACGCTTAGACGACATGCTTGATGAATTATGTGGTGCCACCCTCTTTTCGAAAATTGATCTTAAAAGTGTCTACTACCAAATTCGCATTCAAGAGGGTGATGAGTGGAAAACGGCTTTCAAAACCAAGTTTGGGTTATATGAGTGGTTTGTCATGCCAATGGGTTTATCGGAAGCGCCCGGTTCATTTATGCGTCTCATGAATTTCGTTCTCTGACCCTACATAGGCATCTTTGTAATGGTTTACTTTGATGACATCCTTGTTTTTAGCAAGTCGCTTGAGGACCATGTGACACACATCTGTATGGTTTTACAAACCCTTCGGAAAGAGCGCTTATATGCTAACATGGATAAATGCACTTTTGGTGTTGACAAGGTCGTTTTCTTAGGATTTGTCGTTTCTTCCCAAGGTGTTAACGTTGATGAAACTAAAATTGAAGCAATTAAAACTTGGCCTCAACCAACGAACCTCCAACAAGTGCATAGCTTTCTTGGTTTAGCCGGTTTCTATCGACATTTTGTTAAGGACTTTAGCACAATCGCTATGCCTCTACACGCCTTGAGAAAGAAGAACACACCCTTTGTTTGGGGTCCTTCGCAAGACGCCGCGTTTAATGAGCTAAAAAGCTTGCTTACACACGCACCACTTCTTGCCCTACCAAACTTTGACAAACCTTTTGAGATCCATTGTGACGCTAGTGGTACCGACATCGGTGGCGTGTTAATGCAAGAGAAACGCCCAATTGCGTACTTCAGCGAGAAGCTATCCAGAGCGCAACTTAACTACCCCATCTACGATAAAGAGCACTAAGCCTTGGTGAGAGTTTTGCGTGTTTGGGAACACTATCTTAGACCTCATGAATTCATTCTTCATAGGGACCATGAGACGCTCAAGTATCTCAAGGGTCAAACTAAGTTGAACAAGCGTCATGCTAAGTGGAGTGAGCTCATTGAGTCTTTTCCCTATGTCATCAAATACATCAAAGGCAAAGAGAATGTTGTGGCGGATGCGCTTTCCCGCAAATGCATGCTTGTTACACAACTTGAGTTGGATGTTATTGGCTTTGAGCACATAAAAGATTTATATGATCATGATCCTTTCTTTGCACATCCTTATGCTAAGTGTTTGACTCACACTTCTTGGGACCATTACTATATAAAGGATGGATATCTAATGAGAGCTAACAAACTTTGCATTCTCGATTCTTCGCTTCGTTTGCTCCTTTTGCAGGAATCTCATGGAGGAGGACTCATGGGACACTTTGGATGATACAAGACATTTGCTATGCTCTACAAGAACTAATTTTGGCCCAAGATGCTTCGTGACGTCTCACGCCTCACCAACCGATGCTCTACATGTCGCAAAGCTAAGTCAAAAGCTCAATCTCATGGTCTTTACATGCCACTTCCTATTCCATACCATCAATGGGAAGACATAAGCATGGACTTTATACTTGGATTGCCTAGGACTCAAAATGGGAAATATTCCATGTTTTTTGTCGTGGATAGATTCTCTAAAATGGCTCATTTCATCCCTTGTAACAAGATCGACGATGCTTCACATGTTGCAAATCTCTTTTGTGGGGAAATCATTCGTCTACATGGAGTACCCAAGACGATCGTGTCGGACCGGGACGTCAAGTTCTTGAGCTACTTTTGGAAGACTCTATGCGCCAAACTTGGCATCAAGCTCCTCTTCTCTTCGGCATATCATCCACAAACCGATGGGCAAACGGAGGTGACGAACCGCACGCTTTCGATGCATCTTCACGTGTTGATCAAGAAGAACATCAAGGAATGGGAGCAATGCTTGCCCATCGCCGAGTACGCCTACAACCGCGCAAGAGATTCGACTACCGACAAGTGCCCTTTCGAGGTTGTCTATGGCTTCAACCCGTTGTCCCCATTGGACATCCTACCTCTACCTCTTCAAGAACGCATCAACATGCACGCAAGTGCACGAGCAAGCTATCTCAAGAAGGTGCACGATGATACAAGGGCAATGATCGAGCGACAAGTGCAACGCATAGCCACCAAGCGCAACGTCGACAAGGCACCAATCGTGTTCCAACCGGGAGATCTAGTTTGGCTTCATCTTCGCAAGGACCGCTTTCCACACAAGCGCAAGTTCATACTTCTACCTCGCACCGACGGACCCTTCAAGGTGCTAGCACGCTACAACAACAATGCCTACAAGATCGACATCCCACATGACAAGTACAACGTGAGCGATGCCTTCAACGTCAAGGATCTCTCCCCTTTCCATGGTGATGAAGATTTCGATCCGAGGTCGGATCTTTCCCAAGGGAGGGGAGATGATGCGGAGCATCCCAAAGTCATCTCCATGGACCTACCATCGACTCACCAAGTGCCCAAAGGACCAATGACACGAGCCCGTGCAAGAGCTCTCGAAGCCGAGGTGAACTCACTCCTTTATCAATTTCCTCTCGAGTCACATGGGACATGGCTTCTACCCTCATCAGATACTCTATGCATATTCAGGTACTTGGGAGAAGGCCACGTGACCGCTCTGCACAACGGACAAGGCGGAGGGATCGACAAGTGCTTGGAACAAGAAGAAGTCTCACTGAAGACGCTACACGCACCAGACGTCCGGCCTCTTTCGGACGACCGGTCACCCCGAGGCACCAGTCGTCCGACGTTCACCGAATGACCGGCGACTCCGAGACATGACCGGAGGCCACCGGACGTCCGTGACACTGACTACAGAACGTAATTAGTGGAAATCCGAGGATTACCGGACGTCCGGTCCCTCCCAAGCCTCCGGACGTCCGGTGACCCAGCGGACGTCCGACCCGACTGCGTCGGCCCATGTAATATATACTCGATGACTTCCTCCTTCCGAGGGAGCTTTGGTGATAGCTCATCTAAACCTTAGTGGTTCCTCTCCTACGAGACCGCGGCCTCCTCGGAGAAGATCCACAGGATTCAAGATCTCCTTTACGGAGAAGAACATCAAGACCTCCTCACGGAGATGACTACCACCACTTGCATCGTCCTTAGTTGATCGTGTATTGTCTATCGCACTTTGTGTACCTGGATATAGCATTTGTGTGACATAAACGTGTTGATTTGAGTGTTTTCTTCTTGTCCCTCTTGTGTTTTCCCTCGTGCCTCGCGTGTTCACCCTTGGGATCCCTCCATTTCGTGAAAGATCGGCCACTTAGGGTTCCACCCTACATCAAGCGCTCTTTTCGAAGGGTTTGTAAAACCATACGGATGTGTGTCACATGGTCCTCAAGCGACTTGCTAGAAATGAGGATGTCGTCAAAATAAACCACTACAAAGACGCCTATTTAAGGTCGGAGGACAAAATGCATAAGACGCATAAATGAACCGGGTGCTTCCGATAAACCCATTGGCATGACCAACCACTCATATAACCCAAACTTAGTTTTTAAAGCCGTTTTCCACTCATCACCCTCTTGAATGCGAATTTGGTAGTGGCCACTTTTAAGATCAATTTTTGAAAAGATGGTGGCACCACATAATTCATCAAGCATGTCGTCTAAACGTGGGATAGGGTAATGGTATCTAACGGTGATAGCATTTATCGGGCGGCAATCGGAGCACATGCGAAAACTTCCATCTTTCTTAGGCACGAGAATAACCGGAACGGCACAAGGGCTTAAGCTTTCACGTACATGACCTTTGTCGATGAGTTGTTGCACTTGCCGTTGTATCTCCTTGGTTTCCTCGGGGTTGACGCGGTAAGGAGCCTTGTTTGGAAGTGGTGCGTCGGATATGAGGTCGATGCGGTGTTTGATTCCGCGAAGTGGAGGTAGACCCGGAGGTAGCTCATCGGGAAAGACGTCCGAGAATTCCTGCAATAATTGAGACAACACTAAAGGTAGAGGTGGTGAAGTGTTAGTAGGTTTTCCTTCCGCTTTGCATAGAAGCACATGGTGAAAGACACTCGAGGGGTTCTCACACACTTCTCTCATCTCACTTTTGGTGGCAAATAGCACTAGTTGCTTCTTGTCGCTCATCGTGGAGTCGCTCATATTTTGCTTGTGGCTCTCTGATGCGGAGCATCCCAAGGTCATCCCCATGGACCTACCATTGTCTCACCAAGTGCCAAGTGGACCCATGACACGTGCTCGAGCACGATCTCTCGAGACCGAGGTGACCTCACTCCTCTCTCTACGTCACTTTGATTCACATGAGACATGGCTGCTACCCTCATCAGAGACTCTTTGCATACTCAGGCAACTCGGGAGCAACCATGGAGAAGTCAAGGAGCAAGAAGAATCGAGGGAGGAAGAAGGAGGAGAAGAACGGCTGAAACTCAGTTAGCCCGGACGATCCGGACGATGTCCCGGACGATCCGGTCGAGACCCGGATGATCCGGACAAACGTCCGGACGATCCGACAAATGTGCCCAAAGACACCCGAGAGCCCAAGCTGATGCCGGATCATCCGGACCAAAGCCCGGATTCTCCGGACGCACCCGGACATCCGGACGGAGACCGGGACATCCGGGCCACCTGCAGCAGTTCAGACACGTCTGGATCATCCGGACGCCGCCCCGGATCATCCAGACCCCCGAAGCCTGGATCATCTGGACAAACGTCCGGATCATCTAGACAGTGCCTGCGTGCATAGTATTAGGCCGAGGCCCACGTACCCCTTTGCCCCTCCTAGCCTATATATAGCACTCTACCTAAACTATCTAGGGTTAGCATTGTGTTAGCTCATACCAAAACCTTAGTGCTTCCTCTCCTACGAGACCGCGGCCTCCTCGGAGAAGATTCACCGGATTCAAGACCTCCTATATGGAGAAGAACATCAATACCTCCTCACGGAGATGACTACCGCTACTTGTATCGTCCTTAGTTGATCGTGTATCGTGTATCACACTTTGTGTACCCGGATCTAGCATTTGTTTGACCTAAGTTGGTTGATTTGAGTGTTTTCTCCTTTTCTCTCTTGTGTTTTTCCTCGTGCACCTCGTGTTCTTCCTCGGGATCCCTCCTTTTCGTGAAAGATTGGCCACGTAGTGTTCCACCCTAGATCATCTATGGTATCATGAGCCTTGGTTGATCACGAATTTGGAGCCCCACACCTTGTTTTCTAGCTTGTTTTAGTTGTTTTTCGTCCAAATTCGAAAATCCCCACAAAAATAGCCCCACAATTTTTTTTGTGATTTGTGTGTTTTGATAAGATTTTGTTGATTGTGATCCGTGCTTGGGTTCTGTGACAAGTGGATCATCCTTTTCCCCACCTCCCCACCCTCAAAAACCACCAAAAATCTGAGAAAAAAAAATCATTTTTCCCCCTCCTCCCCGAAATTTCCCCGAGCAGTTTGACTCCCCCGGATCATCCGGTTGATCACCCGGATCCTCCGGCCAACGCCCGGATCATCCGGCCACGTCTGTCAAAACTGCATTTTGCAGTTTTTTGTCGCCACCTTTCCGCCACCGCAACAACCCTAGCCACCTCTTCTACTGTACCATCGACAAGACCACCTCTCAACCTCGACAAGGACGGTAACATCGACGACACTTCGTTTATTACCTTGCAATTGCATTGATAGACACTCATCGACCATTTTTGCGTAGCTTTCCCAACAAGACTAGCCATTTGAGTATTGCCGAGCCACGACACTAGTGCACATTAGTGATAGTCATAGACATTGCATACTACATCGTCATATCTCCGTGTGACAAAAGAGTGTTCCGCATACACAATAGCTACCTTGATCCGAAAAGCATGCATAAGTGGCCAAAGAAAGAGCTCACAAGTTTCTAAGCAAAAGAGCCATCCAAAGCTTATACGCAAAAGCACAATAGCATCAAACGCCTTGCATCCCAAGAGATCATATAAGAAAGCAATACATCATCTTGTGCTAAAGCATCGGCACATCATACACTCATAGCATACTTGTGATAGGAAGTCGTTACATTGCTCTTATAGGTCGTGCACAAGTGCGTATCCGCCTACTAAGCAATCGGTTAGCGTCTCTGTAGCATTGTGCAACAAGAGCATTTTCCGTGGATTCCACATTTTCGCTCACTTTTGGTTGCACAACCACATTTATCTATCTGTGCGCGTGTTCCGTGTGCTACTTACCGCTTGTGATCTACTTGTTGCATGAGCCAATTGTGAATCATCTTCAACATCATTAAATCTTACTCACTTTTTGCATTGAATTTTGCCACCATCCTAACCAAGCTCCTCTAAAAGCTTTACTTGTGTAGGTGTGAGAATCGACAAGACTTGGTACCAATAGTGCTATTTCTGGGTTACATTATCGAGTGATCATTGATCCATTTTCAACTTCGGTCAAGGTACATTTGGTATTGTATTCTCCTTTCTCTCACTCACATACTTGCTTGTGACGATGGATAGGCCAAGTTCATCTACGAACCCGCTCTTCGATGATCCTCAAGAATTGAACAACTATGTCGCCAAACTACATCTCTTCGGTGTCCAACAACCTCTACATCAAGAGAGTGAAGCTATGCGAGAGCACATTTAGCAAGTCGCCGCCGATGCGCGTCAATTTGAGGCGAGAACAAGAGAGCAATTCGACATCATTAACACCAACATGGCTACTCAATTCGATGTGCTATGGACTTTGATAGTCAACTGACGCTCTTCTTCCACATCCTCTCAAAGACAAAGCCGCTCAAGTCGGCCACATTCTACAAGCGACTTCAAGCCAATAGCTCCCTCATCTACAACTCCAACTAAGGACAAATCCAAAACTAGTTCCATCAAATGCTTCAAGTGCCAAGGGCAAGGCCACAAGTCATTTGAGTGCAAGATCGTTCGTACCATGATCATCAATGATGACGGCTCTTACGACTCAATTGTGGGGACCCCGACTCATAAGTCGTGATCACCGAATGCACGTGTACAGTGATCCCAGAGATCAATGCTCACTGAACACACAGAAGCTGAATAACAAGAGTCTTACATCCTTACATACCGTGTTACACAAATAGGACCATAATGGTCAAGTCTTGAGTATATCATCGCAGCGGAAATCTTCAAAGACAACTGGGACCCACGCCATCTGCCTTAACCCTACAGGCATTCTGACTGGGAAGCATCCTAGCTCGCATGCTCGTCACCAAGAATTCTTCATCATAACTTGCTCTCTCAAGCCTGGCCAATAAAATAACCAGTGGCAAGCCAATGAGTACATTGAATGTACTCGCAAGCAACCCAAGTGTGATAACAAAATAATTATGCAAGGTTCTACTGCTAGGTTGGCAGTTTTGCGGAAAGCTAGTTTTTCATTTGCAATTATGATCAACATATAACATGGATATGCATGTGTCTGTAACAAGTATTAGGAGGTCACAGACATCATTATCAAGATAGAGTTCTAATCAACTCATGCACAAGCTCATTGTGACTTCCTCACAATCACATCATCAATATCTCTGAATCGTGTTGTTTCCCAGAAACTTATGGACATAGTCTAAGTAGCACCACCCAACTGTCCTTGACCGCGGACACGGCTATTCGAATAGTTTGACACTCTGCAGAGGTTGCACACTTTACCCACAAGATCCGGGGAACTTCCGTGTCATCCACGACCCGCGGTACCTCAGGTACCCGGGTTAAGCACCCGATCACTACCTTTCCCTAGACGACACTAACATAGAGTCCACTCGATTGGTAGCAGCCCCGTGCCAAACATTTCACATCTCAAGGTTTGTGGAGACTCGCTCCGTATTCATCACATATCACAAGCACGGGGTACCAACGGTGTGTCCGGTGCCCTGTAAAGACAGTCATGGCCGCCTATCCAAGCGCGACCCCGTCCCGAGAGTGACCTCATGTCACCCCCGTCACTAGTAATGCGGGCACCATGCTAGTATCGACCTAGGTAATCAATAATGCCCTTTCCCATATAAGGGTAGAGTGGTTGCGCATGTTTGGTTGGGACGGTAGTCACACATAAATCTAATCCATCTCTGTAAACAACACTTTCGTCAAGCCTCGGCACACTACTTCTTCACCAAGTAGTGCCCTAGCTCCTCATCAACTCCCAGGGGCATTAGTGGCACCCACTGGGTCATTTGCAAGTATGTCAGACCACACTTGTTTCACTCAATGCATAACCCCGACCCATTTTGCGTAGCCAACTACTATAGCATACGTCTATCTACTCCCACCCACATAACCCTCATAGGAAGGTAGGGTCATGTTTGATGCAAGCTTCAACAGTAAAGTAACAGGGGTAGCAACCAAAGTGGTTTCTACCTCAACATGATTCCGATGCATTGAATATAAAGGTGCTATGAGACATGCATAAAAAGGTTTCTTGGACATGGTCAAAGGGATGCTTGCCTTATTCTTCAGAGTCTTCAAACCTTCTGGTCCATCTCCGAATACTCCGTTTATTACGTCAACTATCGATGGAAACAATCATAATAAGCAACACAATCAAAGCAAAAAATAAAAGTGCTCTAAAAAATAGGAGTTGGACTTTTCTAGGATACCTCTGGTCATATTAGAAATGACCAAGGTGGTTTCATAGGTGTTGGATCAATAGGTAGTTGGGAACATTTCAATATGATGGAACCAAAGGGCTTATGGATTTGGAAGAAGTATACAGAAATAATTCCTTGAATGATGAGCAAAGGTACCCATCATCAAGTCATGATCTTAGAAGCATTTAGGAGTTGGTTTCACTGGATTTGGAATTCAAAGGAATTTCCTAGGATTTTTCAAAGCTGAAAAATAGGAAGAAATAGCTCATTATTTGGTGGGGTACAGAAAGTATTAATAAAAATGTTCCAAAACTAAGTTTGGACATGACAAGCATCTAGGAATTTGAATCACTGCATTTGGATCAAAAATGTGCTCTCTGTGATTTTCTAAAGTTAATCACAGAAAGTGGAAAATGGGCATTTGATAAATATTTGTGTAGGGAAAGTTTCTGGAATAATGTGCATGTAGCACCATTAGATAGAGCATGATTTATGGAGTCATAGGAATTTTGAATCATCAAGTTTGGAGTTCATTTGAATATTCTACGCATTTTTGAAGTTGACAGAAAAAGGGAAAAAGGAAAGGAATAGGGGTTATACCCTTATGCTGCACACTGGGCGGAGGATAGCCACATAGAAACTGGGCCGGCCCATGGCTCGGCCGCGTGCACAGGGGGGGGGGGAGCGGTGACGTCGGAGGCGCCTTTCGGCGGTGCGCTTCCGCGCTGGGAAGGCGGGCTGCGCCGTTGCCGTTTCCACTTAAACGGCTGGGCCCTGCTGGCCGGGTCGCTGCCAGGTGGGCCCCCTCCGCAGGGTTGTCTTCCTCCTCCCGCTCCCGCAACAGAGGGGAGGGGAGGCTCGGGCCGCGCGACGCCGGCGCCCGTCCCCGGCGGCACAGGCCACCTCCGGCCAGGGCGCGGCCACCAGAGAGATCCCCAGGGAGCGGCGCATCCAGGAGGTCCCTTGGGGCGGCAGGGGAGGGGCCGGAGCTCCTCCTGCATCGGCCATGGCGGCGGCCTCGGCGGTTGCTGGTGGAGCGAGCACCACGGGGCTCGGGAAGGAGCGGTGAGGCTCGGGGAGCTTCGTGCTCCAGTGGCCGTTCCCCTCCTGGTGGCCAACACGGACGAGGAAGGCCACAGGGAGCAAACTAGGGAGGATACCGACGGCGGCTCGACGGCCATGGCGGGGCAAGGAGAGCACTAGGGGAGGAGGGAAGATGTCCGGGAGGTGCACGGGAGAGAGGAGGGTCCAGCAGAGGCGAGAGGCGCTCGGGGGGAGGCCTCTTATAGGGGCAGCTGCGGTGCACCGTGAGCACGGTCCAGGGCGCGCACGGGCGAGCTCGTGGAGAGAGAGGAGGAGGGCCGGGGAGGATAAGGCCGACCGTCCTGCAGGTCGTGGACGTCGAGGCCTCCTCGGGGGACACGAGGGGGAGGCCCTAGGTGGTCGGCGCTGGCGATTGGAGGGCGGCTGCAGTGCTCCAGAGCACTGTAGCGCGCTCCAGAGCGGGCTTTTGGCTGCCAGTGGCGTGGCCTGGCGCCCAGGGCGTGTCCAACGGTGTCAAAAGGGCAGAGGAAGTAGTAAAGAAAGGGGGAGGCAGTCTGGGATGCTCTAGGAGCCACTTGAGGGAGGAGAGAGGTGAAGGAGGAGAAGAAGGTGGCTGTCCACAAGAGTAAAAATGGGGTTTTTACCCTCCAATAATTGAGCTGAGGCCAAGGGAATGTTACTGGGGGTAGATGATGATCAGAATAGGCTGTGGTAAGAATTTGGGGTAAAGGAAAATAGTAAAAGGGGTCCAAACACTTGTTTTGGTAAATGAACAGAAGGTGTTTGATCAGTGTTTGGTCAAGCAAATGACATCCACTTGACATGGGACTTAACAGGATCAAATGTCACATATAATTAGGCCCCTACACCAAATTTGAGCTCATTTGGGCAAAGTGGCCAATGTAACTTTGGTGAACCCTAGAAATGAACAGAAATGGTTTCACCATGTTGGAGTTAAGCAAATCATTTCCCCTTGATGCACCACTTGGTGTAGCATCATCATTTGGGGTTATGAACATGCCCACAAAGTTTGAGGCTCCAGATAAAAAGTTGACAATGCAAAGTTGTTCAAATTTGCATTTGAACAGAGTTGGTTTTGGGATGATCTGATCAAGTTGCTCTTTTCCAAATCTTGTGCCATTTGTTCTAGATGCCTTATTAGGCTATTCTAGCATGTGCACCAAGTTTGATAGCATTTGGAAAAGTTTGGCAATGTAAAGTTGCTCAAACTTCAAATATGGACAGAATGGTTTTGAAGGGGTTAGAGGATGTTTCCTTGATCTTCAAGGCATGAGGCTTTGCAAGATCATCAAATATGTCATATATGACATGATAGAATTTCCCTGGAATTTTTGGAGAATATTTCCTTTGTAAATATTTCAAAAGCTTGAAATATCCAGAAAGGGTTTTGGAAGGAGTTGTCCAATATTTTGAACATGACCATGTGTTGAAACTCGTATATATGGACAATATATGTCCTATGAGTCTCCCTGATTTTTGGCAAATATTTTTGAAATGATTAAATAATTTTTCCCTATTAAAGACCATTTCTGGCCTTAAGAAAAAGCTTTTAAATAAAATATAAAAATAACTTTTAAAATTATACTTTTGTGGCTTCTGGGAGTCCTATATCTAATAGGATTCAAATAAACTTTTTGAAAGATTTTTCACACCCTAAATAAGGTACTTGCAGTGCAAACCTCAATTTAGGGGTTTTTGAAAAACTAATTTTAGAAAATACCATTTGGCCAAAATATTTTTATAAGAAAATTCTATACTGGTCTATACACATGGCATGATCATTGGGAAAAGGTTTTGGATCAAGGAGATGAAGTATAAGAGTTGGAGGATTTATTTGATTTTTTAGAGCACTAGCAAACAGCAGACAAAAGTCAAATCAAGCAAAGTCAAAAACACTCAAAAGTTTCTGCAAATCCACATTTTTAACATGAAAATAAGCTTAAGCAATGTGATATGAAAATCAGGGTGTGACAGACCTACCCCCCTTACAAGAATCTCGTCCCCGAGATTCCCAGACTAGGCGTGGAAAGAAAGGCGGAGTCTTGGATACGGGGTAGTCTTCACTTCTTCTTGTTGGTTCTGCTTCCGAGCGGTGCTCCTTGGAATCTCGAAGTGCTTGATGGTATGGCTTCTTGCTTGATGTCGTCCTTGATGGAGGTTGCTGAGGGGTCTCTTGCATAGGTTAGGTTGGGTTAGCTACCAAAGGCTCGGTGATCGATGTCCTTGCGGGCATCGGGCTAGCTAGGAGGTAAGAAGTACTTCCAGAGTGGGGCTCGTGGAAGATTTGGTGCACGGAGGGTATCTCAGGTGGTAGATCTAGCTGGGGAGCCGTCTACCACATGACTTGCAGTGATCTCAAAGGGTCCAACGAACCTTGGTGCGAGCTTCCCCTTGACGTGGAAACGCTTGTTTCCCTTCAGAGGAGTTACCCGCAGGTACACGTGGTCCCCGACATGGAAACTCATGTTCCGATGGTGAGTGTCAGCATAGCTCTTTTGCCTTGACTTGGCTGCCTTCAACGTTCTCTGACTAGTTGGACTTGCTCTTCCGCTGCGCGGAGAATAACCGGTCCAAAGACTAGCCCTTCTCCAGTCTCTGACCAGTTGAGGGGTGTGCGACATCTGCGTCCGTACAACACCTCAAATGGTGCCATCTGAAGGCTCGACTGGTAACTGTTGTTATAGGAGAACTCGGCAAAAAGGAGACAATCCTCCCACTTGGCTCCATATGCCAAGACACAGGCTCGGAGTCATGACTTCAAGAATCTGATTGACTCGCTCAGTCCGACCTCTGGTCTGTGGGTGGAAAGCCGTGCTGAAAGATACTTGGTTCCCAAGGCTTCTCGGAACTTCTTCCAGAACCTTGAGGTGAACTGGGTTCCTCGATCTGACACAATCTCCTTGGGAATGCCGTGAATACTTACGATTCGGTCGATGTAGAGAGCTGCCAGCCGGTTGCCATCATAAGGGGTCTTGACAGGAATGAAATGGGCCACCTTGGTCAAATGATCGACTATGACCCAGATAGAGTCATGTCCTCTATTCGACCTTGGTAATCCAGTGATGAAGTCCATTCCGACTTTATCCCACTTCCACTCAGGAACCTTGAGTGGCTGAAGCAATCCAGCGGGTTGCTGATGTTCAGCTTGACCCTTTGGCACACATCACAATTTGCAACATAGGTTGCAATCTCTCTCTTCATCTCGTGCCACCAGAATCGTGCCATCAAGTCTTGATACAATCTTGGTGTGAGCGTTCCTTCGACACGGAAATGCTCGGCTCCTTTGAGAGGAGTGGTTGGCAGATACGCCCGGTCTTCAACGCGGAAGTTTTCTTCTGGATGACGGTGGTCGGTGTAGATCTTCCTTCTTGACAAGGCAGTCTTAAAACGTCTTCCATCCAGCTGTCCGTCTCTTCTTTGTCTTCGGGCAGTCAAGTAGTCCATCAATAATGATGTTACCTAACCTGTCCAATCACTCCATGAGGTCTAAGGGGGGGGGGGGTACGCAAGGTAAGCTGGGTATTGGTGGTGGTCTCGGTTGAGTATTGCAGAGGCCTTCCTGACTCAGAGTCAAGGCCCGTGGTCAGAATCTGACCAGGTGGTGGCTCGGTGGGGCTTAAGGGTTTCAAGGGTTCTAGTGAGTGAGTGAACTTATATCATCTTATCCTTAAGCACAGTTTCTGAGATGCCAATAGCTCTATCTAGTACTCCAACCGAAAAAACATCTTCTCGCAGAGACCAACTTCAATCACCACTCATTGCCATACATATCCTCATGATTCTCAAGAGACGGTCTAACAAAACTATACTGTCTATGATCCCCAAATCTATATGTATGCCTACCTCTAAAATCCAAAGGTAGATCATACATGCTGCTGAGCTGAAATTAAACTCCACAATCCAAGCACTCAACCTAATCTTGCAAGGCTCAAGATAATGCATCTCTATTCTAAGGAAACACGTCATATGCCACTCCAAGATTTTGTTTCCTTCCTATAGATCAACTCCGATAGCCCGGTAATTACCATCAATCACCACATAATCCAACAATTCTACAAACCCGATGTCTACGGTGATCCACAAGATCTCAATACCCTATGATCCCCAAATACTTGGAAGGACTATGCATCACAATAGTATGTCCACCAAATTCCCGTCATCCGGGTCAAGTAAACTCCAAGATCACGACTATATAGATCTCTAAATCATCTCCGACAAATAATCCAATCTCCTAGGTTACTGTCCACCGAGAAGCATGATATCATAATCAGAATCATAGGCCTAAATCCAATCTTACTCCGAAACATGTAGACATATCCAGCATCTATACCAACCAGAATCACCTACATAAATCCAAGTCTCATGTCCAACGGGCACCCCTACATACTTCCCCAAAGTTATGGTCCCACCAATATGAAAACCTCACAATCCATCAAGGTCTCAGATAGTTCCTCGAAGTCACTGATATAAACCACCAAGTCATCTGTCCAATATCCTCGAACTGGTCTATCTATGGCATCGTCAGACCTCGTGCTATATCAGGATGAGAATGTGCTTGTTCACCGTGTCCACTAGTTCCTTCCCGAACCCAGTGTTGTGCAAGGTTACAAAGGCTTAACAGGTTCTCTCGCTTTACCATGGGTGAGGCACATGGTTAAGGATTCGTGCTGGAGTGTCTCGGGAAGCCTCAAAAGGGTCTAGGAAGAGGGTTACTGGTCCGGAGGGTTAAACATAACTCTACGGGGTTGCAATTGATCGTGGAGGTTGTAGCAGAAGTCTTCAGTGCCAGTTGGCCGTCGAGGTAGAATCCTTGGTGCATCTTGTCTTGCGGGTCTTCCATTGGGGAGAGAGAGAATAGAGGGAAGAAGCAGCGTAGAGGAGGGAAATGCCTAAAGGGGGTGCTATAGTGCAGATGCAACAAACAGGTGCAAAAAGGCCGAAACAAAAGAAACAAGGCAAGGGAGGTGATATAGCCATGCACTCGTTGCCTGAGGCAAAAGTGCGACTTATATCAAAACACAAACGAATAAAAGCAAACAACACACAATCATGGTTCTATTCGAACCATCATATGAACTCGACTGCGCATAGGGGGTACACGACTCATCCTACCCTAGGGGTTCTCGGACTCAGTGTCGTGACTTGTGCCTCGTGCAGTCTTCTGAGCTTCCTTAGGTGTTGCCATGTCCCTTGTAGTTGCTTGATGAATGATCCGGGCTGAGCCTGAAGAATCTTCAACATCTTCTCGCCTGATGAGGTGAGGTGGTGAAGGTGCCTCCTTGTAGCTGGCGTTGACTTGGTCTTCTCTTGTCTCTTTAATCACGACGATCCCTTGTGCCTTCTGGGGCGTCGAGGGTACCAGGTAGGCAATCCAAATGCAATGACAATAACAAGGCATAATAGAGGTCCAACATGTCGATTTCGTTGATGAAAACATCGACACCAAGAGCGGGGAATGAAGAGAACCGTTTTCCTACTCACTATAGTGAGGCGGACCAAATGGCAAGGTTCTCATCCACCGGTGGTTGTCGATACAACAACGGTAGTGACATGATTACCCTATTAGCGGTGTATATCATGATTTTGCATAACCTATTCCCTGGTCATCATAGGCCAACGTTGCTTCTTCTTGGGGTACTGCCAAGGGTATCACCATCTTCTGGGTCGTCATGTCCTCATCCATCGAGGATGTAACTTCCGTTGGTATTGTCTTCTCGTGGTGTCGTCAATCTTGCATTCAGAAGAGGTGGGTGAGTGTTTGGCAAGGTGCACTCCACGAGGATTACAGAAAATCCGGTGGTCAGGGGCATAGGGGTTTTAGCGACCAAGGTTTTGAAGGGGAAGAGATCAAGTATAGCCTAGTTTTCGAAAAACTGAGAAGGGAAGAGGAGTATAGATAGTTTTTGAAAACTACTAATAGTTTTGAAAACAGTTTTACCCTAACTAACGACCATGCTAACTAAGGCTTCCTACAGTCAGGATGGCTCTGATACCAGCTCTGTGGGGACCCCGACTCATAAGTCGTGATCACTGAATGCACGTGTACAGTGATCCCAGAGATCAATGCTCACTGAACACACAGAAGCTGAATAACATGAGTCTTACATCCTTACATACCGTGTTACACAAATAGGACCATAATGGTCAAGTCTTGAGTATATCATCGCAGCGGAAATCTCCAAAGACAACTGGGACCCACGCCATCTGCCTTAACCCTACAGGCATTCTGACTGGGAAGCGTCCTAGCTCGCATGCTCGTCACCAAGAATTCTTCATCATAACCTGCTCTCTCAAGCCTGGCCAATAAAATAACCAGTGGCAAGCCAATGAGTACATTGAATGTACTCGCATGCAACCCAAGTGTGATAACAGAATAATTATGCAAGGCTCTACTGCTAGGTTGGCAGTTTTGCGGAAAGCTAGTTTTTCATTTGCAATTATGATCAACATATAACATGGATATGCATGTGTCTGTAACAATTATCAGGAGGTCACAGACATCATTATCAAGATAGAGTTGTAATCAACTCATGCACAAGCTCATTGTGACTTCCTCACAATCACATCATCAATATCTCTGAATCGTGTTGTTTCCCAGAAACTTATGGACATAGTCTAAGTAGCACCACCCAACTGTCCTTGACCGCGGACACGGCTATTTGAATAGTTTGACACTCTGCAGAGGTTGCACACTTTACCCACAAGATCCGGGGAACTTCCGTGTCATCCACGACCCGCGGTACCACAGGTACCCGGGGTAAGCACCCGATCACTACCTTTCCCTAGACGACACTAACATAGAGTCCACTCGATTGGTAGCAGCCCCGTGCCAAACATTTCACATCTCAAGGTTTGTGGAGACTCGCTCCGTATTCATCACATATCACAAGCACGGGGTACCAACGGTGTGTCCGGTGCCCTGTAAAGACAGTCATGGCCGCCTATCCAAGCGCGACCCCATCCCGAGAGTGACCTCATGTCACCCCCGTCACTAGTAATGCGGGCACCATGCTAGTATCGACCTAGGTAATCAATAATGCCCTTTCCCATATAAGGGTAGAGTGGTTGCGCATGTTTGGTTGGGACGGTAGTCACACATAAATCTAATCCATCTCTGTAAACAACACTTTCGTCAAGCCTCGGCACACTACTTCTTCACCAAGTAGTGCCCTAGCTCCTCATCAACTCCCAAGGGCATTAGTGGCACCCACTGGGTCATTTGCAAGTATGTCAGACCACACTTGTTTCACTCAATGCATAACCCCGACCCATTTTGCGTAGCCAACTACTATAGCATACATCTATCTACTCCCACCCACATAACCCTCATAGGAAGGTAGGGTCATGTTTGATGCAAGCTTCAACAGTAAAGTAACAGGGGTAGCAACCAAAGTGGTTTCCACCTCAACATGATTCCGATGCATTGAATATAAAGGTGCTATGAGACATGCATAAAAAGGTTTCTTGGACATGGTCAAAGGGCTGCTTGCCTTATTCTTCAGAGTCTTCAAACCTTCTGGTCCATCTCCGAATACTCCGTTTATTACGTCAACTATCGATGGAAACAATCATAATAAGCAACACAATCAAAGCAAAAAATAAAAGTGCTGTAAAAAATAGGAGTTGGACTTTTCTAGGATACCTTTGGTCATATGAGAAATGACCAAGGTGGTTTCATAGGTGTTGGATCAATAGGTAGTTGGGAACATTTCAATATGATGGAACCAAAGGGCTTATGGATTTGGAAGAAGTATACAGAAATAATTCCTTGAATGATGAGCAAAGGTACCCATCATCAAGTCATGATTTTAGAAGCATTTAGGAGTTGGTTTCACTGGATTTGGAATTCAAAGGAATTTCCTAGGATTTTTCAAAGCTGAAAAATAGGAAGAAATGGCTCATTATTTGGTGGGGTACAGAAAGTATTAATAAAAATGTTCCAAAACTAAGTTTGGACATGACAAGCATCTAGGAATTTGAATCACTGCATTTGGATCAAAAATGTGCTCTCTGTGATTTTCTAAAGTTAATCACAGAAAGTGGAAAATGGGCATTTGATAAATATTTGTGTAGGGAAAGTTTCTGGAATAATGTGCATGTAGCACCATTAGATAGAGCATGATTTATGGAGTCATAGGAAATTTGAATCATCAAGTTTGGAGTTCATTTGAATATTCTAGGCATTTTTGAAGTTGACAGAAAAAGGGAAAAAGGAAAGGAATAGGGGTTATACCCTTATGCTGCACACTGGGCGGAGGATAGCCGCATAGAAACTGGGCCGGCCCATGGCTCGGCCACGTGCACAGGGGGGGGGAGCGGTGACGTCGGAGGCGCCTTTCGGCGGTGAGCTTCCGCGCTGGGAAGGCGGGCTGCGCCGTTGCCGTTTCCACTTAAACGGCTGGGCCCTGCTGGCCGGGTCGCTGCCAGGTGGGCCCCCTCCGCAGGGTTGTCTTCCTCCTCCCGCTCCCGCAACAGAGGGGAGGGGAGGCTCGGGCCGCGCGACGCCGGCGCCCGTCCTCGGCGGCACAGGCCACCTCCGACCAGGGCGCGGCCACCAGAGAGATCCCCGGGGAGCGGCGCATCCAGGAAGTCCCTTGGGGCGGCAGGGGAGGGGCCGGAGCTCCTCCTGCATCGGCCATGGCGGCGGCCTCGGCGGTTGCTGGTGGAGCGAGCACCACGGGGCTCGGGAAGGAGCGGCGAGGGTCGGGGAGCGTCGTGCTCCAGTGGTCGTTCCCCTCCTGGTGGCCATCACGGACGAGGAAGGCCACAGGGAGCAAACTAGGGAGGATACCGACGGCGGCTCGACGGCCATGGAGGGGCAAGGAGAGCACTAGGGGAGGAGGGAAGATGTCTGGGAGGTGCACGGGAGAGAGGAGGGTCCAGCAGAGGCGAGAGGCGCTCGGGGGGAGGCCTCTTATAGGGGCAGCTGCGGTGCATCGTGAGCACGGTCCAGGGCGCGCACGGGCGAGCTCGTGGAGAGAGAGGAGGAGGGCCGGGGAGGATAAGGCCGACCGTCCTGCAGGTCGTGGACGTCGAGGCCTCCTCGGGGGACACGAGGGGGAGGCCCTAGGTGGTCGGCGCTGGCGATTGGAGGGCGGCTGCAATGCTCCAGAGCACTGTAGCGCGCTCCAGAGCGGGCTTTTGGCTGCCAATGGCGTGGCCTGGCGCCCAAGGCGTGTCCAACGGTGTCAAAAGGGCAGAGGAAGTAGTAAAGAAAGGGGGAGGCAGTCTTGGATGCTCTAGGAGCCACTGGAGTGAGGAGAGAGGTGAAGGAGGAGAAGAAGGTGGTTGTCCACAAGAGTAAAAATGGGGTTTTTACCCTCCAATAATTGAGCTGAGGCCAAGGGAATGTTACTGGGGGTAGATGATGATCAGAATAGGCTGTGGTAAGAATTTGGGGTAAAGGAAAATAGTAAAAGGGGTCCAAACACTTGTTTTGGTAAATGAACAGAAGGTGTTTGATCAGTGTTTGGTCAAGCAAATGACATCCACTTGACATGGGACTTAACAGGATCAAATGTCACATATAATTAGGCCCCTACACCAAATTTGAGCTCATTTGGGCAAAGTAGCCAATGTAACTTTGGTGAACCCTAGAAATGAACAGAAATGGTTTCACCATGTTGGAGTTAAGCAAATCATTTCCCCTTGATGCACCACTTGGTGTAGCATCATCATTTGGGGTTATGAACATGCCCACAAAGTTTGAGGCTCCAGATAAAAAGTTGACAATGCAAAGTTGTTCAAATTTGCATTTGAACAGAATTGGTTTTGGGATGATCTGATCAAGTTGCTCTTTTTCAAATCTTGTGCCATTTGGTCTAGATGCCTTATTAG
This sequence comes from Secale cereale, assembly GCA_902687465.1. Taxonomy (NCBI): domain Eukaryota; kingdom Viridiplantae; phylum Streptophyta; class Magnoliopsida; order Poales; family Poaceae; genus Secale; species Secale cereale. The sequence continues at coordinate 342,752,996 of LR738712.1, forward strand.
GCTATTCTAGCATGTGCACCAAGTTTGAGAGCATTTGGAAAAGTTTGGCAATGTAAAGTTGCTCAAACTTCAAATATGGACATAATGGTTTTGAAGGGGTTAGAGGATGTTTCCTTGATCTTCAAGGCATGAGGCTTTGCAAGATCATCAAATATGTCATATATGACATGATACAATTTCCCTGGAATTTTTGGAGAATATTTCCTTTGTAAATATTTCAAAAGCTTGAAATATCCAGAAAGGGTTTTGGAAGGAGTTGTCCAATATTTTGAACATGACCATGTGTTGAAACTCTTATATATGGACAATATATGTCCTATGAGTCTCCCTGAATTTTGGCAAATATTTTTGAAATGATTAAATAATTTTTCGCTATTAAAGACCATTTCTGGCCTTAAGAAAAAGCTTTTAAATAAAATATAAAAATAACTTTTAAAATTATACTTTTGTGGTTTCTGGGAGTCCTATATCTAATAGGATTCAAATAAACTTTTTGAAAGATTTTTCACACCCTAAATAAGGTACTTGCAGTGCAAACCTCAATTCAGGGGTTTTTGAAAAACTAATTTTAGAAAATACCATTTGGCCAAAATATTTTTATAATAAAATTCTATACTGGTCTATACACATGGCATGATCATTGGGAAAAGGTTTTGGATGAAGGAGATGAAGTATAAGAGTTGGAGGATTTATTTGATTTTTTAGAGCACTAGCAAACAGCAGACAAAAGTCCAATCAAGCAAAGTCAAAAACACTCAAAAGTTTCTGCAAATCCACATTTTTAACATGAAAATAAGCTTAAGCAATGTGATATGAAAATCAGGGTGTGACATCAATGAGCGATGATGAGATGGAAGCACTTGAACATGTCGCTATGCATCTCCAAGTAAATGAAGATGAAGACCATCAAGTGTTTTGCGACAATGACTCGAGTCCCAATCTCGTTGTCTCCAAAATCTTGACGCTACAACATCAACGAGATGACGACAACGATGTCATATCTTCCATACCAAGGCCGGCATCAATGGACGCTCCGTCAAGGTTATCATCGATGGAGGAAGTTGTCACAACTTGGCAAGCGAAGAGCTATGCGCTCAACTTGGTGAAGTCAAAGCACACTCATCACTACAAGGTCCAATGGCTTAACAACGCCGGAACTCCTCGAGTCGAGCACACCGTGCAAGTCTCCTTCAAGATAGGCGCCTACGAGGACACACTTTAGTGTGATGTCATCCCCATGTCCGTGTGCCACCTTATTCTTGGACGACCATGGCAATATGATCGTGGAGTCACACACAATGGACGGACGAACCACTATAGCTTCAAGATGAAAGGACGGGAGTTCGTGCTATGCCCAATGTCTCCAAGTCAAGTAGCCGCCGACAAACACTTACCTACCTACCATGGTGGAGAGAATGGTGAGAGAGTGAGCCACCAAAAGGAGAGTGAGAGCCACAAGCCAAATATGAGCGACTCCACGATGAGTGATAAGAGACAACTAGTGCTATTCGCCACCAAACGTGAGATGAGAGAAGTGTGTGAGAACCCTCAAGTGTCTTTCACCTTGTGCTTTTATGCAAAGGGGAAGCCAAACCTACTAATACTTCACCACCTCCACCTTTATTGTTGTCTCAATTGTTGCAGGAATTCTCGAACGTCTTTCCCGATGAGCTACCCCCGGGTCTACCTCCACTTCGCGGCATCGAACACCGCATCGCCCTCATACCCGGCGCACCACTTCGGAACAAGGCTCCTTACCACGTCAACCCCGAGGAAACCAAGGAGATACAATGGCAAATACAACAACTCATCGACAAAGGTCATGTACGTGAAAGCTTGAGCCCTTGTGCCGTTCTGGTTATTCTCGTGCCTAAGAAAGATGCAAGTTTTCGCATGTGCTCCGATTGCCGCCCAATAAATCCTATCACCGTTAGATACCGTCACCCTATCCCACGCTTAGACGACATGCTTGATGAATTATATGGGGCCACCATATTTTCGTAAATTGATCTTAAAAGTGGTTACTACCAAATTCGCATTGAAGAGGGTGATGAGTGGAAAACGGCATTCAAAAGCAAGTTTGGGTTATATGAGTCGCTTGTCATGCCAATGGGTTAATCGGAAGCACCCGGTTCATTTATGCGTCTTATGCATTTTGTTTTACGACCCTACATAGGCGTCTTTGTAGTGGTTTACTTCGATGACATCCTCGTTTTTAGCAAGTCGCTTGAGGACCATGTGACACACATCCGTATGGTTTTACCAGCCCTTCGGAAAGAGCGCTTATGTGCTAACATGGAAAATGCACTTTTGGTGTTGACAAGGTCGTCTTCCTAGGATTTGTCGTTTCTTCACAAGGTGTTCACGTTGATGAAACTAAAATTGAAGCAATTAAAACTTGGCCTCAACCAATGAATCTCCAACAAGTGCGTAGCTTTCTTGGTTTAGCCGGTTTCTATTGACGTTTTGTGAAGGACTTTAGCACCATCGCTATGCCTCTACACGCCTTGAGCAAGAAGAACGCACCCTTTTTTTGGGGTCCTTCGCAAGACACCGTGTTCATTAAGCTCAAAGACTTGCTCACACACGCACCACTTCTTGCCCTACCAAATTTTGACAAACCTTTTGAGATCCATTGTGACGCTAGTTTTACCGGCATAGGTGGCGTGCTCATGCAAGAAAAGCGCCCAATTGCCTACTTTAGCGAAAAGCTATCCGGAGCGCAACTTCACTACCCCATTTATGATAAAGAGCTATATGCCTTGGTGAGAGTTTTACGCATTTGGGAACATTACCTAAGACCTCATGACTTCATTGTTCATACGGACCATGAGACTCTCAAGTATCTCAAGGGTCAAACTAAGTTGAACAAGTGTCATGCTAAGTGGAGTGAGTTCATTGAGTCTTTCCCCTACGTCATCAAGTACATCAAAGGCTAAGAAAATGTTGTGGCGGGTGCGCTTTCCCGCAAATGCATGCTTGTCACAAAACTTGAGCTGAATGTCATTGGCTTTGAGCACATAAAACACTTATATGAGCATTATCCTTTCTTTGCAACTCCTTATGCTAAGTGTTTGACTCCCACTTCTTGGGAACATTACTATATCAAGGATGGACATCTTATGAGAGCTAACAAACTTTGCATTCCCGAGTCTTCACTTTGCTTTCTCCTTTTGCAGGAATCTCATGGAGGAGGACTCATGGGACACTTTGGCCGCGACAAGACATTTGCTATGCTCTCCAAGAACTACTTTTGGCCCAAGATGCTACGTCACGTCTCACGCCGCACCAACCGACGCTCTACATGTCGCAAAGCTAAGTCAAAAGCTCAATCTCATGGTCTTTACATGCCACTTCCTATTCCATTCCATCCATGGGAAGACATAAGCATGGCCTTTGTACTTGGACTGCCTAGGACTAAAAATGGAAAAGATTCCGCGTTTGTTGTCGTGGATAGATTCTCCAAAATGGCTCATTTCAATCCTTGTAACAAGATCGATGATGCTTCACATATGGCACATCTATTTTGTAGGGAAATCATTCGTCTACATGCAGTGCCCAAGACGATCGTGTCGGACCGGGACGTCAAGTTCTTGAGCTACTTTTGGAAGACTCTATGCGCCAAACTCGGAATCAAGCTCCTCTTCTCTTCGACGTATCATCCACAAACCGACGGCCAAACGGAGGTGACGAACTACACGCTTCCGACGTTTCTTCGCGTGCTGATCAAGAGGAACATCAAGGAATGGGAGCAATGCTTGCCCATCGCCGAGTACGCCTACAACCGCGCAAGACATTCGACTACCGGCAAGTCCCCTTTCGAGGTCGTCTACGGTTTCAACCCTTTGCCTCCATTGGACATTCTACCTCTACCTCTACAAGAATGCATCAACTTGGACGCAATTGCCCAAGCAAGCTATCTCAAGAAGGTGCATGAAGATACAAGGGCAACGATCGAGAGGCAAGTACATCGACTAGCGTCCAAGCTCAACGCCAACAAGAAGCCTATGGTGTTCCAACTGGGAGATCTCGTATGGCAACATCTTCGCAAGGACAGTTTCCCCAACGAGCGCAAGTACAAACTTCTACCTTGGGCCGACGGATCCTTCAAGGTGCTCGCACGCTACAACAACAATGCATACAAGCTCGACCTTCCACGCAACAAGTACAATGTGAGCGATGTCTTCAACGTCAAGGATCTCTCCACTTTCCATGGTGATGAAGATTTCGATCCGAGGTCGGATCTTTCCCAAGGGAGGGGACATGATGCGGAGCATCCCAAGGTCATCCCGATGGACCTACCATCGTCTCACCAAGTGCCAAGTGGACCCATGACACGTGCTCGAGCACGAGCTCTCGAGACCGAGGTGACCTCACTCCTCTCTCTACGTCACTTTGATTCACATGAGACATGCCTGCTACCCTTATCAGAGACTCTTTGCATACTCAGGCACCTCGAGAGTAACCATGGAGAAGTCAAGGAACAAGAAGAATCGAAGGAGGAAGAAGGAGGAGAAGAACGGCCGAAACTTAGCCAGCCCGGACGATTCGGACGATGTCTCGGACGATCCGGCCGAGACGTGGATGATCTGGACAAACGTCCGGGCGATCCGGCAAATGTGCGGAAGGACACCCGAGAGCCCAAGCTGAAGCCGGATCATCTGGACCCCAGCCCGCATCATCTGGACGCACCCGGACATCCGGACGGAGACCCGGACATCCGGGCCACCTGCAGCGGTTCAGACACGTCCGGATCATCCGGACGCCGCCCCGGATCATCCGGACCTGTTTACCGCCGGTTTACGAGGCGACGAATCTTTTCAGGATACCAGGAGCGAGAACCAGCAATGACCCGGCGACAAACCGAAGGGCAGCCCCGGCTAGGGATGAGCCGGTTCAGCAGCCTACTGCGGAGCAAGATCGCAGGGTCATATTTGCGCCTCATATCCCGACCCCTCCGGGTCATTACTCAAACCCTTTGGACAACATTGTTGCTGCCGCTTCACGCCTGGCCGCTTTACCCATTGAGGGGACATCCCCCGTGGCGTTGGAGGCATGCAGGGTCAAGGATCTGCTTAACACGGCATTAACACAACAAGAGGCATATTCTTATAGCAGGGAGAGGCTCCATTCAACACCACGCCACAGCCGGAGTTACACTAGGCATTGGGAGGAACCAGAAGTGTCTAGTAGTGAACGCAGGCGACACCGTCACAGGTAAAATAATCCGGCAGGCGCGGACGCACAAGCTCAGGATGCAAACCGGGTTAGATCGGTGGCCTGTGAGGAGATCCGTCAAGCGACGCCGGTTCACACACCCACAGCAGAGACAGGAGTCACAACGAGTTCCTTTGGGGTACAATGTCTTATCCCCGCTTTACGGAGCGTGAAGCTGCCCAAGGATTTTAAAGGTCCACGCAAGGTGCCTAATTACACAGCAGATTTGGCTCCAGAAGCTTGGGTTGAGAGTTACGAGATGGACATGGAGATGCTGGACGTGGATGAAGCGGCTTGTGCGAAATACTTCACCATGATGCTTGAAGGTACAGCCCGGACCTGGCTGAAGGGTTTACCCCCTAATTCTATCGGATCATGGGGAGAGTTACGTCGCCAGTTTATCAAAAACTTCAAGGATACGTGCAAGCAGCCGATGTCAGTGGTAGATCTAGCAGCCTGTATACAAGGAGAACAGGAGTCTACAAGTGCATGGGTGCGGCGAGTATCAGAAATCTTGCACTCTTCGAATGGTATCAATTCCAGTACGGCAATAGTGACACTTATCAAAAACAATTGCCGGTTTGAGTCTCTAAAGTTAAAACTGGGTCGGCTTAAACGGGATTGCAATGACATGGGAACTCTCATGAGCGCTCTGGTGAAGTACGGGGACTCCGACAACACTAAATATCCAGAAGCGGAGGGAGACAAGGCTGGAAAAGTCAATAAACCTGGTAAACCGGCGTAGGCTAGTCCGGTTGGTACAAGTTTCTTAGGCAAGCATAAGGCAGAGGGTGGCTCTGATTTCGTGGCCAATACCCAAGTTCAAGGGGGTTTCCAGTGCAATAGGGGTAAGCCACCTCCACAAACCGGCGGAGGAAACGTTAGCTGGGAGCAAGAACTAAATGAGCCTTGTCCGAAACACGGCACAAGGGAACGTCCAGCAAAACACACTATAGGAGAATGCAATAACATGATGGAAGCCGTAATGAGCCGGTTCAACTCCAACAACGGGCCTCCAGGAGGCGGTTCAGGCCCGGGATTTTATGGTCCGGGTCACCAGGGGAATGGTTCCGGATCAGGATATCGTGGCAACAACAGTGGTTATAATAACCGAGGCAATAACCAATATGGTCCAGGCGGCTATAATAACCAAGGCAATCAGCAGCATGGTCAAGGTGGTTACAATAACCAAAACAGCCAATAGCAGGGCCAGGGTAATCATAACAGTCAAGGTAGTCAGCAGCGTCAGCAACAGCAGCAGCAATCCAGATATCAGAGTAATCCGAAGGAGTTGAGTAGTGGGCAGTATCATGTGTTCACTATGAGTTTATGTAAACGAGATCAAAAAGTCTTGAAGCGGGCTGTCCACGCGGTTGAACCGGCAACGCCGCAATTCCTGCGCTGGTCAGAGCAGCCCATTGTGTGGAGCAGGGAGGATCACCCGCTACGAGTTGATAATCCGGGCCACTTGGCCTTGGTAGTAGCACCACAGGTGGGTGGCTACAAGTTCACTAAAGTCCTCATGGACGGCGGCAGTAGCATCAATATCTTGTATTATGAGACTTTCCGCCGCATGGGGCTGACGGATAAAAAGCTAAGGCAATCAAACACGGTGTTTCATGGAGTGGTGCTAGGTAAATCAGCTTACCCAGTTGGAAAAATTGACCTAGAAGTTACCTTTGGAGATGAACAGGATTCCAGGTCAGAGATGATAACCTTTGAAGTGGTCAAGATCCGGAGCCCTTATCATGCACTGTTTGGGAGGATGGTTTATGCCAAGTTTATGGCCAGGCCGTGTTATGTTTATCTGCAGCTCAAGATGCCGGGTCACAAAGGAACAATCACGGTTCATGGAAGCCGCAAGATTGCATTGGAGTGTGAGGAAGGAGACGCTGCCTACACGGAGGCAGTGTGTGCTACGGAGGAGTTGAAGTTTTACAAAGACAATGTTGATCCAGCGGATATGTCCCCGTTGAAGAAGCCAACTACGGAGCATGATCCGGCGTTGAAGTTTAAATCCGCGGAAGAGACCAAGCAAGTTGATTTTGTGCCAGGTGATTCATCCAAGCAATTCACTATCAGCGCTAACCTTGATCCCAAATAGGAAAGCGCGCTCATCGAGTTCATTCGTGAGAACCGGGATATCTTTGCATGGAAACCTTCTGACATGCCAGGTATACCAAGGGAACTCGCTGAGCACAGTCTTAATATTGATCCAAAGTTTAAGCCGGTCAAGCAGTATCTGTGCCGCTTCAACGAAAAAAGGCGCAAGGCTATAGGAGAAGAGGTGGCCAGGCTTTTGGCTGCAGGGTTCATAGTTGAAGTTTTTCACCCAGAGTGGTTGGCTAATCCGGTGCTGGTGTTAAAGAAAAATGGAAAGTGGAGAATGTGTGTGGATTACACGGACCTAAACAAAGCTTGTCCAACTGATCCTTTTGCTCTCCCTCGTATTAATCAGATCATCGATGCTACAGCGGGATGTGAGCGGCTAAGTTTTTTGGATGCATATTGAGGGTATCACCAGATCAATATGGAAGTTAAAGATCAGGAGAAGACGTCCTTCATAACACCTTTTGGTGCTTTTTGCTATGTGTCTATGCCCTTTGGACTTAAGAGTGCCCAAGCAACCTACCAGCGTTGTGTACAGAACTGTCTTAAGGGGCAGATAGGCAGGAATGTTCATGCTTATGTGGATGATATTGTGGTAAAATCGAGGAAGGAGGAGACGATGATAGAGGACCTCAAGGAGACCTTTGACAATCTTCGGGCCTATAAAATGATGCTTAACCCGGAGAAGTGCGCTTTTGGTGTTCCGGCGGGCAAGCTCCTTGGATTCTTGGTGTCAAACAGAGGAATAGAAGCTAATCCAGAGAAGATCAAGGCAATCACATCTTTGGCTAAACCGGCTTGCATCAATGATGTTCAGCGTATCGCCGGCCGGATCACAGCCTTGAGACGGTTCATCAGCCGTTTGGGGGAGAAGGCGATTCCGCTTTATCAGATGTTGAAAAAGACGGATCGATTTATATGGAGTGATGAGGTGAACGCTGCATTTGAGGATTTGAAGCGGCAGCTGGCAAAGCCGCCGGTCCTGGCTGCCCCTGTTGATAATGAGCCGTTGCTGTTATACGTCGCCGCCAATGCACGGGCAGTCAGCGTGGCAATCGTGGTTGAACGCAAGGAGACAGGGAAAGAATACCCGGTTCAGCGTCCGGTCTATTACGTCAGTGAAGTTCTCATTGAGTCCAAGCAAAGATACCCACATTGGCAGAAGCTGGTATACGGTGTGTTCATGGCAAACCGGAAGTTGAAACATTATTTCAAAGGCCACCCAATAACTGTTGTTAGTTCAGCACCATTGGGGGATATAATCCAGAACAGGGAAGCTACGGGCAGAGTGGCGAAGTGGGCCATTGAGCTCAGCCCACACGAATTGAAATATGTGCCACACACCGCTATCAAATCTCAAGCATTGGTGGATTTCATCAATGATTGGACAGAACTGCAAACACCAGAGTAGAAGCCGGATCTTACGTACTGGACGATTCACTTTGACGGTTCAAGGCAGTTAGAAGGCTCGGGGGCTGAAGTTGTTTTAACTTCCCCGCGAGGAGACAAGTTTTGTTATGTCCTCCGTTTATTGTTTCCTTGTACTAATAATGCAGCAGAGTATGAAGCGTTGCTTCATGGCTTGCGGATGGCCAAGGAGATGAACTTGAGCCGGGTCAAGTGCTTCGGCGATTCAGATTTAGTGGCACAGCAAGTATCCGGTAAGTGGGACTCAAGAGATCCTCTCATGGCAGCTTACAGACGAGAAGTTGAAGCAGTTGCAGGGTATTTCAAAGGATATCAAGTGGATCACATAGACCGGCGAAGGAATGAAGCGGCCGATGCTTTGAGCCGGCTGGGTTCTCAACGTAAACCGGTACCACCGAATACGTTTTTGGATGCTGCACAGTCCATCGGTTCAAGTACCATCAGAGGAAGACCTGGCTGTTCCTGATCCGGAGGCACAGCTAGTTGCGGCACTTCATGTTATTCCGGATTGGACGCTGCCTTATTTGGCGTATCTAAGCCGAGGAGAGCTGCCGGACAACAAGATCGAAGCAAGACAGATAATCCGGGGCTCTAAGTCCATGACAATTGCAAATGGAGAACTTCATCATCGCAGCGTTTCTAGAGCGTTTCAGCGGTGTGTATCAGCTGAAGAAGGTTGTGATATTCTTCGAGAAATCCATGAAGGGGATTGTGGTCATCATGCCGGTTCAAAATCTTTGGTGGCTAATGCTTTTCGACATGGGTTCTATTGGTTGACAGCCCATGCTGATGCGGCGGATCTGGTCCGGAAGTGTGATGCTTGCCGGAAGTTTTCGCGACGTGCTCTTGTTCCGGCACAGGAGCTCCGGATGATACCGATAACCTGGCGGTTTGCGACTTGGGGGCTTGATATGGTTGGACCCTTCAAACGATCCCAAGATCAGAAAACTCATTTACTGGTGGCTATGGATAAGTTTACAAAATGGATTGAAGCAGAGCCTGTGAGCAAGTGTGATGCGGCAACAGCGGTAAAATTCATCAAAAAAGTAATTTTCCGGTTTGGCTTTCCACACAGCATCATCACAGACAACGGCACCAATCTATCTAAAGGAGAGATGGAAGAGTTTTGTCAACGGGAGCATATTCGCCTGGATGTGTCTTCAGTAGCTCACCCTCAATCTAATGGTCAAGCTGAAAGAGCGAATCAGGAGATTTTGCGAGGTATCAAGCCCCGGCTTATGACTCCCTTGCAAAGAACACCAGGGTGCTGAGTTGAGTTGTTACCTTCTGTCCTTTGGAGTATCAATACTACGCCAAACCGGTCCACAGGTTATACACCTTTCTTTATGGTGTACGGTGCTGAAGCGGTCCTTCCAAGTGATATCCGTCATGATTCGCCATGGGTGACGGCTTATGTTGAAGCAACCAATGAGCAGGCGAGACAAGACAGTTTGGACCGGCTGGATGAAGAGCGTGATATAGCAGCGGCACGGTCTGCAATTTATCAACAAGACTTGCGCAGATATCATAGCCGCCGGATCAAGACCAGGACGTTCCAGCAGGGAGACTTGGTACTCCGGCTTATCCAAGATCAAACAGATATGCACAAGCTATCCCCGCCTTGGGAAGGGCCCTTTGTGGTCAGCAAGAATCTGCACAACGGTTCATATTATCTGGTGGACGTTCGAGAACACAAGGACTCACGGACATCGGAAGAAGAGACAAAGAGGCAGTGGAACATCGCCCTCTTGCGGCCCTACTATACCTGAGCCATGAGCTCCACTGTATCCTATGTATATATTATGATTAATGAATAAACCGGCACCCTCGGTAAACCGGGGGCTCAGCCTTTTTTCCAATACAAGTGTCTCATGGTGATAACCATACATTTCTTATCATATGTCATATTTCAAATATTTTGATCGGTTTAGCTGATTATGCAGGGCATATGCACTCTAGAGCAGTAAAACCACTGAAGGGCTTCCTGTTCAAACATAGGTCGTATTCGAACCAAAGAGAACATAGCCAAAACCACTGAAGGGCTTCCTGTTCAAACATAGGTCGTATTCGAACCAAAGAGAACATAGCCAAACTTATTGAAGGGATTCCTGTTCAAACATAGGTCATATTCGAACCAAAGAGAACATACCCAAACCTAATAATGCCATTCTGTTCAAACATAGGTCGTATCTGAACCAAAGAGGACATGGCATAAGCCCTCTAGATCGTATCTGAATCCATTGATTGGCTAAGATTTATATAGCCAACAGGGGGCAGGATTGTACCCGAATCTTAGCTTAACCCCTGTTGGGTGTATCCGGTTCCTATGGTCGTATCCGAACCATAAGGCCCTCTGGATGGTACCCGCATCCATTGATTGGCTGAACCTTGCTTTGAGCCTGGCAGCTCATAAAAAGCCTCGACTACATGGTTTTATTTGCAAACTTGCATTTCTGGTATTTATGTTTTATGGTTCTTTAATCCGGAGTGGGATAACTCCAGAGTTGACCACATATCTTCAAAAGTCTGGACAGAGTTCCAGCATGATCTAAACGGGTAGCTTCTATTAAACCCGGAATTATTATTGGGTCTATCACAAAGGTTCCCTCAGAAAACTGCAAATTTCGCCGGATCAAGAGTATCAAGCATACTTGATCTCAGGTATGAAGTTATTTCTGGTACAAACATACACTTGTTTGATGAATTTCGTGGGCAATTTAATTGGTCCAGCGGTAAACCGCTAGGACATCTTTAAGTGTTATCTATGCAGAAACAGATAAAATGCAAGATCAATTACATGAGGCCAGATTTAAATTGGCAAAGCAAAGTTGGAACATCCGGATCAAGACGAATAATGTTTTATACTATCTTATTACAAGGCATAGCAAGCCTGAACGGATTAAAAGACTGTCCAGCAAAATGAGACTGCAACTACAAAACTACACTATGGCCTACGCCTCCTCGTGCTGCAAAGGCTGGGGATCAACTTGTTCCAGATTCTCTTCCTCTTCTTGAAGCGGCTGGAAGTCAGGGACGCACCAGTCGATTTTTGTTAAAGCACGAAAATACATCTCTTCCGTGATAAGTTCAGACGGATCAATATCTGGGGCGAAAGTATGAGGGCGCACTGTTGGGATTAGATTGACAAACCGGCCGATCCAACCGCTCGTTCTGTAAATCATACCCCGGATGATACCTGGACAAGTCTGATTCGGCAGCAAGATTGCTAGCGAGAGGACGCATCTCCTTCGTCAAGGCGTGGAGATCTTTGGCAGTAAAAGTTGATCCGTCTTCTTTAGTGTTGGGATACCCATTCAAAGCTTCTTCCGGATCAAAGTCTGGAACCCATGCTTTGGCTCTGGTAAGCGCCATGAGAGAACCGGCTCGAGCAGAAGATTTCTTCACTTCCTCCAAGCGTAGTGGCAAGACAGACAGTTTTTCTAATGTACCTTGGATAGTGGTGGGGGCCGGTTTATTGAAAGATGTTGCGCTTATGATCCTTTGAGCGCCGGAATACAGCTGCTCGACCAGAGTATAACACACCTTGAGTTTTTTCCGTAAGTCATCCCCAAGATGGGTGACACGGCGCCCTGCATATGATTGTCACAGTTAAACCGAAATGGATTAAAGATTGCAAGGATAAAGGCAGGGATGCAGATTAAGTACTTACCGAAGACAGCGGAAGTCATCAGTTCTATTTGCCGCTTTAAACGGGTTAACTCTTCAGTCACTGGATTAAGGGCTTCCTCAGCATCCTTTGCCCTTTTTTCCAGATCCTTCTTTTGTACTTCAAAGGTCGTCCGCTCCTCTTAAAAAAAATTCTTCAGCTGTTCAGCGGTAGTTAAGCTCAGCGCCAATTCTTTTTTGGCCTTAGCAGCGGCAGACTCAGTTTCAGCCAGTCTGTTCTGGAGTTCAGTAATTTCTTCAGCCCTCCGGTTCAAATCAGCCTGCAAGGAAAATCAAGTGGAATAAGAGCAAAAGTCAGACAAGTTTCAAGCACATAACCAAGTTATCCACTTGACACTTGGGGGCTAATGGGTAGTTGAAGCGTTAAACAGTAGCAGTTCAAACAAAGTCTCAAGCACACAAACAAGTTGTCTACTTGACACTTGGGGGATAATGGACGATTGAAGTATCAAGGAATTACAATTCAAACAAGTCCCAGGCACATAAACCGAATTATGCCCCTGGCACTTGGGGGCTAATGTAAGATCATCTGCTCAAACAGGAAGTACCGGTTCACCTTCTAAACATAGCTAAACCGGAACTTGGGGGCTACTATGATATAGATAGAAGCACATCAAAAGCAAAAATCAAAAGCAAAGGATTACCTCATACTTGTCCTTCATCATATTAACCAAGCCCGCTTCATAATCTCGGCTGGTATGAAGCCGGTTCAAATACCCGGAATAGAGCTCCTGGGCACTCATGTCGGAGAAGCTAGATAGCTCTGTACTCCATTTACCCTTTTCTTGATGCAACTTCTTCGCTTTAGCCGTATGTTTGGCTAAGACAGTGGGCTCAGCAGGAGCGGTGTAAGCTGTACCGGTTACTTGAACTTCCGGAGAAGCAGTTGTTGGTGGTGGGGTAGCAGTGTGAACCGGACTAGCATGAGCCGGGCTAGTTTGAGGAGGGTCGACCCGGGCAGGACTCGCCGGTTCATGGACGTCCTCAGTGTTGGGATTCTCAGGTGCAATAGTATGATCCATGGGAGCAGGATCTTCAAGAGGAATTGCGGGCTCGTTTTCCGGAGGGACGGTTGTATCTGGATCAACCGCCGGATCATCGGTAGCAGTCTCAGCAGTGGGTTTGTTGGCCTTCGCCCTTTTGCTGGGTTTAAGCTTGCTGAAAGAAATTGAAAAAGTAAGTCAGAACTGTAAGGCAAATGCAAAGATAAACCGGATAAGAGAAAGGACTTACCCATGGACAGTCTTCAGAGGAGGAACTTGTGTGGCAGTGGATTCGCCAGAGGAAGATAAGGGAGTCTCCTGATAATTAGGGTCAGACGGTTTAAGTGGTTTGCGTATAAGCCCGGCCTTGGGATGAAGGAGAGTTGGAGAGAGTATAACCTCAGAGCGGTGCCTCCGAGCCGGAGTAAGGGATATTCCGGACGATTCAACTGCAAGGCCGCTATGGCGGGTAGTCCGGCGAAGGGCTTCATGTTGCTATTTCTTCAAAAGAAAATTGGGGTCCAGTTGAGCAGAAGGGTGAGAAAATTGATATTTCCGGACTGTCCGACGAATCTTTGGTGGAGGTGGTTCTGAATCAGAAGAAAGAGTGATTACCTCAGTTTCTGCTGCTTTGTCCCCTTCAGCCGGATCCTGTGAAAAGATACCGTTAACACAAATCTGGATAAAAGTGAACAAGTCATAGCCGGATTAACTCATACCTGAGAGTCCGGATCATCATCTTTAGCATGTGAACCGGAGCCAGCAGCCGCCTTTTTCTTGTTGATAACATAAGTTTTCCGGCGTGGCTGCTTTCCAGCTTTCTCCTGAGGTTTCCTCTTCCAGAAAGGATCATTAGCCTGTTCAAAACTTGAAAGATAATTGAAAGAACGATTTAAAGGAACGGATTATAAAAATACAGAAGAGAGTAAGACTTACTGCAGGCAGCTTGTTTTTCTTATAATATGGAGCCAATCCGGTTTGGCTACATTCTTCTAAGGAGACATTGAGCATCTTTTTAGCAGATTCAATGACTTCCGATTCAGAAAGTTTGTCCATGGAAAAACGTTGAGGATCATCCGGTTTACCAGAATATTTACACATCAGATCCGGGCGTAGACTCAGTGGAAGGATACTCCAAGAAAGCCAGCAACGCATAAAATCAACCCCGGTTAATCCGTTGGCCATAAAGGCCTTCAACTTGGCGAGTTGAGAAGCAAATCGAGGCTGTTCTGAAGAGCTAAGACGCTGCGGCAGAGGGTGATCTTCAGGAAGACGGTAGTCACGATAACCCGGCAGTGGGTTCTCTCCCTCAGGTGACGTGTCAATACAATAAAACCAAGACTTATTCCATTCTTTGGGGTGTGTGTGGAGAGCGGCATGGGGAAAGACCGCGTCTCTTCTCTTCTGAATACTGACCCCGCCTAGTTCTTGATGAGGTCCGCCGGTAAACTCAGTTCGCCGGTTCAAATGAAAAAAGTCCCGGAATAAGTCGATAGATGGCTCCTCTTGCAAATACACCTCTGAGAAAACTTGAAAGTCGCAGATGTTTGAAACGGAGTTTGGACCTATATCCTGAGGGTGAAGTTGAAAAGCGGCAAGTACATCCCGGAAAAATTTTGAACCGGGAGGAGAAAAACCTCGGGCCATGTGATCAAAGAAGACAATAACTTCCCCTTCTCTGGGAGTAGGAGGACACTCATCTCCTGGGGCCCGCCATTTTAGGACTGATTGAGGGCCCAGAGTACCAACATCAACCGCATTGATTAAATCTTCTTCCGTAACAACGGAAGGGACCCAGTTGCAAGAGACAAACTGTTTGGCAGACATATTGGCAGAGGGAAAAGTGCTGAAAAAGCAAAATATAAAAACCGGATTATTCAAAGACAGATCGCATATGCAAAGTCATGCCGACGGTTTAGACAAGGGACTAATGGCATAGCTAACCCGGAAGTAAGCAGGGAACGCATTACTGCCGGTTCAGAAGTAACAAAAGAGAGGAGCTAAACCGTCGTGTTCGTTGTCCATGCATTACAGAAGTGATATTTGACTGACTAAACCGGAGAATATTTTACAGATCTACAAAGGTGAAGAAACAAGTTTTTACAGATAGCTAAAGTAAAACAGATCTGAGCGCCCAGGAAAAAGAAAAACAAATGCAAGATTATTACAGGAAGAACTGCAAGGATCCTATACAGAGCGGACAAATCTAAAAGATTGAATATAAAACGCCGAAATCTAAGCATACGACAGCGGAATAGAGGCGAGTTTTAAGGGCAAGATCTAAAGGCTGAAACTACTTCGAACTTGGTGCCTAGGACGAACAGATGAAGCTTTCTCCGAGGTTTAATGGCGGAGGCGCGAGAAGAACCCTAAAACTATAGATCTACAGCAAGGAAGATGGAGTACCTGAAACAGCAAGAAGCGGCGGCGGAGTTTTTTCTGGTCGCACTCAGGTTGATGCAGCGGCCGGCGAAGGAGAGCTTGACGGACGACGGCGGAGGTTTGAGCTCGGGCGACGGAAGAAGAGGATGAGCGGAAGGAGGATGAGGAAGAGAGGTAGCAGTATTTATGAGGGGGCAGAGAAAGAAACGGCAGGCGCGAGATTTGAGGAGGTAGAAGATCGGATAAAGATTCCCTGTCGCCTCGATTCTCGGGATAGCCTTTAAACAAAGGTGATAGACAGCTACGCGCGTTAAATGCGGAGGTGATGTCACGGTTAAATTAAGTGATTTTCAATTATGATGTCATGGTCCGGTTTACAAAAATGAGAAGACACAAGAAGAGAAGATCATGCAAGACTGAGAAGATTGATGTGAACAAGTTCAAATCATTCTGGGGCCTAATGTTAGGGATATTACTAGCAGGTATAAACCGGCTAGTATAAACCGGATTATGGTAATTTAGTTATATACTTGTAAATATCCAATAGAGGTTATGGCCCATGAAGGCTTAAGGCCCATGTGTAGAGTTACGGTTTGTAAACTGCCTAATCATGTAACTTGAGAGACAAGGAAGAAAGAGCATAGACCGAGGCGGACACAAGTATGAGCCGGCCTCGGGACTCTGTAAACCGGACCGGGCGTCGCCTCTATATAAAGGGACGACCCAGCGACGGTTCAAGGGCAAGAAACAACCCGTCGAGACACAGGCAAGCGATCTGCTCCCTGTTCATCGACGCCCAAGCAATACCAAACCAAACTAGACGTAGGCTTTTACCTTCATCGAAGGGGCCGAACTAGTATAAATACTTTGTGTCCTTAGTGTGCTTTTAACCCCTTCAAGCTAACCCGTGTGATGGTTCCATCATCAAGTCCGTTAAACCGGACATCTGTCGTGTTAATTCCATGACAGGACCCCCGAAGCCCAGATCATCCGTACAAACGTCCGGATCATCCGGACAGTGCCTACGTGCATAGTGTTGGGCCGAGGCCCATGTACACCTTCGCCCCTCCTAGCCTATATATAGCACTCTACCTAAACTATCTAGGGTTAGCTTTGTGTTAGCTCATACCAAAACCTTAGTGGTTCCTCTCCTACGATACCGCGGCCTCCTCGGAGAAGATCCACCGGATTCAAGACCTCCTATACGGAGAAGAACATCAAGACCTCCTCACAGAGATGACAACCGCTACTTGTATCATCCTTAGTTGATCGTGTATCGTGTATCGCACTTTGTGAACTCGGATCTAGCATTTGTGTGACCTAAGTTGGTTGATTTGAGTGTTTTCTCCTTGTCTCTCTTGTGTTTTTCCTCATGCCCCTCGTGTTCTTCCTCGGGATCCCTCCTTTTCGTGAAAGATCGGCCACGTAGGGTTCCACCCTACATCACTCTCACTCTCCTTTTGGGGGCTCACTCTCTCACCATTATCTCCATGATGGTTGGTAGGTATGTGTTTGTCGGCGGCTACTTGACTTGGTTACATTGGTCGTAGCACGAATTCTTTTCCCTTCATCTTGAAGCTATAATGGTTGGACCGTCCATTGTGTGTGACTCAACGATCGTATTGACATGGTCGTCCAAGTAGAAGGTGGCACACGGACATAGGGACCACATCACACTCAAGTGTCTCCTCGTAGGCGCCTATCTTGAAGGAAACTTGCACGGTATGCTCGACTCGAAGAATTCCGGTGTCGTTAAGCCATTGGACCTTGTAGGGATGAGGGTGCTTCGTCGTGACCAATTGGAGCTTGTCCCATAGCTCTTCGCTTGCCAAGTTATGACAACTTCCTCCATCAATGATAACCTTGACGGAGCTTCCATTGATGCCGGCCTTGGTGTCGAAAATATGACATCGTTGGTCGTCGTCTCGCTGATGTTGGAGTGTCAAGACCTTAGAGACAACGAGATTGGGACTCGAGTCATTGTCGCGAAACACTTGATGGTCTTCATCTTCATTCACTTGGCGATGCATAGCTACATGTTCAAGGGCTTCCATCTCATCATCGCTCATTGAATTATAAGATCCGTCATCATTGATGATCATTGTGCGAACGGTCTTGCACTCAAATGACTTGTGGCCTCGCCCTTGGCATTTGAAACACTTGATGGAACTCGTCTTGGAGTTGTCCTTGGTTGGAGTTGTAGATGATGAAGCTCTTGGCTTGAAGTTGCTCGAAGAAGGTGGACGAGAAGATGTAGTCGCATTCTTGTAGCTTTACTTGTCAACGAGGCTTGTAGATGGCTTGGTAGGGGTAGGAGGAGCCGAAGTCGTTGAAGCTTGGTTGGAAGAGCCGGAGTTCTTGGAGGTGAACTTGGAGTACTTGTAGTCCTCTTGAACTTGTCGCTCCGCTTTGGTTGCTTGGTGTACTAGCTCTAGTAGATTTGTGTATGGTTGAAGGTCCGCAATCTTCTTGATAGGGTAGTTGAGTCCATTCAAGAATCTCGCCATCGTTTGTTCTTCATCTTCCGTGATGTTGGCTCTTATCATGACAATCTCCATTTCCTTGTAGTACTCTTGAACGGACTTGGTGCCTTGCTTGAGGAGTTGTAGCTTCTTGAAAAAGTCACGGTTGTAGTGTGGGCACGAAACGTGCTCTCATGACTTCCTTCATTTGAGCCCAAGTAGTGATAGGAGGTTCTCCTTTTGCTTTTCTTCGCTCTACGATTTTCTCCCACCAAATGAGAACATAGTCTTGGAACTCAACGGAGGCCATTGCAATCTTATTTTCTTCGTCAAAGTTGTGTAGGCGAAAGATCTTGTCAACCTTCAATGCCCGTGAGAGGTAGTCTTCGGGATCAATGCTTCCGAAAAACTTTGGCATGGTGAACTTAAGCTTGCCATAGCGATGCTCTTCATTGTTGGCTTGCCTATTGTGAGGGCGTTCTTGATTTGGATGATTGTCAATCTCATGTTGTTCTTGGCGGAGTAGATGTCCATTGTCATGGTGTACTTGCCGAGCTTGTGGTTCTTGTTGAGGTTGTTGCTCTTGTCGCACTTGAGGAGGAACTTCTTCTTGCATTCGTGCTTGGTGGCGCCTCTCTTGCATCTCATCACGAAGGAAATCCTCTTCTTGATGAGTATGTCGATTGGGAGTTGCCACATTGCGATGTGAATCACGTAATGCTCGTTGCGCCTCAAGAGCTTGAGCTTCTCGGCGTTGTTGCGCTTGACGATGAGCCTCGGCATCTTGTTCTTCTTGGTGTCGACGTGCTCCCTCTTGTTATTGTTGGCGTAGTCGTTGCCGTTCTTGCGCTAGTTCAAGTGTAGCTTTGTTTTGACGATGTCGAGTTTCTTTCTCTTCAAATAGCTCTTGGGAGCTTTTGTCATGAAGTGGATTCCGGTTGTCATGTTGAGCTTGATGTGCGGCTTGACGAAGAGTGTTCGATGTAGGTGTACTTGAGCCGGACGTGTAGTCGGTATGATGACTTGAGCGGCTTCGTCTTTGAGAAGAGGTAGATGAGGAAGGTCGGTTGAATATCAATGTCCGTAGCTCATTGAATTGGGTAGACATGTTGGTGTTGATGATGTCGAACTGGTCTCTTGTTCTTGCTTCAAATTGTCATGCGTCGACGGCGACTTGCTCAATGTGCTCTCCATAGCTTCACTCTCTTGATGTAGAGCTCGCTGGACACCGAAGAGATGTAGTTTGGTGACGTAGTTGTTCGATTCTTGAGGGTCATCAAAGAGCTGGTTCGTAGATGTACTTGGCCTATCCATCATCCCAAGCAAGAGTGTGAGTGGGAGAAAGGAGAAAACAATACCAATTGTACCTTGACCGAAGTAGAAAATGGATCAATGATCACTCGATAATGTAACCCGGAAATAACACTATTGGTACCACTTCTTGTCGATTCTCAGACCTACACAAGTAAACCATTGAGAGGAGCTTGGTTAGGATGGAGGCACAAATTCAATGCAATTGTCAAAGTGACTCAATGATGTTGAAAATGGTTTACAATTTGCTCATACAACAAGTGGATCACAAGCAATAATTAGCACACGGAACACACGCACGGATAGATAAATGTGGTTGTGCAACCAAGGGTGAGCGAAAATGTGGAAACCACGGAAAATGCTCTTGTTGCACAGCACTAGAGAGATGCTAACTGATTGCTTAATAGGCATATACGCACTTGTCCACAACCTATAAGAGGCAAAACGTAACGACTTTCTATCACAAGTATACTATGATTATATGATGTGTCGATGCTTGAGCACAAGATGATGTATTGCTATCTCATATGATCTCTTTTGATGCAAGGCGTAGGATGCTATTTTCCTTTTGCTTATAAGCTTTGGGTGGCTCTTTTGCTTAAAAGCTTGTGAGCTCTTTCTTTGGCCACTTATGCATGCTTCTTGGATCAATGTATCTATTGGGTATGTGGGACACTCTTGTGTCACACGGAGATATGATGATGTAGTATTCAATATCTATGACTATCACTAGTGTGCACAAGTGTCGTGGCCCGGCAATACTCAAATGGCTAGTCTCAAATGGGAAAGCTGCATAAAAATGGTCTATAGGATGACAATGCAATTGCAATGTAGAATGAACAAGGTGTCGTCGATGTTACCGTCCTTGCCGAGGGTGAGCGGTGGTGTTGTCGAAGTCTTTCCGTTCCAAGGTAGCCTAAACATCCAAGGAAACGGTGAAACCACAACTCAAGTATCCAAGGCAGAGCGAGAAAAAATTGTCAAAATCGTAGCGGTTAAGCGATGGTGGTTGCGGAAGAGGTGGTGGTATGCGGACGGTGTTGTGGGATACCGAACGAAAATGGCGAAGCTAAGTGCAAGGTGGTGTGGATGTGGGGGGGTTGGCTGCGGGAGGCCGGATGTCCGTGCCAGAGGCCAGATGTCCGAGCCACGGGCCGGATGTCCGGGGTGCATGAGGCCCTGATGAACTCCTTGCACTAGATGACTTCCGGGGCCAAAATTCGTCGGATTTTGCGGATCAAAATTGGGGAAAAGGTGGGGAAAAGGTAGATCCACTCTTGGCACAACAAATCCATGGAACAAATTCAACAAAATCTCGTCAAATCAATATATCACAAAACAAATTGGGGCTATTTTTGGTGAGGAATTTTCGAAATTGGGAAGAACACACAAAACAAGCTAGAAAACAGGGGTAGGGGCTCCAATTTCGTGAGAAACCGTGGCTCTTGATACCATAATGATGTAGGGTGGAACCCTAGGTGGCCGATCTTTCACGAAAAGGAGGGATCCCGAGGATGAACACGAGGTGCACGAGGTAGAACACAAGAGGGACAAGAAGAAAACACTCAAATCAACAAGTTTAGGTCACACAAATGCTAGATCCGGGAACACAAAGAGTCATACATGATACACGATCAACTAAGGATACACGATACACGATCAACTAAGTACGATACAAGTAGCGGTAGTCATCTCCGTGAGGAGGTCTTGATGTTCTTCTCCCTGAAGGAGGTCTTGAATCCAGGTGGATCTTCTCCGAGGAGGCCGTGGTCTCATAGGAGAGGAACCACTAAGGTTTTAGATGAGCTATCCCAAAGCTAACCCTAAAAAGATGTAGGAGGAGGAATATATATAGTCTACGGGGCGAAGGGGTACATGGGTCACGGCCCAAAGGAGATGCGCGCAGGCAATCAGGGGCCGGATGTCCGGGCATCGGGCTGGATGTCCGGGGCTTCGCTGGTCGCCGGATGTCCGTGCTGAAGGGGCTCGGTCCCGATGCTCTCTGGATAGGATGGTCCGGTTTTCCGGGCACGAGGTCGGATGTCCGGGGCCTGCCGGGCCGGATGTCCGGGCCCTGTAGCTTCGCCGGCTGGGGCTGTTCTGTAGTGATCGTCCAGGGGCCGGATGTCCGGGCCAGGGGGCCGGATGTCTGGGGCCTGGAGCTTTGTTCAGCTTCTCTCGATGCAAAGCTTCGTCTATGAGCTTCGGGACTTGTCCATCTTCACGAGCCTCTCTGATGGGGTCTTCTTCATACCTGAGCACACAAAACACATCCGTCTGGGTTAGTTGCCATGTCTTGCAAGATTCATATGGAAGTTCGACTAGGAGAGATGTCACATCGGTCTCGAGAGCTCTAGCACGATCACATGTCATTGATCCTTGGGGAACTTGGTGAGGCGATGGACGGTCCATGGGGATGACCTTAGGATGCTCCACATCAATTGATCCCGAAGACTACCTATCATGGGCATTGAAATTTGACAAGATCTTTCGCCTACACAACTTTGATGAAGAAAAGAAGATTGCAATGGCATCCCTTGAGTTCCAAGACTATGTTCTCATTTGGTGGGAGCAAATCATCGAGAGAAGAGAAGCAAAAGGTGAACCACCTATCACTACTTGGACTCAAATGAAGGAAGTCATGAGAGCATGTTTCGTGCCAACACACTACAACCGTGACTTGTTCAAGAAGCTACAACTCCACAAGCAAGGTACCAAGTGCGTTGAAGAGTACTACAAGGAGATGGAGATTGCCATGATAAGAGCCAACATCATGGAAGATGAAGAACAAACGATGGCGAGATTCTTGAATGGACTCAACTATCCTATCAAGAAGATTGCGGACTTTCAACCATACATAAATCTCCTCGAGCTAGTACACCAAGCCCCCAAAGTGGAGAGACAAGTTCAAGAGGATTACAAGTACTCCAAGTTCACCCCCAAGAACTATGGCTCCTACAACCAAGCCTCAACGACTTCGGCTACTCCTACATCTACCAAGCCATCTACAAGCTTTGGTGACAAGTCAAGCTACAAGAATGCAACTACATCTAGTCGTCCACCTCCTACAAACAATTTCAAGCCAAGAGGTTCATCATCTACAACTCCAACCGAGGACACCTCCAAGACGAGTTCCATCAAGTGTTTCAAATGCCAAGGACGAGGCCACAAGTCATTTGAGTGCAAGACGGTTTGCACAATGATCATCAATGATGACGGATCCTGTGACTCAATGAGCGACGATGAGATGGAAGCCCTTGAACATGAAGCTATGCATCGCCAAGTGAATGAAGATGAAGACCATCAAGTGTTTTGTGACAATGACTCGATTCCCAACCTCGTTGTCTCCAAGGTCTTGACACTCCAACATCAACAAGATGACGATCAACGATGTCAGATCTTCCATACCAAGGCCGGCATCAATGGACGCTCTGTCAAGGTTATCATCGATGGAGGAAGTTGTCATAACTTGGCAAGTGAAGAGTTATGCGACAAGCTTCAATTGGTCAAGATGAAGCACCCTCATCCCTACAAGGTCCAATGGCTTAACGACGTCGGAATTCTTTGAGTCGAACGCACCGTGCAAGTATCCTTCAAGATAGGCGCCTACGAGGACACACTTGAGTGTGATGTGGTCCCTAAGTCCGTGTGCCACCTTCTTCTTGGACGACCATGGCAATACGATCGTGGAGCACACACAATGGACGGACCAACCAATATAGCTTCAAGATGAAGGGCAAAGAGTTCATGCTACGCCCAATGTCACCAAGTCAAGTAGCCGCCGACACACACATACCCACCAACCATCATGGAGAGAATGATGAGAAAGTGAACCACCAAAATGAGAGTGAGAGCCACAAGCCAAATATGAGCGCCTACACGATGAGCGACAAGAAACAACTAGTGCTATTTGCCACCAAAAGTGAGATGAGAGAAGTGTGTGAGAACCCCTCGAGTGTCTTTAACCTTCTGCTTTTATGCAAAGGGGAAGCAAAACCTACTTACACTTCACCACCTCTAACTTTAGTGTTGTGTCAATTGTTGCAGGATTTCTCGGACGTCTTTCCCGATGAGCTACCACCGGGCCTACCTCCACTTTGCAGAATCGAACACCGCATCGACCTCATACCCGGCGCACCACTTCCGAACAAGGCTCCTTACCGTGTCAACCCCGAGGAAACGAAGGAGATACAACGGCAAGTACAACAACTCATCGACAAAGGTCATGTATGTAAAAGCTTGAGCCCTGGTGCCATTCCGGCTATTCTTGTGCCTAGGAAAGATGGAAGTTTTTGCATGTGCTCCGATTGTCGCCCGATAAATGTTATCACCATTAGATACCGTCATCCTATTCCACGTTTAGACGACCTGCTTGATGAATTATGTGGTGCTACCATCTTTTCAAAAATTGATCTTAAAAGTGGCTGGGTGATGAGTGGAAAACGACTTCCAAAACCAAGTTTCGGTTATATGAGTGGTTGGTCCTGCCGATGGGCTTATAGAAAGCGCCAGGCTCATTTATGTGTCTCATGCATTTCGTTCGCCGACCTTACATACGGGTCTTTGTAGTGGACTTTAGTACAATTGCTATGCCTCTACACACCTTGAGCAAGAAAAACGCACCCTTTATTTGGGGTCCTTCGCAAGACAACGCGTTCAATGAGCTAAAAGACTGGCTTACCCACGCACCATTTCTTGCCCTACCAAATTTTTACAAACCTTTCGATATTCATTGTGACACTAGTGGTACCGGCATAGGTGGCGTGCTCATTGAACGCAAGTGCACGAGCAAGCTATCTCAAGAAAGTGCATGAAGATACAAGGGCAACGATCAAGTGACAAGTGCAACGCCTAGCCACCAAGCTCAATGTAAACAAGGCACCAATGGTGTTCCAACTGGGAGATCTCGTATGGATTCATCTTCGCAAAGACCGCTTCCCCAATGAACGCAAGTCCAAGATCCTACCCCACGCCGATGGACCCTTCAAGGTGCTAGAACGCTCCAACGACAATGCTTACAAGCTCGACATCCCACGTGACAAGTATATTGTGAGCGGCACATTCAACGTGAAGGATCTATCTCACTTCCATGGTGATGAGGATTTTGATCCGAGGTCAGATCTTTCCCAAGGGAGGGGAGATGATGCGGAGCATCCCAAGGTCATCCCCATGGACCTACCGTCGCCCCACCAAGTGCCCAAAGGACCAATGACACGAGCCCGTGCAAGAGCTCTCGAAGCCGAGGTGAATTCACTCCTCTCTCAACTTCCTTTCGATTCACATGAGACATGGCTTCTACCTTCATAGGAAACTCTATGCATATTCAGATACTTGGATGAAGGCCACGGAACAGCTGTACACGTTGGACAAGGTGGAAGGATCGACATGTACAAGGAACAAGAAGAAGTGCCGCTGAAGATGCTACATGCACCAGACGTCCGACCCTTACCGGACGAGCGATCCACTCCAGGCTCCGGACGACCGACAGACACCGGATGTCCGACGACCCCCCGACGACCGGACGACCGGAAGCCATCGGACGTCCGTGACATCCATCATAGAACCGAAATTGGGGAATATTACCGGAAATCTGAGGCGCACCGGACATCCGGCCCCTCCCGAGCCACCGGACGTCCGGAGACCAAGCAGACGTTCGGCCCGTCTGCCTGCGCGCAGTGAAGGGCCGAAGCCCATGTACCCCTCGCCCCTAGACTATATATACCCTTTGACTTCCTTTTTGGAGGGTTAGCATTGTGATAGCTCAAAACCCTAGAGCTTTGCTCATCCACTAGTGGTGCATCTTCTCGAGAGTGACTGCGGCCCCCTCTTCGGAGAAGATCCACACGAATTCAAGACCTCCTCTACAGAGAAGATCCTATGGGATACCCTCAAGACCTCCTTCCGGAGAAGACTACCTTTGCATCGTCCTTTGTTGGCCGTGGATCGTGTATCTCTTTATGTATCGTGGATCTAGCACTTGTGTGACCATCTTCATGTTGATTTGAGTGTTCCTCTTGTGTTTTTCCCCATGTTTCCCTTTGTGTTCTTCGTATTCATCATGGGTTTCCCTCCTCTTCGTGAAAGATCGGCCATCTAGGGTTCCACCCTACATCAGTGGGCAATGGGTAAGCGGAAGTGGTGGTGGTGGTAGATGAAGAAGCAATAGTCCCTAAGTAGCCTCAACACCTTAGGATACTCGAATCACTACTCAAACAACCACAAATGCGATGAGGAACAAAATGGTTAGGTCGCGGAAGTCGGTGGTGGTTATGCCGATGATATGGTGGATCTTCCCGTGAGGGCTCTTGAATCCAAGGTGGATCTTCTCCGTAGAGGGGCCGCGGTCTCTCTCGTGGAGTAGATCCATAATGGATGAGCAAAGCCTTAGTGTAAAATGAGCTATCACATTTTCTAACCCTAGAAAAGAGGAGGGGGAAGAGTATATATAGTGCTAGTACAAGTGGGTCTAAGAGAAAGGGATACATGGGCCTCTGGACCGGTTAGGCACGCGCAGGTGCCGCACGTCCGGGCTGGCGGCCGGATGTCTGGGGCTTCGGGGCGAGCCGGATGTCCGGGGTCATGGCGAGATATCTCGATGGCTTGGTACAACTTCTGTGAAGGATGCCGGATTTCCGGCCTGGTACCGGATGTCCTGTCGCTCGTCTGGGGCCGGATGTCCGGGGCCTTGGGCCGGATGTCCCGGTCCTGGGAGCTATCTTTGTCTTCTTCCGTCGTCACTTCCAAGCTTTCCTCGCGGATGGTGTAGGTGCCCCTTGGCGCTTGCACTCCTCCTCGTCATCCCTGAAGCTCCAACAATACCTATGCATGCACACGAGTATACCATCCTCGAAGGTGATGTAGGGTGGAACCCTAGATGGCCGATCTTTCACGAAATGGAGGGGATCCCATGAAGAACACGAAGAACACGAGAGGGAACACGAGGGGAAACACGAGAAAATCACTTAAACCAACAAGAACAAGTCACACATATGCTAGATCCTTGAAACACAAAGAGATACAAGATCCATGATCAACAAGGGACGATACAAAGGGTAACCGGTTCTTCTCCGTGAGGAGGTCTTGGAGTATCCCGCAGGATCTTCTCTGCGAAGGAGGTCTTGAATCCGTGTGGATCTTCTCCATGGAGGGGCCGCAGTCACTCACAAGGAGATGAACCACTAGTGGATGAGCAAAGCTCTGTCTCAAATGAACTAAACCTAAGCTAACCCTAAATAGGAGGAGGTGGAGGAGTATATATAGTCTAGGGCCATGAAGGGGTAAGTGGGAGAGGGATACATGGGCCTCTCGCCCGATAACTGTGCGCATACAGCATGTAGCGGACGTCCGCTGGGACACCGGACGTCCGGTAACTCTCGGATTTCTGCTATTTATGTTCTGTAGTCGAAGTCACGGATGATGAGGACATCACTAACAAGGTTACACCCACAGCCCCAACTGACACATATACAGGACCAATTACTAGAGCTCGCGCATGCTAATTGAATTACCAGGTACTTTCGTTTCTTGGTAATGATTCTAATGTTCATGAGAATATGATGCTGCCTAAATTGGATACATTTGTCTTGCTTACAAATGAAGGGCCTAGCTTGGACAAGAAGGATGAACATTGGAGCAAGATCAAGCACGGTGATGATGGAATGCACAAGGGGAACAAGAACGGAGTTACAAGTGATGATTTCATGACTTTGAGGCCACCATAATGAGTGCGTGTAGCCTTAAACGAAATATACAAGATGCCACTTCATAAATTTCGTCTAGAGGCTATTATAGGTGCCCATGTAATTTCGAAATACTTGAGTATAGGCTGTTTTTAGAGTCCGTATGTGTGGGGAAACAAGAGTTAGGGTTGGTCTCGGACCCCTCCTCCAAGGGCCACGAAATTCCCCCCTCTTCCCCCATATATACAGCCCTTAGGGCATCGTTTAGACTTCAGGTTTTGTTTAGATTAAAGTTCGCCATAGCTGCAACTTCGCATACTTCGTTTGTGTTCAACGACCAGACAAAGACGTCACAGAACCCCACCTTGATCAATAAAGCTTTCCTCTTATATTCTTAGCTTCTTGCTTGTTCTTCGTTTGCTTGCAGGAAATAGACCCTCATGGTCAGGTCGATCGTGCTCCGGCATGGTCGATAACCTCTCGGAGTTGGTTTAGCGATTGCGAAGGTGCGACGTCCTCGCACGTTCGTAGTCGGATCGTCAAAGTCTACTCCACCGAGAATGATAGCCACCATCTCATCGAAAGACGGGACACCTTTGCCTCCATCACCGGACATCCGGGGTGGAGCCTGGATTTCCGGGATCTGTTTACAGAACCGCGTGGGATTTTGCCCTCCAGGGGCCGGATGTCCGGCTGGGGCCCCGGAGGTCCGGCCAGATAGCCTGGATGTCCGGCCTGACGCTTCAAGATCGGGATTGGAACTTCCAAACGCGTTTGGGGCGGAAATTGATGATTTGGGGCTCTAAATTGGAAGGATTTTGTGGAGGAAAGATGGGGAAAGTTGGGGAAATGCTAGATCCACTTGAAACCAAGCAAATCCATGGATCAAAATCAACAAAACATCATCAAACCAACAAAACAAAAAAATTGAGGATATTTTTGGTGGGGATTTTTGAATTTTTGGACGAAATCACACAAAACAAGGGTAGAAAATGGTGGAGGGGGCTCCAAATTCGTGAGAACCCTTGCTCTTGATACCATATGATGCGGGGTCAACCCGATCTAGGCCAATCTTTCATGAAGAGGAGGGAAAGCCACGATGAACACGAAGAACACAAAGGGGAATCACGAGGGAAAACACTCAAGAACAAGTCCAATCACACATCCACTAGACAATCAAACACACAAGATCACAAGGTGCATGAACAACAAAGGGAAAGATACAAGGTAGAGTTCATCTCCAAGAGGAGGTCTTGAATCCGTGAAGGATCTTCCCGTTAGGGGTCTTGAATCCAAGGCGGATCTTCTCCATAGAGGGGCCGCGGTCTCTCTCGTGGAGTAGATACGTAATGGACGAGCAAAGCTCTAGTCAAAAATGAGCTATCACATTTTCTAACCCTAAAATGGTGGAGGTGGTGGAGTATATATAGTATAGGGCCATGAAGGGGTAAGTGAGGGGTGAAAAAGGTACATGGGCCTCGGCCCGGATACATGCACGCAAGCAAGGCCGGATGTCAGGCTGGGGGCCGGATGTCCGGGCTCTCATGAGACGCCGGATGTCCAGGGCGGTCGGCTGGATGTCCGGCCCGAGCGGGGCAAACTTCTGGTGCAATCTGTTCTCGATGTCGGATTTCTGGGGACAGGCCGGATGTCCGAGAGTTGGTGAAGCGCCATATGTCCGGCGTCTGGCCCAGATGTCTGGCTGCTGTAGCTACCACAGCTCCGTCTTCTTCCGTCGTCGCTTCCAAGCTTCCCTCACGGATGGTGTAGGTGTTGCTCGGCGCTTGCATTCCTCCTCGTCGTCCGTGAAGCTCCGATAATATGATGTAGGGTGGAACCCTAGGTGGCCGATCTTTCACGAAAAGGAGGGATCCCAAGGATGAACACGTGAGGCACGAGGGAAAACACAAGAGGGACAAGAAGAAAACAGTCAAATCAACAAGTTTAGTTCACACAAATGCTAGATCCGGGTACACAAAGTGTGATACACGATACACGATCAACTAAGGACGATACAAGTAGCGGTAGTCATCTCCGGGAGGAGGTCTTGATGTTCTTCTCCATGAATGAGGTCTTGAATCCGGTGGATCTTCTCCGAGGAGGCCGCGGTCTCGTAGGAGAGGAACCACTAAGGTCTATGATGAGCTATCACAAAGCTGACCCTAAAAGATGGAAGGGAAGGAGTACTTATAGTCTAGGGGTAAGTTGGGGGATACATGGGGTGAAACCCCTTCAACTGCGCGCAGGCAGGGCGGTAGTACCGGTCCTGGGACCGGTAGTACCGGTTTTTGCGGATATAGCGGATGTTCCGGCCTTGCATCGGCCTTGCACCGGTCGATCACAGAAGCTTGACCGGTAGTTGACCGGTAGTGGACCGGTAGTACCGGCCAACCGGTAGTAGGGCGGTAGTGGACCGGTAGTACCGCTATCTCTATGCTGGGAAACTTCATGTTCACGCTCTTGGCGTCCATCTTGCACCGTAACTTCTCCTTGGCACCTAAGCATACAAAGTGTCTCCGTTTGAGGTAGTATCCATGTCTCAAGGTGGTCAAATTGGAATTCAACAAGGAGAGAGTTAACCTCGGTTTCAAGTGCTTTAGCACGAGCACGTGTCATTGATCCTTGGGGCACTTGGTGAGGCGACGGATGGTCCATGGGGATGACCTTGGGATGCTCCGCATCATCTCCCATCCCTTGGGAAAGATCCGACCTCGGATCGAAATCTTCATCACCATGGAAAGGAGAGAGATCCTTGACGTTGAAGGTATCGCTCACATTGTACTTGTCGCAAGGAATGTCGATCTTGTAGGCATTGTTGTTGTAGCGTGCTAACACCTTGAAGGGTCCATCGGCGCGAGGTAGTAGTTTGGACTTGCGCTCATTGGGGGAAGCGGTCCTTGAGAAGATGAAGCCATACAAGATCTCCCGGTTGGAACACCATTGGTGTCTTGTTGACGTTGAGCTTGGTGGCTAGGCGATGTACTTGGCGCTCGATCGTTGCCCTTGTATCTTCGTGCATCTTCTTGAGATAACTTTCTCGTGCACTTGCGTCCGTGTTGATGCGCTCTTGTAGAGGTAGAGGGAGGATGTCCAAAGGGGACAACGGGTTAAAGCCGTAGACAACCTCGAAAGGGGACTTGCCGGTAGTTGAATGTCTTGCACGGTTGTAGGCGTACTCGGCGATGGGCAAGCATTGCTCCCATTTTTTCATATTCTTCTTGATCAACACGCGAAGAAGCGTCGAAAGTGTGCGGATCGTGACCTCCGTTTGGCCGTCGGTTTGTGGATGATATGCCGAAGAGAAGAGGAGCTTGATGCCGAGTTTGGCGCATAGAGTCTTCCAAAAGTAGCTCAAGAACTTGACGTCCCGGTCCGACACGATCGTATTGGGCACTCCATGTAGACGAATGATTTCCCTACAAAAGAGATTTGCAACATGTGAAGCATCGTCGATCTTGTTACAAGGAATGAAATGAGCCATTTTAGAGAATCTATCCACGACAACAAACACAGAATCCTTTCCATTTTGAGTCCTAGGCAATCCAAGTACAAAGTCCATGCTTATGTCTTCCCATGGATGGTATGGGATAGGAAGTGGCATGTAAGGACCATGCGATTGAGCTTTTGACTTAGCTTTGTGACATGTAGAGCATCGGTTGGTGAGTCGTGAGACGTCACGGAGCATCTTGGGCCAAAAGTAGTTCTTTGAGAGCGTAGCAAATGTCTTGTCGCGTCCAAAGTGTCCCATGAGTCCTCCTCCATGAGATTCCTGCAAAAGGAGCAAACGAAGCGAAGACTCGGGAGTGCAAAGTTTGTTAGCTCTCATAAGATATCCATCCTTTATGTAGTAGCGTTCCCAAGAAGTGTGAGTCAAACACTTAGCATAAGGATGTGCAAAGAAAGGATCATGCTCATATAAATATTTTATGTGCTCAAAGCCAATAACATTCAACCCAAGTTGTGTAACAAGCATGCATTTGCGGGAAAGCGCATCCGCCACAACATTTTCTTTGCCTTTGATGTACTTGATGACATAGGGAAACGACTCAATGAACTCACTCCACTTAGCATGACGCTTGTTCAACTTAGTTTGACACTTGAGATACTTGAGAGTCTCATGGTCCGTATGAAGAATGAATTCATGAGGTCTAAGATAATGTTCCCAAACACATAAAACTCTCACCAAGGCATATAGCTCTTTATCATAGATGGGGTAGTTAAGTTGAGCTCCGGATAGCTTCTCGCTAAAGTACGCAATTGGGGCGCTTTTCTTGCATGAGCACGCCACCTATGCCGGTACCACTAGCGTCACAATGAATCTCAAACGGTTTATCAAAGTTTGGTAGGGCTAGAAGTGGTGCATGGGTATGCAAGCTTTTTAGCTCATTGAACGCGGTGTCTTGCGAAGGAACCCAAATGAAGGGTGCGTTCTTCTTGCTCAAGGCGTGTAGAGGCATAGCAATAGTACTAAAGTCCTTCACAAAACGTCGGTAGAAACCGGCTAAACTAAGGAAACTACGCACTTGTAGGAGATTCATTGGTTGTGGCCAAGTTTTAATTGCTTCAATTTTAGTTTCATCAACGTGAACACCTAGCGAAGAAACGACAAATCCTAGGAAAACGACCTTGTCAATGCCAAAAGTGCATTTATCCATGTTAGCATATAAGCGCTGTTTCCGAAGGGTTTGTAAACCCATACGGATGTGTGTCACATGGTCCTCAAGTGACTTGCTAAAAACGAGGATTTCATCAAAGTAAACCACTACAAAGACGCCTATGTATGGTCGTAGAACAAAATGTCGGGTGTTTCCGATAAACCCATTGGCATGACAAGCCACTCATATAACGCCAACTTGGTTTTAAAAGCCGTTTTCCACTCATCACCCTCTTGAATGCGAATTTGGTAGTAGCCACTTTTAAGATCAATTTTCGAAAATATGGTGGCACCACACAATTCATCAAGCATTTCGTCTAAGCGTGTGATAGGATAACGGCTAAAGGTGATGGAATTTATCGGGTGACAATCGGAGCACATGCAAAAACTTCCATCTTTCTTAGGCACGAGAATAATCGGAACGGCACAAGGGCTCAAACTTTCACGTACATGACCTTTGTCGATGAGTTGTTGTACTTGTCGTTGTATCTCCTTAGTTTCCTCGGGGTTGATGCGGTAAGGAGCTTTGTTCGGAAGTGGTGCGCCAGGAATGAGGTCGATGCGGTGTTCGATTCCGCGAAGTGGAGGTAGACCCGGAGGTAGCTCATCGGGAAAGACGTCCGAGAATTCCCGCAACAATTGAGACAACAGTAAAGGTAGAGGTGGTGAAGTGTTAGTAGGTTTGGCTTCCCCTTTGCATAAAAGCACAAGGTGAAAGACACTCGATGGGTTCTCACACACTTCTCTCATCTCGCTTTTGGTGGCAAATAGCACTAGTTGTTTCTTGTCACTCATCATGGAGTCGCTCATATTTGGCTTGTGGCTCTCACTCTCCTTTTGGTGGCTCACTCTCTCACCATTCTCTCCACGATGGTTGGTAGGTAAAATCTTGTCGGCGGCTACTTGATTTGATGACATGGGACGTAACACGAATTCCTTGCCTTTCTTCTTGAAGCTATAGTGGTTGGTCCGTCCATTGTGTGTGACTCCACGATCGTATTGCCATGGTCGACCAAGTAGAAGGTAGCACACGGACATAGGGACCACATCACACTCAAGTGTGTCCTCGTAGGCACCTATCTTGAAGGAGACTTGCACGGTATGCTCGACTCGAAGAATTCCTTCGTCGTTAAGCCATTGGACCTTGTAGGAATGAGGGTGGGTCGTCTTGACCAAATGTAGCTTGTCGCATAGCTCTTTGCTTGCCAAGTTAATTATGACAGCTTCCTCCATCGATGATAACCTTGACAGAGCGTCCATTGATGCCGGCCTTGATATGGAAGATATGGCATCGTTGGTCGTCATCTTGTTGCTGTTGGAGTGTCAAGACCTTGGAGACAACAAGATTGGGACTTAAGTCATTGTCGCAAAACACTTGATGGTCTTCTTCTTTGTTCACTTGGCGATGCATATCTAGATGCTCAAGGGCTTCCATCTCATCGTCGCTCATTGAGTCATAAGATCCGTCGTCATTGATGATCATGGTACGAATGGTCTTGAACTCAAATGACTTGTGGCCTCGCCCTTGGCACTTGAAACATTTGATGGAACTCGTCTTGGAGTTGTCCTCGGTTGTGGTTGTAGATGATGAAGCTCTTGGCTTGAAGTTGCTCGTAGTAGGTGGACTACTCGATGTTGTCGCATTCTTGTAGCTTGACTTGTCACCGAAGTTTGTAGATGGCTTGGTAGAGGTAGGAGGAGCCGAAGTCGTTGAAGCTTGGTTGTAGGAGCCGAAGTTCTTGGAGGTGAACTTGGAGTACTTGTAGTCCTCTTGAACTTGGCGCTCCGCTTTGGTTGCTTGGTGTACTAGCTCAAGGAGGGTCGTGTAGGGTTGAAAGTCCGCAATCTTCTTGATAGGATAGTTGAGTCCATTCAAGAATCTCGCCATCGTTTGCTCTTCATCTTCCGTGATGTTGGATCTTATCATGGCAATCTCCATCTCCTTGTAGTACTCTTCAACGGACTTGGTACCTTGCTTGAGGAGTTGCAACTTCTTGAATAAGTCACGGTTATAGTGTGTTGGCACGAAGCGTGCTCTCATGACTTCCTTCATTTGAGCCCAAGTGGTGATAGGAGGTTCGCCTTTTGCTTCTCTTCTCTCTATGATTTGCTCCCACCAAATGAGAACATAGTCTTGGAACTCAAGGGAGGCCATTGAAATCTTCTTCTCTTCATCGAAGTTGTGAAGGCGAAAGATCTTGTCAACCTTCAGTGCCCATGAGAGGTAGTCTTCGGGATCAATGCTTCCGGAAAACTTTGCCAGGGTGAACTTAAGCTTGCCGTAGCAATGCTCTTCATTGTTTGCTTGCCTAATGGGAGGGCGTTCTTGATGTGGACGATTTTAAATCTCGTGTTGCTCTTGGCGGAGTAGATGTCCATTGTCATTGTGTACTTGCCGAGCTTGTGGTTCTTGCTGAGGTTGATGCTCTTGTCGCGCTTGAGGAGGAACTTCTTCTTGCATTCGTTCTTGATGGCGCCTCTCTTGCATCTCATCGCGAAGGAAATCCTCTTCTTGATGAGTATGTCGATTGCGAGTTGCCACATTGCGATGTGAATCACGTAATGCTCGTTGCGCCTCAAGAGCTTGAGCTTCTCGGCGTTGTTGTGCTTGACGATTAGCCTCGACATCTTGTTCTTCTTGGTATTGACGTGCTCGCTCTTGTTGTTGTTGGCGTAGTCGTTGCCGTTCTTGCGCTTGGTCAAGTGTAGCTTGGTTTTGATGATGTCGACTCTCTTGCTCTTCAAATAGCTCTTGTGAACTCTTGTCATGAAGTGGAGTCCAGTTGTCATGTCGAGCTTGACGTGCGGCTTGACGAAGAGTGTTTGATGTAGGGGTACTTGAGCCATCCGTAGAGTCGGTATGTCGACTTGAGCGGCTTCGTCTTTGAGAAGATGTGGAAGAAGAATGTCGGTTGACTATCAAAGTCCGGAGCTCGTCAAATTGGGTAGACATGTTGGTGTTGATGATGTCGAATTGCTTTCTTGTTCTTGCTTCAAATTGGCGCGCGTCGGCGGCGACTTGCTCAATGTGCTCTCGCATAGCTTCACTTTCTTGATGGAGAGCTCGTTGGACACCGAAGAGATGTAGTTTGGTGACGTAGTTGTTCGATTCTTGAGGATCGTCGAAGAGCGGGTTCGAAGATGTACTTGGCCTATCCATCATCACAAGCAAGTTTGTGAGTGGGAGAAGGGAGAAGACAATACCAATTGTACCTTGACCGAAGTTGAAAGTGGATCAATGATCACTCAATAATGTAACCCGGAAATAGCACTATTGGTACCACTTCTTGTCGATTCTCACACCTACACAAGTATAGCTTTGAAAGGAGCTTGGTTAGGATGGTGGCACAAATTCAATGCAATTGTCAAAGTGACTCAATGATGTTGAAAATGGTTCACAATTTGCTCATGAAACAAGTAGATCACAAGCAAGAAGTAGCAGACGGAACACACGCACAGATAGATAAATGTGGTTGTGCAACCAAGGGTGAGTGAATATGTGGAATCCACGGAAAATGCTCGTGTTGCACAACACAAAAGAGACGCTAACTGATTGCTTAATAGGCAGATACGCACTTGTGCACAACCTATAAGAGACAAAACGTAACGACTTCCTATCACAAGTATGCTATGAGTGTATGATGTGCTGATTCTTGAGCACAAGATGATGTATTGCTATCGCATATGATCTCTTTTGATGCAAGGCGTTTGATGCTATTTTCCTTTTGCTTATAAGCTTTGGTTGGCTCTTTTGCTTAAAAGCTTGTGAGCTCTTTCTTTGGCCACTTATGCATGCTTCTCGGATCAAGCTAGCTATTGTGTATGCAGGACACTCTTGTGTCACCCAGAGATATGATGATGTAGTATGCAATATCTATAACTATCACTAATGTGCACAAGTGTCGTGGCCCGGCAATACTCAAATGGCTAGTCTCAATGGGAAAGCTACGCAAAGATGGTCCATAAGGAGACAATGCAATTGCAAGGTAGAATGAACAAGGTGTCGTCGATGTTACCGTCCTTGCCGAGGGTGAGCGGTGGTGTTGTCGATGTCGTTCCGTTCCAAGGTAGCCGAAACACCCCAGGAAACGGTGAAACCACAACTTAAGTATCCAAGGCAAAGTGAGACAAAATTGTCAAAA
The DNA here is from genome assembly GCA_902687465.1 of Secale cereale. Classification (NCBI taxonomy): domain Eukaryota; kingdom Viridiplantae; phylum Streptophyta; class Magnoliopsida; order Poales; family Poaceae; genus Secale; species Secale cereale. The sequence goes on from LR738712.1 coordinate 342,789,050, forward strand.
TCGAAGCGGTGAAACGATGGTGGTTGCGGAAGTGGTGGTGGTATGCGGAAGGTTGAAACTGGGAGGTCCGGTTGTGGGGACCCCGACTTAGAAGTCGAGATAACCGAATGCACGTGTACAGTGATCCCAGAGATCAATGCTCATTGAACACACAAAAGATGAATAACAAGAGTCTTACATCCATACATATCGTCTTACACAAATTATGGCCATTATGGCCAAGTCTTACATAGATAAAGCCTCAAGGGCTGAATAGCAAATAACTCAAATAGCGGAAGTCTTCGATGATAGGTAGAACCCATGCCATCTGCCTTAACCCTACAGGCATTCTGACTGGGATAGCGTCCTAGTTCGCATGTTTGTCTCCAAAGAACTTTACCTCATATTCCTGTTCCTCCATGCCTGGCCAATTAAAGAACCAGTGGCAAGCTAATGAGTACTTTGAATGTACTCGCAAGAAACCCATGATGTGGTTCAAAGTAACAATGCAATTGAACAATAATGAGCAATCTAGCAATGGCTAGAGTAAATATTCTACCATCAAGTGTATGCATCAACGAGTTCACGTAACCTCGAAAACAGGTTACCGATATCAACATGAATATGATTCAACTCATCGAGTCAAGTCACCACCTTGACTCATCACACACATATATTTTCACCGATGAAGTAAAATTCTGGACATAGTTTAAGTAGCACCACCCAACTATCCATGACCATGGACAAGGTTATTCGAATAGTTTGACACTCTGCAGAGGTTGCGCACTTTACCCACAAGATCCGGGAAGCTTTCGTGTCACCCACGATCCCGCAGTACCTCAAGTACTCGGGGGAAGCACCCGGTCATTATCTTTCCTTAGACGACACTAACATAGAGTCCACTCGTTGGTACACGGCCCTCGAGTACAAACAATAGATCACGGGACTTGCCCTAATTTCAATGTCACGCGTACCCGAAGGGACCAACTGTGTGTCTGGTGCCCTGTAAAAACAGTCATGGTCCTCTATCCAAGCACGACCCCGTCCCGGGAAAGACCTCAAGTCTTCCCGTCACTAGTAATGCGGGCACCATGCTAGTATCGACATAAGTAATCAATAAAGCCCCGTCCCATAAGGGGTAGAGTGGTTGCACATGTTTGGTTGGGACGGTAGACACACATAAATCTAATCCATTAGTTCACCCATGCACAAGATTTTACCGGCACATCACTTCTTCCTCAAGTGATGACCTAACTCAACATCACCCTCGGGCATTAGGGGCACCCAATGGGGTTTATGGAAAGATTTCAACCTCGAAGGTTCATATCTCACATGCATCACAAGCATCACTACTATCTATTTGCATGACAACTAGCACATAGCAAGATCATGAGCAGGGCATGCATCATGTGGTGGTTCAGCTAAGTCACCATCGTAACTCTATCATCATGCATCGGAAACAAACGGGTTCCGAAGAACAAGTGTATCATGGTCAAAGGGTTGCTTGCCAGGATTGGCTTGGTCTTCAAAGTCTTCAAATCCTTCTCCTTCTCCTTCTTCAGCAACTTCGCCAAATACGGTATCTATACGTCGCAATATAACAACGGGAAAATAAGACCACAATAAAAACAGAAAAATCAAAGTGCTCAGAAAAATGTCAACTTATTTTTGTTAAATACTAGAGGGAAAACTAAGATGGCAAAAATTCTTAGTTGGAGTTTTGGAGTTACAGAATGGAATCTAAGGATTTTTGAACAGGAGTTTTAATGCTCAAATTTGAATTTAAATTTGAACAGAACAGAAAGGTTTCATAGATATGTGTGAAAGTGACACCATTAAATAGGTTGGAATATTACAAGAATTTAGGAGTTGGAATTATTTCATTTGGACCAATATTCATTTATGTAGAATTAATTGAATTAACTACAGAAAGAATAAAAAGAAATGGCCCTGTGCCACTGGGCCAGAGCGGCCACAGTGCACGGCCCAGGGCATCTAGCCCAGCCGCTCGGGCGCTAGCGCGCGCGTCAGGGTTTTAATCCGACGGGCGGGGCCCAGCGGTCAGCGGCTGCGAGGGGAGAGAGGGAGCGGTGAGGATGACAGGCGGGGCCCGCCTGTCATCTTCAACCTCTCGGCCACGACCACGGCGAGCTCACCGGCGGCGAATCCGGGCACGGCGGGGCAAACGGATGGCGGGAATGGATTCAGCAGCGAGTCGCGGATGCAGTGGGGGTGGTGCGGCTCGCCGGGGAGGCCCGGCTCGTCGGCGGCGAGGTGGGACGGCGGAGGAGCTTCGGGAGGTCGCTGCTCCGGCCGATTCCGACAGCTACAGAGAGGGCAAAGTGGGGGGAAAGCATCAGTGAGGTGCGGTGGTTCCGAATCGAGCAAAAGGAGGGGCTGAGAGGGCCTGTACCTCGAGATCGCCGGCTGCCCGACGCGGCGGAGCTCCGGTCGATCCCGAGCACTAGGGCTCTTCGGGGATGGATGAGTGGCACTGGCGTGTTGCTGTGAGTGTGGGGAGGTTGTTTGTGCTATTGGAGAGGCTCGGGGGTGGTTATATAGTCGAGCCCACGGTCCACCGTGGACACGTGCGCCGACGAGGTTGCAGGCGAGGCCAGAGGCCGTTCTGGTGCCTGAGATCAAGTCGGGGAGGATCGTGGACGTGTTCTACGCCTAGCTGACGGGAGAGGAGGAGCGGGGAGGCTTCCAGACGGTGCGCGCATGTGAGGCCGACGAGTGGAGGCTGCGGGCGGCCAGCGCGCGTGTGACAACGGCCACTGGAGGGCGGAGGAGGAGGGGGACAGCACCGGGGGAGGTCGCGGATATCGAGGCGCGTTGGAAGGCGCGAGGGGAGAGCTCGAGGCTGTCGGGGCAGGCGATTGGGCGAAGCTACAGTGCGGGGGCGCACTGTAGCGCGCTCTGGAGCGGCCTTATCGCATGCCATGGCCCTCTGGGCGCGTCCACCGTGTCTGGGGGGTCCAGGGTGATGCAAGCAGCTCGGCTGAGGCCTTGGATGCTCTGGAGATGCTGTGAGAGAGAAGAGAAGCTGGTAACTTAGTAGAAAATGGCTGTCCAGCAAGGTGAACTAGGGTTTTCACCCCTCAATCATGGAGCTGGGGACATGGGGGAGTTACTGGAAGTAGATAGTAACTAGATGAATCTGTGGTGGAAAGTTGAGGCCAAGGTAAATAGTAAAAGTGGTCAAGATGGTAGTTTTGGTAAAATTGCAGAAGGTGTTTGATCAAGTTTTGATCAAGCAAATGATCTCCACTTGCCATGACACTTAACAGGATTGAATGTTATAAGAAAATAGGGTGTTTCACCAAATTTGGGCTCATTTGAAGAAACTAGCCAATGTAACTTTGGTGAACCCTAGAAATCAACAGAAATGGCTTCATCTCGTTTGAGTCAAGCTAATCATCTCCCCTTGATGCACCACTTGGTGTAGTTTCATCATTTGGGGTATTGACCATGTCCACAAAGTTTGAAGCTCCAGGTAAAAAGTTGGTAATGTAAAGTTGTTCAAATTTGCATTTGATCAGAAAGGGTTTTGGGGTATTCTGATCAAGTTACCCTACTCCAAATCTTGTGCCATTTGGTCTAGATGCCTTATTAGGCCATTCCAGCATGTGCACCAAGTTTGAGAGCATTTGGATAAGTTTGGCAATGTAAAGTTGCTCAAACTTCAAATATGGACAGAATGGTTTTGAAGGGTTTTGATGATGTTTTCTTGCTTCCCAAGGCATGGGACTTGGCAAGATCATCAAATATGCCATATATGACATGATAGAATTTCCCTGGAATTTTTGGAGAATATTTCCTTTGTAAATATTTCAAAAGCTTGAAATATCCATAAAGGGGTTTGAAGGGATTAGCCCATTATTTTCAACATGACCAAGTGTTGAAACTCTTATATATGGACAATATATGTCCTATGAGTCTCCCTGAATTTTGGCAAATATTTTTGAAATACTTAAATAATTTTCCCCTATTAAAGACCATTTCCGGCCTTAAGAAAAAGCTTTTAAATAAAATAGGAAAATAACTTTTAAAATTATACTTTTGTGGTTTCTGGGAGTCCTATGACTACTAGGTATCAAATATACTTTTTGAAATCATTTTCTCACCCTAAATCAAGCACCTGCAGTGCAATCCTCAATTTAGGGGTTTTAGGAATACTAAATTCATAAAATACATTTTGGCCAAATTAATTTAGTAAGAAAATACTATACTGTTATATAACACTTGGCATGATCATTGGGCAAAAGTTTTGGGTATGTAGATGAATTCTACAAGAGGTAATAGTTGACTTTAATGAGCACATGAAGAACACATGAAGGAAAACTCAAATCCAAATAAAAGCCAAATGATGCCAAAAAAAATTGCTGGTCCAAATTTTCATGCTTCATTGATGCAATTAACATGTTACAAAATGCAGGGTGTGACACCGGTTGTACCGCTTGGGAGGCCGGTAGTACCGCTTGTGGTGCTCAGCGGAAGTACCGCTACGGAGGCCGGTATTACCGCTGGTGTCGGGAAAATTCCCAGAACTGGATCGGGGCTGAAATGGATGATTTTGTGGTCCAAATTGGGTGAATTTCCAGGATGGAAAGTTGGGAAACTTGGGGAAATGCTAGATCCACTCGTGGCACAGCAAATCCATGGAACAAATTCAACAAAATCTCATCAAATCAACATATCACAAAAAAATTGGGGCTATTTTTGGTGGGGAATTTTTGAATTTGGGGAAGAACTGTAATGCCCAGGATGGAGTTATACCTCCTACGTGTCGAGGCATGACTTAAAGGCATAAATCCATCCTAGAATGATCTCAAGTTCGGTAATCTTTGCACAACTCATGTAAAAGAGGGGATAGTAAACAGAAAATAGTTGGCTTACACTCGCCACGTCACAGAATTACAGTACAAGTCTCAAACATCATACATTAAGAACATCACAACCCTCTAAGGGCAAAAGCCAAATGTCAAAGTACCAAACTTAGATAAATAAACCACAGGCGGATCAAATCCTAGTAAGAGTCTCCACTACTGATCATCCGGGTATCGCACATAGTACCGACTACGCTCCTCGTCGTACTCCCAATCCAGCTCGGTGCCATCACCTGGATAGCTCACAACTGGACCTGCATCTGATGTGTGAAGTAACTGTGAGCCACAGAGGACTCAGCAATCCCGTTCCCGGGTAACAAGACTATTTAAGCCTCTGGGAAAAGGGGTAAGGCTGAAGAAAAGAATAAGTGTCTGCAGCAGCAACTAGCATCTAGCTTACGTAAGTGAGAGCGAGAAGAGAAGCCTCGGCGAGAAGTGATCACGAAGTGATCCTAGCTACAAGCTCAACAAACATAACCCCTCCGTGTTCAACTCCCGAATCCCTATTCGGAAATTGACGGTCACGGAACACACGCTGGTAGTGTATTAGTAACATTGTGTCAAGTTTATCTACAACCGGAATTAACAAGCTCCCATCTGCCACATAACCGCGGGCACGGCTTTCGAAAGTTCAAACCCTGCAGGGGTGTTCCAACTTGACCCATTACAAGCCCACGATCCGCGGAGTCGCAACTCCAAAGTGGGAAGACCCGAGTATTCTCGGAATCCCGTGCTCAAGATATACCGAGCTAAGGTAAGGCTAATCCAGCAAATCCTCCCGGCGTGTCGACACCCTGATAGTAGCCGCGTGTATCTAGGTCTCTGGACACGTCCGGATGAGCAGTACGTACAGATACCGAAGATCCCAGCGAACCGGGTGGTATCCGCAAGTGGCTCTAGTTTGGACCAACACTCAAGTCGAGCACTGGCCCAGGGGGGTTGAATTAATTAAGCCTCGGGTTAATTACTCCCTCGGAAAGTTTTAGTTGTTTAGGCAAATAGTACCAAGGTTGGGACTTGCTGGAAAAGACTTAGCAATTAGCGGTTTATCGAGGGGGTCCCATACACCCCAACCGTGTTAGGAACGCATAATCAAGGAACATAACACCGGCTTATACGGATCCTAACGGCATGAGTGGAACAAATCACCAAGCAAAAGGCTTAGCCTTCCACCCTTGCCAATATATAGATGATTTCATTTAGCAATTATATAGTGTGATATAACCCAACCAAACTTCAACATGGAGCAAGCATCTTCGATCTTCACCTGCAACTAGCAACGCTATAAGAAGGGCTGAGCGAAGCGTACTTAGCCAAGCAACAGTTTGCATAGGTAGGTTGGTTAAACATGGCAATTGGCTACAAGTAGGAGGCTGACAAGAAGATCATGGGCAGAGAGGCAAATCTATAGATCGAGACTACTAGCAATAGGCAAAGATAGTAATGTTATCGGGGTTCGGTCATCTTGCCTAAAGAGAAGTCGTTCGGATCGTAAGAAGGGTCCTCGTGCTCAACCTCGTTGAAAACCTCGTGCTCGTACTCGAACTCAGACTCAGCTCCCGGCTCTAAACAAAACAAACACACCAAGCACCAATCAACAAGATGCAATGCGCACTCGAAAAAGTTGAATGCAAGATGGATGCACTAAGGATGCACACGGAGCACGGAAAATATCACTCAAGCAATTCACCTCAAAACATGATAACAATCTGATGTTATTAATCTACACAGAAAATCAATCAAGTTTGATATAAGATTCGCTGAAATTGGAGTTACGGGCTAAAAGTTATGCCCGAAACAAGAATTGAGCGAAAGCTGAAAATTACAGCAACATAGCAACTTCGGAGCTCAAAATAATTGAGCTACAGCATTCAAATATCATGGTAAAGGACATGAACACAAACTAGACATATAGTACAGCAACTAAGTCCAAAGGTGCACCCCCAACGGAGCCACGGATCAATAGCAATGATCTTGGACATATTGAACTTGGCAATAAAATTCTGGCAGCAGAATTTTATTGAAACTTTGGAGCAAAAGATAAACATGCTACAGCCACTTAAATGGACATGTGAGGACATGGATGGAAAGACAACAATATATACTACAAGGAACAATCAAAACCCACTCCAAAACTATCATGCTTTGTCCTAGAACATCACACGAACATGGCATCGGAACGTTACAGATTTCAGACTTAGTGAAAATTCACCAAGTCCTAAAACAGCAATATCATCATGGCATCTAAAAGAGCATGTTTAAGTCACCTCAAATCTAATCATGGCAAAAGGTAAGCACCTCATCAAAGTACACATGAAGGTGATCCCGAAACACACAAGCATGCATCATGGAGGTAAACACAACGATAGCAACGAGCTCAACAAGATGGCATTTCATAACAAGTGAAAACACATCACAGCCACATGGCACTTTGCAACGATGATAACAAGGCAAGAATAAATCTAACATGCAACCTATCACAAGCAACACGTAGAGCATGGCAAGACGAACACGTGGACATGTCATTTGCATCATTCGGACAAACGAGCTAAAAGATATCACATGGCAAAGGTGGCATAAAAACATCACATAGCAGCAGTTTATATCATGATGCACTCTTGCAACAGCAAAACGAGCACCTAAATGATCTCTAACATGCATGACAACAACAGGTGAAACGTAGAGCACGTCTCCACGAACGTCTGGACATGCTACACGCGCGAATCGGAGCAACAGACAAAAAGTTAGAGCAGGTCAAACATTGCATCTCAGATTAGCAGAACAAGGACTTAGGAGTGGGGAGTCAACCTCAAAACAGATCCGAAAGTGGAGATGGGCTCGGTCTAGATCCGGCCCGGCTGGACGGAGGCGGCGGCCCGCGCGGAGCTGGGCCCGCGGCGGCTGCGGCGGGAACTGGAGGTGCGGCGGCTGGCCTGCTGGGCGGCTCGGCCTGGCGGCCCACGTCGCGAGGCGGCGGCGCGGCCTGGCGAGCAGGAGCGGAGCCGAGCGGTCTTGGCGGCTGGGAGGCCCGCTCGCGGGCGAGGCGGCGAGGCCCGGAGGCGGTCGGCCCAGCGGGACGAAGTGGCGAGGGAGTAGCGGGCCTGGCGCGCGGAGGACTCAGGCGATGTGGTCCTCCCTCGATGGCCTCGCTGGGCCAGCCGGCCGATCTGGTGCGGTCGCTCGAGGCCGATGCGGGAGGAGAGCGATCGGTCGGAGGGGTCGGTCGCCTGGCGCGGTGACTTGGGAAGGCTCGGCGTTGACCCAGCGGCGGCTGGGTCCAGATCGATCGAAGCGGGCGGCGCGGTGGCGATCGAGGGACTGGCCGGATCGGCTGGTTCCTCGGGATCCAGGAGGATTTTTGGGATCTGAGAAGAACACAAAAAAAAAGAGGAGGGGGAAGGATCTAGAGGATAGGGATGCCCAAAATGGACATAGGGGGGCCTAAATATAGCAGTTTTTCTAGGGTTAGGGGGATTTAGGGGCGCTAGGAGCCCTCCAATCGCGATCCGACGGATCCGATCGCGGGGGTAGATTAAAAGGGCCTAGGAGACGATAAAAGACTGCAGTAGGGGTGTTTCCGGGACACGAAGTGAAGGCACTTTGGACCCACACGAACAACGGATGGAGAAGCCAACGGAGTCCAAACGAGACGAGATTTGAGAGGCGGGTTGCACACAACAAAACAACAACACACACAACAACCTCGCGGCACACCGGTAACGTTACACGCCCGAACAACAAAGTAGGCCTACGGGACGTCACGGACACGTGAGGGAGCTCTGGAACGCGAAACGGACAACGGGAAGGAACACGCGGAACCGGATGCAACCGACAACACAAAAGCAATGCGATGCACATGTCTACATGATATGAATGAATGCCACACACTCACACAACAAAACGACGAAAGCCCGAAAGACAAAGAACCCAGAATGGAAATAGATGAAGCCGGAGATATATTATATACCCAAAAGAGAAAGTATTACATCCGGGGCATTACAAACTCTCCTCTACTACAAAAAGATCTCGTCCCGAGATCTAGGACTGGAAAAAGGAAGGGTACTCGGAACGAAGATGATCTTCTCGTTCCCAGGTAGCTTCTCGGTCGGTGTGATGTGACCACTTGACTTTCAGAAATTTGATGGACTTGTTGCGGGTCTTGCGTTTGGTTTCTTCGAGAATGGCAACTGGGTGCTCTCGGTAGGACAGGTCTTGTTGAAGATCAATCTCCTCAAACGGAATCATGCGCTCAGGTGCCTTGAAGCATTTGCGAAGTTGAGACACATGGAAGACATCATGAACATTGGCGAAGTTTGAAGGGAGCTCAAGTTGATAGGCTAGGTCGCCTCTTTTGCCCAGAATCTTGAAAGGCCCCACGTATCTAGGAGCAAGCTTTCCTTTGATACCGAATCTTTGGGTTCCTTTCATCGGAGAAACTCGGAGATAGACATGATCACCGATGTTGAAGGCCAAATCACGATGCTTGCCGTCATAGTAGCTCTTCTGACGCGACTGAGCGGCCTTGAGATTCTCACGTATGACTTTGCACATTTCTTCGGCTTCTGAGATCAAGTCATTGCCAAGAAGTTGACGTTCGCCTGTTTCTGACCAGTTGAGAGGGGTACGACACTTTCTGCCATAAAGGATTTCAAACGGTGCTTTGCCTGCACTTGCTTGAAAGCTGTTGTTGTAAGAGAACTCGGCAAATGGAAGGCAGTCTTCCCATTTCATGCGGAAGGAGATGACACAGGCCCTGAGCATGTCTTCTAGAATCTGATTCACACGCTCGACTTGACCACTAGTCTGAGGGTGAAAGGCAGTGCTGAACCTGATCTTAGTGCCCATGGCGGACTGAAAAGAGTCCCAGAACCTTGATGTGAACAAGCTTCCACGGTCTGAGGATATCACTTGAGGAATGCCATGTAGGGACACAATTCTGGAAGTGTACAGCTCTGCAAGTTGAGCTGCATTGATTGATTCTTTGACTGGAAGAAAGTGAGCGACTTTGGTAAGCTTGTCAATCACCATGAAGATAGCATCATTTCCTCGCTTGGATTTAGGAAAGCCAGTGACGAAGTCCATTTCAATGTGGTCGAACTTCCACTCGGGGATAGGAAGAGGTTGGAGAAGACCGGCTGGACGTTGATGTTCTGCTTTCACTCTTCTGCAAACATCACATTCGTTCACGAATTGGGCAATCTCCCTTTTCATGCGTGTCCACCAGTAAGACTGCTTGAGATCTTGGTACATCTTTGAACTGCCAGGATGAATGGAAAGGAGAGAATCATGAGCTTCTTCCATTATGAGCTTCCTGAGATCACCTTTGGGAACAACTAGTCTGTCCTCGAAGAACAAGGTATCTCTCTCATCAACACGGAAGCACTTGTATTTTGGAGTGCCCTTTGCAATCCCATGTTTCACTTTCTTCACCACGGTATCACTGAGCTGGGCCTCACGGACTTGATCTTCCAAGGTAGGAGCAATTTGAAGATTTGCAAGAAAACCCTGCGGAACAACTTGGAGGTTGAGCTTCCTGAATGCTTCACAAAGCTCAGGCTGGTACGGCTTGATAAGAAGGCTGTTGCAATATGCCTTTCTGCTCAAAGCATCTGCAATCACATTCGCCTTGCCAGGAGTGTATTCAATGCTGGGATTGTACTCTTGGATCATTTCAACCCAACGAGTCTGGCGGAGGTTCAGATGCGGCTGTGTGAAGATGTACTTCAAGCTCTTGTGATCAGTGAAGATGTCGACCTTTCTGCCCAACAACAAATGTCTCCACGTAATCAGAGCATGTACCACAGCTGCTAGCTCGAGATCATGTGTGGGATAGTTCTTCTCACTTGGCTTTAGCTGACGAGAAGTGTATGCCACAATTCTATTATCTTGCATAAGCACACCACCAAGACCTTGAAGAGAAGCATCACAGAATACTTCATAGGGCTTGGATTCATCTGGAGGAGTCAGAACTGGAGCAGAGACAAGCTTCTCTTTGAGTGTTTTGAATGCCACTTCACACTCTGGAGACCAAAAGTATTTGACATTCTTCTGAAGCAGGTTGGAAAGAGGCTTGGCAATCTTGGAGAAGTTTTCAACAAACCTTCTGCAATAGCTGGCAAGACCCAGAAAACTGCGGAGCTGCTTGACGTTCTGAGGAGCTTCCCAGTTGACAATTGCTTCAACTTTCTCAGGATTAACCGCAATACCGTCAGCTGAGATGATGTGGCCCAGGTACAAAACCTTATCGAGCCAAAACTCACACTTGGAGAACTTGGCATAGAATTTATGCTCTCGGAGTTGATCAAGAACCAGACGCAAGTGCTTTTCGTGATCTTCTTCATTCTTGGAAAACACCAGAATATCATCCAGATACACAAGCACAAACTCGCCAGTATAGGGGTTGAAGATGTAATGCATCATCCTTGAAAAGGTAGGAGGAGCATTGGCGAGACCGAAGGACATGACGGTATACTCGTATGAACCGTAGCTCGTTCTGAAGGCCGTCTTGGGAATGTCTTCCTCGCGAATGCGAATTTGATGATAGCCCATTCGGAGGTCAAGCTTAGAGAACACTTTAGCTCCTTTGAGCTGCTCGAAGAGTTCGTTGATGTTGGGGAGCGGATATTTGTTCTTAATCGTCTTCTTGTTCAATGGCCGGTAGTCAACACAGAGACGCTCCGTGCCATCTTTCTTCTTGACAAATAAGACACCACAACCCCACGGAGATGTACTAGGTCTGATGAGACCCATACTCTCCTGCTTATCAAGCTGCTTCTTCAATTCCTTCAATTCATCCGGAGAGAGCTTGTACGAACGCCGGCATGCTGGCTCAGTTCCCGGCTCGAGTTCAATGACAAACTCCACCTGACGGTGTGGAGGCATGCCTGGAAGTTCTTCAGGAAAGACGTCTTGATATTCGTTCACCACCGGAATTTAAGATATGGCATTAATTTCGCCCTTATCAATAAGAGAGAAAAGCCGGATAGTGTTATCCCTGGAGGCGAAGATAATCACATCTTCATCAGAATGAGTCAACTTGACTTCCTTTTGAGCACAATCAATGTGAGCATCGTGCTGAGAAAGCCAATCCATTCCGAGGATGAGGTCAATGTCAGAATTACCAAGAACCACCGGATTAGCCAGAAATCGATAATCACCCATGCAGATAGAAATATTCGGAACATGCACCCGAGAGGTCATTTGCAAACCAGGAGAAATAATGCTCAACGGCTTCGGCATCACTTGAGTGACAAATTCATGCTTAGCAACAAAAGGTCTTGAAATGAAGGACAAAGATGCACCCGAATCAAACAATACTTTAGCTGGAAAAGAGTTAACTGAGAGGTTACCCAAAATGACATCAGAAGAGTTCTCCGCTTCAGCTGCACTCATTAGATTGACCCTTGCAGACTTTGGATCATGCTTGACAATAGCTGAACTCACAGGTGGAGGAGGAGGAAGACGCTTTGGATTTGGACATCTGTTGGCATAGTGACCCTTCTGGCCACACTTGTTGCACACCACTTCAGAGAGAGGACGGAAATGAGAGCCACTGGACTTGGACTGGTTGCTCGGGTTGGGTGGGTGGGAGAAACCACGACCACTAGAGTTCTTGTAGTTGGAGTTGTTGGAGTTGTTGTATGGAGCTCGAATCACTGGAGGAGGAGGAAGCCAGAATTTCTGATGCTTCGAGACCATCTGAGACGATGAGGAAGAGTGAACGGCATCTCGAATTCTCTTCTTAGAAGCCTCCATCTTAAGCTGAGCTGCTTCTTGTTTCAAAGCCATGTTATAGAACTTGTCGAATTCATCGGGCTCGAACAAAGTGAGAGCAAGCTGAAGTTCATCTTTGAGACCTCCACGGAACTGATAGATTTTACTCTTGGCATCAGGAATGTCTTGCTTAGCATAGCGAGCGAGGTTTTGGAACTTGACATTATACTGATAGACTGTCATGGAGCCCTGCTTCAGGTTGCGGAATTGCTCACGCATACCCTCGATTACACTTGTAGGAATGTGATGCGAGCAGAAATCCTTGCAGAAATTCTCCCAAGAGATCACTTGACCCGGCCTGGAGTCTTTGTACTGCTGCCACCAGTTAGCTGCTTGATCTTTCAGTTGGAAGGCTGCAAACTTCACATAGTCATCTTCTTTCACGTTACTGCACTCAAAATGCTTCTTTATGTCGGTCAACCAATCCTCAGCATCAAGAGGGTCGACACAGTAACTGAAAGCTTTAGGATTGTTTGTCAAGAACTGGTTGAGGGTAGCATGGTGCTGCTGGAAGAAGTTGCCTTGGTTCCATGGAATACCCTGATTAGCTTGATTAGCTTGCATCTGCTGCATCATCTGCATCATCAACTGAGTGTTCTGAGCTGTAGTCTGCATAATTGCTCTCCAAGCCTCAGGCGGAGGAGGAGGGGAAGGAGGATGATCTGGGACCTCTTCCACCTCTGGGTTAGCGTTGGGAACCTTTTTCGGAGCCATCCTGTAAGAGATGACCACGAATCAGCAATTGATTGACAAAAGGAATAAGCTGAATCAATGGAATGAATTGCAACAAGTCTTCACAATAATCATTCGAACAATAAGAACGAATGAAATCATCCGAACAAGAGGAACGAATGATATTCTCAGTTAAATGATAACATCAATCTTCACGAGAAGCCACATAGGGATCAAAATGAAAAATAAGAAAACAACAAGGTACAGACGGGAACAAACACAAGAGAGGAGTTTCGTTCTAACATCTTTGTGCTGAAAGCATATGAACGCGTTACGAAAAGGTTTTGCAATCCCCGGATCAGCATAGCCAAGGACCCTTTAAGATGCAACTCCTGATAGTAACATCGGTCATATAACCCCTTCACTCAATGTAGAACCCCGAACTCACTAACCTGCATTCGTTGGAAGAATGCCTACGATCTACTGGATTAACCCACCTATAGATTTCCGAAAGATTCCAGTTATGCAATCAGGTGTTGGGGATACACGGGAAGCACCGTGCAATCAACTCTAACCTACATCCAGGTGTATCCATCCTTCAACACATAACCAGTCTTTCTCGGAAACTGTGTACCTCGGACCTTCGAAAAGCATCCACTATAACAAGCTATGGCAATACTCCCGAACTACCTCCCCAGTACTGGGTGATGTCGGGGTTATCTTGCCACTGGCCGTATAGGGGAGATTTTCGATGTCGGCCGTCTTAAGTATTTAGTACTGCCGCGATATGCTTGTTACAATGATACCCCGAAGCTCAACTCCTCGGTAACAGGAGGCATCGGGAACAATATCCTTGTCACAAGAACATCGAAACAATCCCAGAATACTCGCGGGATTCCTAAAAAAAAAATTGTGCAATTTTTGAAGATAGGAGAGACAAGAGTAGACGTCAGGAGTCCTCACCAGAGAGAAAGGGGATGAGAAGCAAAGAAATCCTACTCTCCGATATAATATAGGACTCAAAAAGTTTTCAGTGTGTGCCTAGACTCGACCGTCAACGATTCGATCAAACAGTGGGGGCTCCTAGGTCGGAGAAGGCTCTGAATACCAACTTGTAATGCCCAGGATGGAGTTATACCTCCTACGTGTCGAGGAACGACTTAAAGGCATAAATCCATCCTAGAATGATCTCAAGTTCGGTAATCTTTGCACAACTCATGTAAAAGAGGGGATAGTAAACAGAAAATAGTTGGCTTACACTCGCCACGTCACAGAATTACAGTACAAGTCTCAAACATCATACATTAAGAACATCACAACCCTCTAAGGGCAAAAGCCAAATGTCAAAGTACCAAACTTAGATAAATAAACCACAGGCGGATCAAATCCTAGTAAGAGTCTCCACTACTGATCATCCGGGTATCGCACATAGTACCGACTACGCTCCTCGTCGTACTCCCAATCCAGCTCGGTGCCATCACCTGGATAGCTCACAACTGGACCTGCATCTGGTGTGTGAAGTAACTGTGAGCCACAGAGGACTCAGCAATCCCGTTCCCGGGTAACAAGACTATTTAAGCCTCTGGGAAAAGGGGTAAGGCTGAAGAAAAGAATAAGTGTCTGCAGCAGCAACTAGCATCTAGCTTACGTAAGTGAGAGCGAGAAGAGAAGCCTCGGCGAGAAGTGATCACGAAGTGATCCTAGCTACAAGCTCAACAAACATAACCCCTCCGTGTTCAACTCCCGAGTCCCTATTCGGAAATTGACGGTCACGGAACACACGCTGGTAGTGTATTAGTAACATTGTGTCAAGTTTATCTACAACCGGAATTAACAAGCTCCCATCTGCCACATAACCGCGGGCACGGCTTTCGAAAGTTCAAACCCTGCAGGGGTGTACCAACTTGACCCATTACAAGCCCACGATCCGCGGAGTCGCAACTCCAAAGTGGGAAGACCCGAGTATTCTCGGAATCCCGTGCTCAAGATATACCGAGCTAAGGTAAGGCTAATCCAGCAAATCCTCCCGGCGTGTCGACACCCTGATAGTAGCCGCGCGTATCTAGGTCTCAGGACACGTCCGGATGAGCAGTACGTACAGATACCGAAGATCCCAGCGAACCGGGTGGTATCCGCAAGTGGCTCTAGTTAGGACCAACACTCAAGTCGAGCACTGGCCCAGGGGGGTTGAAATAATTAAGCCTCGGGTTAATTACTCCCTCGGAAAGTTTTAGTTGTTTAAGCAAATAGTACCAAGGTTGGGACTTGCTGGAAATGACTTAGCAATTAGCGGTTTATCGAGGGGGTCCCATACACCCCAACCGTGTTAGGAACGCATAATCAAGGAACATAACACCGGCTTATACGGATCCTAACGGCATGAGTGGAACAAATCACCAAGCAAAAGGCTTAGCCTTCCACCCTTGCCAATATATAGATGATTTCATTTAGCAATTATATAGTGTGATATAACCCAACCAAACTTCAACATGGAGCAAGCATCTTCGATCTTCACCTGCAACTAGCAACGCTATAAGAAGGGCTGAGCGAAGCGTACTTAGCCAAGCAACGGTTTGCATAGGTAGGTTGGTTAAACATGGCAATTGGCTACAAGTAGGAGGCTGACAAGAAGATCATGGGCATCGAGGCAAAACTATAGATCGAGACTACTAGCAATAGGCAAAGATAGTAATGTTATCGGGGTTCAGTCATCTTGCCTGAAGAGAAGTCGTTCGGATCGTAAGAAGGGTCCTCGTGCTCAACCTCATTGAAAACCTCGTGCTCGTACTCGAACTCAGACTCAGCTCCCGGCTCTAAACAAAACAAACACACCAAGCACCAATCAACAAGATGCAATGCGCACTCGAAAAAGATGAATGCAAGATGGATGCACTAAGGATGCACACGGAGCACGGAAAATATCACTCAAGCAATTCACCTCAAAACATGATAACAATCTGATATTATTAATCTACACAGAAAATCAATCAAGTTTGATATAAGATTCGCTTAAATTGGAGTTACGGGCTAAAAGTTATGCCCGAAACAAGAATTGAGCGAAAGCTGAAAATTACAGCAACATAGCAACTTCGGAGCTCAAAATAATTGAGCTACAACATTCAAATATCATGGTAAAGGACATGAACACAAACTAGACATATAGTACAGCAACTAAGTCCAAAGGTGCACCCCCAACGGAGCCACGGATCAATAGCAATGATCTTGGACATATTGAACTTGGCAATAAAATTCTGGCAGCAGAATTTTATTGAAACTTTGGAGCAAAAGATAAACATGCTACAGCCACTTAAATGGACATGTGAGGACATGGATGGAAAGACAACAATATATACTACAAGGAACAATCAAAACCCACTCCAAAACTATCATGCTTTGTCCTACAACATCACACGAACATGGCATCGGAACGTTACAGATTTCAGACTTAGTGAAAATTCACCAAGTCCTAAAACAGCAATATCATCATGGCATCTAAAAGAGCATGTTTAAGTCACCTCGAAACTAATCATGGCAAAAGGTAAGCACCTCATCAAAGTACACATGAAGGTGATTCCGAAACACACAAGCATGCATCATGGAGGTAAACACAACGATAGCAACGAGCTCAACAAGATGGCATTTCATAACAAGTGAAAACACATCACAGCCACATGGCACTTTGCAACGATGATAACAAGGCAAGAATAAATCTAACATGCAACCTATCACAAGCAACACGTAGAGCATGGCAAGACGAACACGTGGACATGTCATTTGCATCATTCGGACAAACGAGCTAAAAGATATCACATGGCAAAGGTGGCATAAAAACATCACATAGCAGCAGTTTATATCATGATGCACTCTTGCAACAGCAAAACGAGCACCTAAATGATCTCTAACATGCATGACAACAACAGGTGAAACGTAGAGCACGTCTCCACGAACGTCTGGACATGCTACACGCGCGAATCGGAGCAACAGACAAAAAGTTAGAGCAGGTCAAACATTGCATCTCAGATTAACAGAATAGGGACTTAGGAGTGGGGAGTCAACCTCAAAACAGATCCGAAAGTGGAGATGGGCTCGGTCTAGATCCGGCCCGGCTGGACGGAGGCGGCGGCCCGCGCGGAGCTGGGCCCGCGGCGGCTGCGGCGGGAACTGGAGGTGCGGCGGCTGGCCTGCTGGGCGGCTCGGCCTGGCGGCCCACGTCGCGAGGCGGCGGCGCGGCCTGGCGAGCAGGAGCGGAGCCGAGCGGTCTTGGCGGCTGGGAGGCCCGCTCGCGGGCGAGGCGGCGAGGCCCGGAGGCGGTCGGCCCAGCGGGACGAAGTGGCGAGGGAGTAGCGGGCCTGGCGCGCGGAGGACTCAGGCGATGTGGTCCTCCCTCGATGGCCTCGCTGGGCCAGCCGGCCGATCTGGTGCGGTCGCTCGAGGCCGATGCGGGAGGAGAGCGATCGGTCCTAGGGGTCGGTCGCCTGGCGCGGTGACTTGGGAAGGCTCGGCGTTGACCCAGCGGCGGCTGGGTCCAGATCGATCGAAGCGGGCGGCGCGGTGGCGATCGAGGGACTGGCCGGATCGGCTGGTTCCTCGGGATCCAGGAGGATTTTGGGGATCTGAGAAGAACACAAAAAAAAGAGGAGGGGGAAGGATCTAGAGGATAGGGATGCCCAAAATGGACATAGGGGGGCCTAAATATAGCAGTTTTTCTAGGGTTAGGGGGATTTAGGGGCGCTAGGAGCCCTCCGATCGCGATCCGACGGATCCGATCGCGGGGGTAGATTAAAAGGGCCTAGGAGACGATAAAAGACTGCAGTAGGGGTGTTTCCGGGACACGAAGTGAAGGCACTTTGGACCCACACGAACAACGGATGGAGAAGCCAACGGAGTCCAAACGAGACGAGATTTGAGAGGCGGGTTGCACACAACAAAACAACAACACACACAACAACCTCGCGGCACATCGGTAACGTTACACGCCCGAACAACAAAGTAGGCCTACGGGACGTCACGGACACGTGAGGGAGCTCCGGAACGCGAAACGGACAACGGGAAGGAACACGCGGAACCGGATGCAACCGACAACACAAAAGCAATGCGATGCACATATCTACATGATATGAATGAATGCCACACACTCACACAACAAAACGACGAAAGCCCGAAAGACAAAGAACCCAGAATGGAAATAGATGAAGCCGGAGATATATTATATACCCAAAAGGGAAAGTATTACATCCGGGGCATTACAAGAACACAACAAAACAAGGCTAGAAAACAGTGACGGGGCTCCAAATTTGCGAGAAACCAAGGCTCATGATACCATAATGATGTAGGGTGGAACCCTAGGTGGCCGATCTTTCGCGAAAAGGAGGGATCCCAAGGATGAACACGTGAGGCACGAGGGAAAACACAAGAGGGACAAGAAGAAAACACTCAAATCAACAAGTGTAGGTCACACAAATGCTAGATCCGGGTACACAAAGTGCGATACACGATACACGATCAACTAAGGACGATACAAGTAGCGGTAGTCAACCGTGAGGAGGTCTTGATGTTCTTCTCCGTGAAGGAGGTCTTGAATCCGGTGGATCTTCTCCGAGGAGGCCGCGGTCTCGTAGGAGAGGAACCACTAAGGTATATGATGAGCTATCACAAAGCTGACCCTAAAAGATGGAAGGGAATGAGTACTTATAGTCTAGGGGTAAGTTGGGGGATACATGGGGTGAAACCCCTTCAACTGCGCGCAGGCAGGGCGGTAGTACCGGTCCTGGGACCGGTAGTACCGGTTTTTGCGGATATAGCGGATGTTCCGGCCTTGCACCGGTCGATCACAGAAGCTTGACCGGTAGTTGACCGGTAGTACTGGCCGGCCGGTAGTTGGGCGGTAGTGGACCAGTAGTACCGCTATCTCTGTGATGGGAAACTTCATGTTCACGCTCTTGGCATCCATCTTGCACCGTAACTTCTCCTTGACACCAAAGCATACAAAGTGTCTCCGTTTGAGGTAGTAGCCATGTCTCAAGGTGGTCAAATGGGAATTCAACAAGGAGAGAGTTAACCTCGGTTTCAAGTGCTCTAGCACGAGCACGTGTCATTGGTTCTTGGGGCACTTGGTGAGGCGATGGATGGTCCATGAGGATGACCTTGGGATGCTCCGCATCACAATACCTATGCATGCACACGAGTGGAGTGTCAAGTAGTATACCATCCTCGAAGGGGTCAAGTGAACACGTGTAAAGGAGATGATTCACCTTTATGTATGAGATGTAGAGGTCGCAGGTGTCACTTGACAAATGGACTCTTGACATGGTGATGTCCTTAGGATGCTCCGCATCACATCTCCAATGTCGGTCCTCCCTCTAATAGATGTATCATGTAGAGAAGAAGAAGGAGACAACAATGAAAGAATGAGCCATACAATATGCGAAATTGAGGATGGCTCAAAGGGAAGGAGTTTAGGAGATTCTCGCAAATGTTGGTGTTGCACATCATGTATGCATTCGTATTACCAAGTTATCGCATGATGGCACCTCCTTGTGAATCCTTCAAAATGAAAGAACATGACAAACACTCAGAAAAACAAATGAGGTTAGCGTGAATGCAAAACCTATCATTCGAGTGGTGAAATACCCAACAAGTGTAGTCATCATGCTTATCATATGAAGGTACAAGAGAATGGGGCATTGCATGTAAGCATATGATGCGGAAACAACCAAAAAGATGAAGCTCAATCAAACAAGCATGCATCACAAGTAAGGTGTCCAAGTCTCCAAGATCAATAAGCATAGCATGGTTGCACTCACTACAAGTGATGAGACATGCAACTATTGGATGCAAGTGACAATGATCAATGTAAATCATGTGAGAGGCATGAACATATATGTCATCAACCCAAGAAAGCAAGTAAGAATGGAACATGGGTGATGCAACATAGCAAGCAATCATAGCGATCAAGTTAGGCAAGCTAGTAGTGCGAAGATACAACATACCAGAGGTAATCATGGAAAGCATGTCATGTGTGCAAATAGTGGGCATGGATAATGCACATGACACATCACAAGCATGAAAGCAAGATATGAGCAAAGTCTCATCATTGTGGTGGCAAGAAGTCCTATGTAAATAGCAATGGGACATCATGACTCTCACTGCACAACAAGCATCAATAGCATGGGGCACAAAGAAATAATCGCAATAGATACTAGTATCTCCACCAAGCATGCAAATACACATAGGAGTAGCATAATGGTGAATCATGGGTAATTGGAAGCAAGGATCACAATTGCATGGTAAAGTCATCATGAGGGGTTTGTTGTTATGCATAGCATAATGGAGACTCAAAGTGTGTAATGCATCACGAGAAATATGTAGAGCATTGTTATTCGTGGAATGCATAAGGTGCACATAATCATGGTAATCATGCAAGGTATGACATGCATCAAGATATCCTAGTATGTATGAGGAAACTATGGGGGTCTCCTCATGAAAATTAGTGGGAATATCACATGGAGAATATTGATAACATCCAAAACAATGCATATTTGGAACAATGTGCTCATGGCATGGCATAGTAGATGAATTGCGCACATGTGGTAAAGGAAGCATGGCAATATAATCGCAAGAGAAACACAAGCCAATGACCATCATCTTGTCATCTATCCCATAAGTGCAAATAGGATTTACTTTAATGGAGCATGCATAGTTACTATGTTGAGATTGAAATGATGCAATATGGAATATCTCACTCATAGCATATGACAAGTTTAGAGGTTTGTCGAACATGATGTGACCAAAAGAGTTTTCACATGATATCCTATGGAGCAGAGCATCACATCTAGGCAACTCAACATGCTCATCATCATATTCATCATAAATTGGTAGGTCATGACATGAAGAAGTCGCACTAGCATGAAGCATGGTGATAGGTATGTTAACATCATGCAAGCAATCATTGGTAAGATAGTCCATTAGTGGGACAAGAGAAGTACCATCACCTATGTTACCTTTGGAGCGTCGCTCATGTGTTGTAGGTGAGGTGTTCGAGATCCAATCGTTCTCATCTTCATCTTGATGGAACCATGTGGGTGGAGCATATTCTTCCACCATGGCCATCGGTTTGTCCATTGGAGGAATGGTCCCATCGAGGTTAGGCATGTCCTCGTGTAGGAGACCTAGCACCAAAGAAAACACACTCGAAGTAGAGGTCAAGTAGTTAGAAATCATAGTGGCCTCACATGCCCTATCAACTACCTCACTCACTAAGTGTAGTGGCTCACTCACTCCCTCATGGATGCTCTCACTCATAAGGATGGTGGAGTCACTCAAATGGCTCGCAACCGCGCATAGGAGATGTGGCATGTTCTCATGTGTGGGGCTAGTGGTAGTCACTCTCATCCTCTAAAAGGAAATGCTCTCAATGTCATATATGGTGGAGTCACTCATATCACTCATGTGGTGGTGTCTCTCCTCACATGGAAACTGGGGCATCTCATCATATGTGGATGTCGAAGAGGTTTAGGTGCAATTGTCTCCATGCTCAACTTGCTCATTTGTAACGCCTCCAAAGGTGAATGCTGTAGGATATGGCAAGGCATCACTCTCCTCCGAGATCAAAGAGAAGGTCTCATGTTTTCTCGCGTAGCTTGACCCGGAGTAGGAGTCCAATATGGGCACCGTCTTCATGGTGTCGAAGAGGTTCATGCTCATCACCTTGGTCGAAGGGGATGTCCCATGCTCGACCATCTTGTCGCCGTCGTGTTGTGGGTAGTTTCGAAAGATGGCCGTGTATCCCTCACTTTTAGGTGATCGCCTTGGTGTTGAAGATGGCGATGTAGGCGAACTCATGGCAAATAGGCAAAGATGCCTTGATAACATGATGTAGGGTGGAACCCTACGTGGCCAATCTTTCACGAAAAGGAGGGATCCCGAGGAAGAACACGAGGGGCACGAGGAAAAACACAAGAGAGACAAGGGGAAAACACTCAAATCAACCAACTTAGGTCACACAAATGCTAGATCCGGGTACACAAAGTGTGATACACGATACACGATCAACACGATCAACTAAGGATGATACAAGTAGCGGTAGTCATCTCCGTGAGGAGGTCTTGATGTTCTTCTCCATATAGGAGGTCTTGAATCCGGTGGATCTTCTCCGGGGAGGCCGCGGTCTCGTAGGAGAGGAACAACTAAAGTTTGGTATGAGCTAACACAAAGCTAACCCTAGATAGTTTAGGTATAGTGCTATATATAGGCTAGGAGGGGCGAAGGGGTACATGGGCCTCGGCCCAACATCATGCACGCACGCACTGTCCGGATGATCCGGGCTTCGAGGGTGCGGATGATCCGAGGCGACGTCCGGATGTCGGGGGTGGCCCGGATATCCGGGATTTGGTCCGGACGTCCGGGTTCGTCCGGATGATCCAGGTTGGGGTCCAGATGATCCAGCTTCAGCTTGAGCTCTCGGGTGTCCTCGGGCACATTGGCCGGATCGTCCGGACATTTGTCCAGATCATTCGGGCCTCGGCCGGATCGTCCGGGACTTCGTCCGGGCAGGCTCAGTCTTGGCTGTTCTTCTCCTCATTCTTCCTCCTTCGATTCTTCTTGTCCCTTGACTTCTCCATGGTTGCTCCCGAGGTGCCTGAGTATGCAAAGAGTCTCTGATTAGGGTAGCAGCCATGTCTCATGTGAATCAAAGTGATGTAGAGAGAGGAGTGAAGTCACCTTGGTCACGAGAGCTCGTGCTCGAGCACGTCTCATGGGTCCACTTGGCACTTGGTGAGACGATGGTAGGTCCATGGGGATGACCTTGGGATGCTCCGCATCATCTCCCCTCCCTTGGGAAAGATCCGACCTCGGATCGAAATCTTCATCACCATGGAAAGTGGAGAGATCCTTGACGTTCAAGACATCGCTCATGTTGTACTTGTCACGTGGAAAGTCGAGCTTGTATGCATTGTTGTTGTAGCGTGCTAGCACCTTGAAGGGTCCGTTGGCTCGAGGGAGTAGTTTGTAGTTGCGCTCGTGGGGGAAACGGTCCTTGCGCAGATGTAGCCATACGAGATGTCCCGGTTGGAACACCATAGGCTTCTTGTTGGCGTTGAGCATGGACGCTAGTCGATGTACTTGCCTCTCGATTGTTGCCCTTGTATCTTCATGCACCTTCTTGAGATAGCTTGTTCGAGCACTTGCGTCCAAGTTGATGCGTTCTTGTAGGGGTAGAGGTAGGATGTCCAATGGAGACAACGGGTTGAAGCCGTAGACGACCTCTAAAGGGGACTTGCCGGTAGTCGATTGCCTTGCGTGGTTGTAGGCATACTTGGCGATGGGCAAGCATTGCTCCCATTCCTTGATGTTCTTCTTGATCAACACGCGAAGAAGCGTCGAAAGCGTGCGGTTCGTCACCTCCTTTGGCCGTCGGTTTGTGGATGATATGCCAAAGAGAAGAGGAGCTTGATGCCGAGTTTGGTGCATAGAGTCTTCCAAAAGTAGCTCAAGAACTTGACGTCCCGGTCCGACACGATCGTCTTGGGCACTCCATGTAGACGAATGATTTCCCTACAAAAGAGATTTGCCACATGTGAAGCATCGTCGATCTTGTTACAAGGAATGAAATGAGCCATTTTAGAGAATCTATCCACGACAACAAACAGGGAATCTTTTCCATTTTGAGTCCTAGGCAATCCAAGTACAAAGTCCATGCTTATGTCTTCCCATGGATGGAATGGAATAGGAAGTGGCATGTCTTCCCATGGATGACAACAAACACTTAGCTTTGCGACATGTAGAGCATCGGTTGGTGAGGCGTGATACGTCACGTACCATCTTGGGCTAAAAGTAGTTCTTGGAGAGCGTAGCAAATGTCTTGTCGCGACCAAAGTGTCCCATGAGTCCTCCTCCATGAGATTCCTGCAAAAGGAGCAAACGAAGCGAAGACTCGGGAATGCAAAGTTTGTTAGCTCTCATAAGATATCCGTCCTTGATGTACTAATGTTCCCAAGAAGTGTGAGTCAAACACTTAGCATAAGGGTTTGCAAAGAAAGGATCATGCTCATATAAGTCTTTAATATGCTCAAAGCCAATAATATTCAACTCAAGTTTTGTGACAAGCATGCATTTGCGGGAAAGCGCATCCGCCACAACCTTTTCTTTGCCTTTGATGTACTTGATGACGTAAGGGAAAGACTCAATGAACTCACTCCACTTAGCATGACGCTTGTTCAACTTAGTTTGACCCTTGAGATACTTGAGAGTCTCATGGTCCGTATGAAGAATGAATTCAAGAGGTCTAAGATAGTGTTCCCAAACACGCAAAACTCTCACCAAGGCATATAGCTCTTTATCATAGATGGGGTAGTTAAGTTGTGCTCCAGATAGCTTCTCGCTAATGTAAGAAATTGGGCGCTTTTCTTGCATGAGCACGCCACCTATGCCGGTACTCCTAGCGTCACAATGAATCTCAAAAGGTTTATCAAAGTTCGGTAGGGCAAAAAGTGGGGCGTTCGTGAGCAAGTCTTTGAGTTTAATGAACGCGGTGTCTTGCGAAGGACCCCAAACAAAGGGTGCGTTCTTCGTGCTCAAGGCGTGTAGAGGCATAGCAATTGTGCTAAAGTCCTTCACAAAATGTCGATAGAAACCGGCTAAACCAAGAAAGCTACGCACTTGTTGGAGATTCGTTGGTTGAGGCCAAGTTTTAATTGCTTTAATTTTAGTTTCATCAACGTGAACACCTTGTGAAGAAACGACAAATCCTAGGAAATAGACCTTGTCAATGCCAAAAGTGCATTTTTCAATGTTAGCATATAAGCGCTCTTTCCGAAGGGTTTGCAAAACCATACGAATGTGTGTCACATGGTCCTCAAGCGACTTGCTAAAAATGAGGATGTCGTCAAAGTAAACCACTACAAAGATGCCTATGTAGGGTCGTAGAACAAAATGCATACGACGCATAAAAGAACCGGGTGCTTCCGGTAAATCCAATGGCATGACAAGCCACTCATTTAACCCAAACTTGGTTTTGAAAGCCGTTTTCCACTGATCACCCTCTTGAATGCGAATTTGGTAGTAACCACTTTTAAGATCAATTTTCGAAAAGATGGTGGCACCATATAGTTCATCAAGCATGTCGTCTAAGCGTGGGATAGATTGACGGTATCTAACGGTGATAGCATTTATCGGCCTACAATCGGAGCACATGTGAAAACTTCCATCTTTCTTAGGCACTAGAATAACCGGAACGGCACAAGGGCTCAAGCTTTCACGTACATGACCTTTGTCGATGAGTTGTTGTACTTGCCATTGTATCTCCTTGGTTTCCTCGGGGTTGACGTGGTAGGGAGCCTTGTTTGGAAGTGGTGCGCCGGGTATGAGGTCGATGCAGTGTTCAATTCCGCGAAGTGGAGGTAGTCCTGGAGGTATCTCATCGGGAAAGACGTCCAAGAATTCCTGCAACAATTGAGACAACACTAAAGGTGGAGGTGGTGAAGTGTTAGTAGGTTTGGCTTCCCCTTTGCATAAAAGCACAAGGTGCAAGACACTCGAGGGGTTCTCACACACTTCTCTCATCTCACTTTTGGTGGCGAATAGCACTAGTTGTTTCTTGTCACTCATCGTGGTGTTGCTCCTATTTGGCTTGTGGCTCTCACTCTCTGTTTGGTGGCTCACTCTCTCACCATTGTCTCCATGATGGTTGGTAGCTAAGTGTTTGTCGGCGGCAACTTGACTTGGAGACATTGGGCGTAGCACGAACTCCTTTCCTTTCATCTTGAAGCT
Organism: Secale cereale; assembly: GCA_902687465.1. Taxonomy (NCBI): domain Eukaryota; kingdom Viridiplantae; phylum Streptophyta; class Magnoliopsida; order Poales; family Poaceae; genus Secale; species Secale cereale. Next base: position 342,815,131 of record LR738712.1, read on the forward strand.
ATAGTGGTTCGTCCATTCATTGTGTGTGACTCCACGATCGTATTGCCATGGTCGTCCAAGTAGAAGGTGGCACACGGACATAGGGACCACATAACACTCAAGTGTGTCCTCGTAGGCGCATATCTTGAAGGAGACTTGCAAGGTATGCTCGACTCGAAGAATTCCGTCGTCGCTAAGCCATTGGACCTTGTAGGGATGAGGGTGCTTCGACTTCACCAAGTTTAGCTTGTCGCATAGCTCTTCGGTTGCCAAGTTGTGACAACTTCCAACCTTGACGGAGCGTCCATTGATGTCGGCCTTGGTATGGAAGATATGACATCTTTGATCGTCATCTTGTTGGTGTTGGAGTGTCAAGACCTTGGAGACAACGAGATTGGGGCTCAAGTCATTGTCGCAAAACACTTGATGGTCTTCATCTTCATTCACTTGGCGATGCATAATTACATGTTCGAGGGCTTCCATTTCATCATCGCTCATTGAGTCATAGGAACCTTCATCGTTGATGATCATGGTACGAACGGTCTTGCACTCGAATGACTGTGGCCTCGCCCTTGGCACTTGAAGCCTTTGATGGAACTCGTCTTTGAGTTGTCCTTCGTTGGAGTTGTAGTTGATGAAGCTCTTGGCTTGAAGTTGTTTGTAGAAGGAGGCCGACTTGATGTAGTCGCATTTTTGTAGCTTGACTTGTCATCGAAGTTTGTAGATGCTTTGGTAGAGGTAGGAGGAGCCGAAGTCGTTGAAGCTTGGTTGTAGGAGCCGAAGTTCTTGGAGGTGAACTTGGAGTACTTGTAGTCCTCTTGAACTTGTCGCTCCGCTTTGGTGGCTTGATGTACTAGATCGAGGAGATTGGTGTATGGTTGAAAGTCCGCAATCTTCTTGATGGGATAGTTGAGTCCATTCAAGAATCTCGCCATCGTTTGTTCTTCATCTTCCGTGATGTTTGCTCGTATCATGGCAATCTCCATCTCCTTGTAGTACTCTTCAATGGACTTGGTACCTTGCTTGAGGAGTTCTAGCTTCTTGAACAAGTCACGGTTGTAGTGTGTTGGCACGAAGCGTGCTCTCATGACTTCCTTAATTTGAGTCCAAGTAGTGATAGGAGGTTCGCCTTTTGCTTCTCTTCTCTCAATGATTTGCTCCCACCAAATGAGAACATAGTCTTGGAACTCGAGGGAGGCCATAGCAATTTTCTTCTCTTCAACAAAGTTGTGTAAACGGAAGATCTTATCAACTTTCAAAGCCCATGAGAGATAGTCTTCGGGATCAATGCTTCTGGAAAACTTTGGCATGGTGAACTTAAGCTTGCCATAGCGATGCTCTTCATTGTTTGCTTGCCTATTGGGAGGGCGTTCGTGATTTGGACGGTAGTCAACCTCATGTTGCTCTTGGCGGAGTAGATGTTCATTGTCATGGTGTAGTTTCTGTGCGTGTGGTTCTTGTTGAGGTTGTTGCTCTTGTCATGCTTCCGGAGGGACTTCTTGTTGCATTCGTGCTTGGTGTCGCCTCTCTTGCATCTCATCACGAAGGAAATCCTCTTCTTGACGAGTGTGGCGATTGCGAGTTGCCACATTGCGATGTGCATCACATAATGCTCATTGCGCCTCAAGAGCTTGAGCTTCTCGGCGGTGTTGTTCTTGACGATGACCTTCGGCATCTTGTTCTTCTTGGTGTTGACGTGCTCGCTCTTGTTGTTGTTGGTGTAGTCTTTGTCGTTCTTGTGCTGGCTCAAGTGTATGTTGGTTTTGACGATGTCGACTTTCTTGTTCGCCGAGTAAGTCTTGGGAGCTCTTGTCATGAAGTGGATTCCGGTTGTCATGTCGAGCTTGATGTGCGGCTTGATGAAGAGTGTTGGATGTAGGGGTACTTGAGCCGTCCGTTGAGTCGATGTGGCGACTTGAGCGGCTTCGTCTTTGAGAAGATGTGGAAGAAGAGCGTCGATTGACTATCAAAGTCCGTAGCGCATCGAATTGAGTAGCCATGTTGGTGTTGATGATGTCGAGTTGCTCTCTTGTTCTTGCTTCAAATTGACGCGAGTCGGCGGCGACTTGCTCAATGTGTTCTCGCATAGCTTCACTTTCTTGATGGAGAGCTCGTTGGACACCGAAGAGATGTAGTTTGGTGACGTAGTTGTTCGATTCTTGAGGATCGTCGAAAAGCGGGTTTGTAGATGTACTTGGCCTATCCATCGTCACAAGCATGTATGTGAGTGGGAGAAGGGAGAAGACAATACCAAATGTACCTTGACCGAAGTTGACAATGGATCAATGATCACTCAATAATGTAACCCGGAAATAGCAGTATTGGTACCAAGTCTTGTCGATTCTCACACCTACACAAGTAAAGCTTTTGGAGGAGCTTGGTTAGGATGGTGGCAAAATTCAATGCAAAAAGTGAGTAAGATTCAATGATGTTGAAAATGATTCACAATTGGCTCATGCAACAAGTAGATCACAAGCAATAGGTAGCACACGGAACACACGCACGGATAGATAAAATGTGGTTGTGCAACCAAAAGTGAGCGAAAATGTGGAATCCACGGAAAATGCTCGTGTTGCACAACGCTAGAGAGACGCTAACCGATTGCTTAATAGGCGGATACGCACTTGTGCATGACTTATAAGAGCAATGTAACGACTTCCTATCACAAGTATGCTATGAGTGTATGATGTGCCATTGCTTTTAGCATAAGATGAAGTATTGCTATCTCATATGATCTCTTTGGATGTAAGGCGCTTGATGCTATGTATGATTTTGCTTATAAGCTCTGTATGGCTCTTTTCCTTAAAAGCTTGTGAGCTCTTTCTTTGGCCACTTATGCATGCTTCTCGGATCAAGGTAGCTATTGTGTATGCGGAACACTCTTGTGTCACACGGAGATATGATGATGTAGTATGCAATGTCTATGACTATCACTAATGTGCACAAGTGTCGTGGACCGGCAATACTCAAATGGCTAGTCTCGGTAGGAAAGCTACGCAAAATGGTCGATGAGGGTCTATCAATGCAATTGCAAGGTAATAAACGAAGTGTCGTCGATGTTACCGTCCTTGTCGAGGTTGAGATGTGGTCTTGTCGAAGTCGTTCCGCTCCGAGATAGCCGAAACACAAACGGAAACGGAGAAAACCACAACTCAAACGATCCAAGACACAAAGAGGTAAAACTGTAGTGATGTTGGTTAGGTAATGATGGTGGGGATGGATGTGTCGAGGGTATAGCAGAAGGGGTGTCTAGGGTTTATGCGGTGGCGGAAACGGGGTGCGAAATACTGCAAATTGCAGTTTCGTCAGGCGGAGCCGGATGATCCGGACGTTCGGGCGGATGGTCCAGGTGTTGGCTGGATGATCTGGGT
>LR738712.1:342818605-343064412 GCA_902687465.1 Secale cereale
TTCTCGGATTTTCGGTGGTTTTGGGGGGTGGGGGAGGTGGGGAAAAGGATAATCCACTTGTCACACAACTCGACCACGGATCGCAATCAACAAAATCTCATCAAAATAGACAAATCACAAAAAAAATTGAGGGGCTATTTTTGCGGGGATTCTCGAATTTGGACGAAAACAACAAAAACAAGCTAGAAAACAAGGTGTGGGGCTCCAAATTCGTGATCAACCAAGGCTCATGATACCATAGATGATGTAGGGTCGAATCCTACGTGGCCGATCTTTCACGAAAAGGAGGGATCCCGAGGAAGAACACGAGGGGCACGAGGAAAAACACAAGAGAGACAAGGGGAAAACACTCAAATCAACCAACTTAGGTCACACAAATGCTAGATCTGGGTACACAAAGTGTGATACACTATACACGATCAACTAAGGACGATACAAGTAGCGGTAGTCATCTCCGTGAGGAGGTCTTGATGTTCTTCTCCGTATAGGAGGTCTTGAATCCGGCGGATCTTCTCCGAGGAGGCCGCGGTCTCATAGGAGAGGAACCACTAAGGTTTGGTATGAGCCTCGGCCCAACATCATGCCGCAGGCACTGTCCGGATGATCCGGGCTACGGGGGTCCGGATGATCCGGGGCGGTGTCCGGATGATCCGGACGTGTCTGAACTATCGCGGGTGGCCCGGATATCCGGGACTTGGTCCGGACGTCCAGGTTCGTCCGGATGATCCGGGCTGGGGTCCGGATGATCCGGCTTCAGCTTGAGCTCTCGGATGTCCTCAGGCACATTGGTCGGATCGTCCGGACGTTTGCCCGGATCATCCGGGCCTCAGTCGGATCGTCCGGGACTTCATCCGGATCGTCCGGGCAGGCTCAGTCTTGGCTGTTCTTCTCCACCTTCTTCCTCCTTCGATTCTTCTTGTCCCTTGACTTCTCCATGGTTGCTCCCGAGGTGCCTGAGTATGCAAAGAGTCTCTGATGAGGGTAGCAGCCATGTCTCATGTGAATCAAAGTGATGTAGAGAGAGGAGTGAAGTCACCTTGGTCTCGAGAGCTCGTGCTCGAGCACGTGTCATGGGTTCACTTGGCACTTGGTGAGACGATGGTAGGTCCATGGGGATGACCTTGGGATGCTCCGCATCATAGCACTTGGCAAATATGCCGAAGTGGTGGTTGTAGCCGTAGCTCCTTCTTGGTGGTGCTTGTCTCGCGGTCTTCTTACGTGCTCTTGTAGCTTGGCCTTGGCATAAAGTAGAGCTTTTTTGGACTTGTAGGTATGCGCGTGTCGAGCATCTTCATTATGATGGTGTCGTTGTCCTGCTTGAGCTCGTAGAAGATGTCGTTCGTCATCATCGCGCACATGATGCTTGGAGGTGACTTGCCCTTCATGACGATGTTGATGGTTGCTGATACATCACCAACATATCTATAATTTTTTATTGTTCCATGCTATTATATTATCCATCTAGGATGTTTTATATGCTATTTTATATGATTTTTGGGACTAACCTATTAACCTAGAGCCTAGTGCTAGTCTCTGTTTTTTCCTTGTTTTTGAGTTTTACAGAAAAGGAATGCCAAACGGAGTCCAATTGACGTGCCAATTTTTGATGATTTTTTATGGACCAAAAGAAGCCCCCGAAGTAAAAGAGTTGGTCCAGAAGAGTCCCGAGCTGTCCACGAGGGTGGAGGCCGCGCCCTACTCCCCCGGGCTTGCCCTCCTATCTCGTGGACGACTCGTAGACCCCCCTGACGTGGGACCGACGCCAAAAATTCCTATAAATACAGAAACCCCCGAAAAGAAACCTAGATCGGGAGTTCCGCCGTCGCAAGCCTCTGGAGCCACCAAAAACCAATCTAGACCCGTTCTAGCACCCTGCCGGAGGGGGGAATCCCTCTTCGGTGGCCATCTTCATCATCCTGACGCTCTCCATGATGAGGGGGGAGTAGTTCACTCTCGGGGCTGAGGGTATGTATCAGTAGCTATGTGTTTGATCTCTCTCTCTATCTCTCGTGTTCTTGAGATGGCACGATCTTGACGTATCGCGAGCTTTGCTATTATAGTTGGATCTTATGATGTTTTCTCCCCCTCTACTCTCTTGTGATGAATTGAGTTTTCCCTTTGAAGTTATCTTATCTGATTGAATCTTTAAGGATTTGAGAACACTTAATGTATGTCTTGCACGTGCTTATCTGTGGTGACAATGGGATATCACGTGATCTACTTGATGTATGTTTTGGTGATCAACTTGCGGGTTCGGTGACCTTGTGAACTTATGCATAGGGGTTGGCACATGTTTCCGTCTTCACTCTCCGGTAGAAACTTTGGGGCACTCTTTGAAGTTCTTTGTGTTGGTTGAATAGATGAATCTGAGATTGTGTGATGCATATCATATAATCATGCCCACGGATACTTGAGGTGACAATGGAGTATCTAGGTGACATTAGGGTTTTGGTTGATTTGTATCTTAAGGTGTTATTCTAGTACGAACTCTATGATAGATCGAACGGAAAGAATAGCTTCATGTTATTTTACTACGGACTCTTGAATAGATCTATCAGAATGAATAACTTTGAGGTGGTTTCGTACACTACAATAATCTCTTCGTTTGTTCTCTGCTATTAGTGACTTTGGAGTGACTCTTTGTTGCATGTTGAGGGATAGTTATATGATCCAGTTATGTTATTATTGTTGAGAGAACTTCCACAAGTGAAAGTATAAACCCTAGGCCTTGTTTCCTAGCATTGTAATACCGTTTATGCTCACGTTTATCATTAGTTACCTTGTTGTTTTTATATTTTCGTATTACAAAAACATATATCTACCATCCATATTGCACTTGTATCACCATCTCTTCGCTGAACTAGTGCACCTATACAATTTACCACTGTATTGGGTGTGTTGGGGACACAAGAGACTCTTTGTTATTTGGTTGCAGGGTTGTTGGAGAGAGACCATCTTCATCCTACACCTCCCACGGATTGATAAACCTTAGGTCATCCACTTGAGGGAAATTTGCTACTGTCCTACAAACCTCTGCACTTGGAGGCCCAACAATGTCTACAAGAAGAAGATTGTGTAGTAGACATCAAGCTCTTTTCTGGCACCGTTGCCGGGGAGGTGAGTGCTTGAAGGTATATCTTTAGATCCTGCAATCGAATCTTTTAGTTTCTTGTTTTGTCACTAGTTTAGTTTATAAAATAAAACTACAAAAAAATGGAATTAAGGTTGCCTCATATGCTTCATCTTTTTAATATCTTTCGTGAAAATGATAGGAAGGAAAACTGTGCGCAAGTACTAGAAGAAGAATTGCATAGAATGCTTGGCATAAAATATGTGCATGATGAGCATGATTGCAATGTTGTTAGTATGAATTCTTTGAATACCCATGATGCTAATGATATGCAAAGCCACAAGCTTGGGGATGATGTGTTTGATGAAGATGATATTTTTTGTCCCCCAAGTTTTGATGAGCAAATTTATTATGATGGAAGCATGCCTCCTATTTATGATGATTATTGTGATGACACGTATGCTATAAAGAATAAAGATAACCATGAAACTTTACATCATGATTCTAATTTTCAATTGGATTGTGCTTCACATGATAGTTATTTTGTTAAGTTTGCTCCCACTACTATTGATGCGAATAAATTTGCTTATGTAGAGAGTAGTAAATTTCCTATGCAAGTAGATCATGAAAAAAATGCTTTATGTGCTGGTTATATGGTTGAATTCATTCATGAGTCTACTGAAAATTATTATGATAGGGGATCATATGCTTGTAGGAATTGCAATAATATCAAGTTTCCTCTCTATGTGCTTAAAGTTTTGAAGGTATGCATGTTTTGCCTTCCTCTGCTAGTTGATTATTATTCCCATAAGTTGTTTGCTCACAAAATCCCTCTTCATAGGAAATGGGTTAGACTTAAATGTGCTAGTTATATTCTTCATGATGCTCTCTTTATGTTTCATTCTTATCTTTTATGCGAGCATCATTGAAATCATCATGCCTAGCTAAAAGGTATTAAAGAAAAGCGCTTGATGGGATACAACCCAATATTTACCCTTACTGTTATTGTATGTTCACATGATTAAGATACTGTAGTAATCATGTTTCATAGCTTTTGTTTCAATAAAGTGCCAAGTAGAACCTTTGGGAAGACTTGGGTGAAAGTTAATGTGATCTTGCTGTAAAAAACAGAAACTTCGCGCTCATGAGATTAGCTGCCATATTTTTACAGAATAGTGATTTTGAGTTGATTCTTTTTGCAGAAGATTAATAGACAAATTCCTCATGTCCACCAATCTATTTCAAAAAAATTAGAGTTACAGAAGTATTCGAAAGTTACAGATTGCTACAGACTGTTCTGTTTTTGACAGATTCTGTTTTTCATGTGTTGTTTGCTTATTTTGAAGAATCTATGAGTAGTATCGGAGGGTATGAACCATAGAGAAGTTGTAATATAGTAGATATTACACCAATATTAATTTAGAATGAGTTCATAACAGTACCTAAGTGGTGGTTTTATTTCCTTATACTAACGGAGCTTACGAGTTTTCTGTTGAGTTTTGTGTTGTGAAGTTTTCAAGTTTTGGGTAAAGATTCGATGGAGTATGGAATAAGGAGTGGCAAGAGCCTAAGCTTAGGGATGCCCAAGGCACCCCAAGTTAATATTCAAGAAAACCAAAATCCTAAGCTTGGGGATGCCCCGGGAAGGCATCCCCTCTTTCGTCTTCGTCTATCGGTAACTTTACTTGAGGCTATATTTTTATTCACCACATGATATGTGTTTTGCTTGGAGCGTCAATTTAATTTATTTTATTTTGCTTGATGTTTGAATAATATCTCAAGATCTGAAATTCTTAAATTTTAGAGAGTCTTCACATAGTTACATAATTATTCGACTACTCATTGATCTTCACTTATATCTTTCGGTGTAGTTTGTCGTTTGCTCTAGTGCTTCACTTATATCTTTTTAGAGCACGGCGGTTGTTTTATTTTGAAGAAATAAATGAACTGTCATGCTTCACTTATATTATTTTGAGAGTCTGTTAGAACAGCATGGTAATTTTCTTTGGTTACGAACTTAGTCCTAATATGATAGCATCCAAGATGAGTATAATAAAAACTTTCATATAAAGTGCATTGAATATTATGAGAAGTTTGATACTTGAAGATTGTTTTGTGATATGAGGATGGTGATATTAGGGTCATGCTAGTAGAGTAGTTGTGAATTTGAGAAATACTTGTGTTGAGGTTTGCGAGTCCCGTAGCATGCACGTATGGTAACCGTTGTGTGACAAATTTGAAGCATGAGGTATTTCATTGAGTGTCATCCTTTGTGTGGAGGTCGGGATCGCGCGATGGTTAAATCCTACCAACCCTTCCCCTAGGAGCATGCGTGTAGTACTTTGTTACGATGACTTGTAGATTTTTGCAATAAGTATGTGAGTTCTTTATGACTAATGTTGAGTCCATGGATTATACGCACTCTCACCCTTCCAGCATTGCTAGCCTCTCTTGTACCATGCAACTTTCGCCGGTACCATACACCCACTGACCCACCATATACCTTCCTCAAAACAGCCACCATACCTACCTATCATGGCATTTCAGTAGCCATTCCGAGATATATGGCCATGCAACTTTCCACCGTTCCGTTCAAATGACACGCTTCATCATTGTCATATTGCCATGCATGATCATGTAGTTGACATCGCATTTGCGGCTAGGCCACCATGCATATTTTTTTATACATGCCACTCTTGATTCATTGCACAACCCGGTACACGGCTGGAGGCATTCATATAGAGTCATACTTTGTTCTAGTATCGAGTTGTAATTTTTGAGTTGTAAATCAATAGAAGTGTGATGATCATCATTATTAGAGCATTGTCCCAAATAAAAAAAGGGAAGGAAAGGCCAAAGAAAAAAAGAAAGGCCCAAAAAAAGAAAAAAAAGAAGAAGAAAAAAAAAGAAAAAAAGGGACAATGGTACTATCTTTTTCCACGCTTGTGCTTCAAAGTAGCACCATGATCTTCATGATAGAGAGTCTCTTGTTTAGTCACTTTCATATACTAGTGGGAATTTTCAATATAGAACTTGGCTTGTATATTCCAACGATGGGCTTCCTCAAATGCCCTAGGTCTTCATGAGCAAGCAAGTTGGATGCACAACCACTTAGTTTCTTTTGTTGAGCTTTCATACATTTTTAGCTCTAGTGCATCCGTTGCATGGCAATCCCTACTCACTCACATTAATATCTATTGATGGTCATCTCCATAGCCCATTGATACACCTAGTTGATGTGAGACCATCTTCCTCCTTTTTCCTTCTCCACAACCACCACTTTATTCCACCTATAGTGCTATATCCATGGCTCATGCTCATGTATTGCGTGAAAGTTGAAAAAGTTTGAAAAAAATTAAAGTATGAAACAATTGCTTGGATGAAACTGGGATATGAATATTTTGTGTGACGAAAATGGAGCATAGCCAAACTATATGATTTTGTAGGGATGAACTTTCTTTGGCCATGTTATTTTGAGAAGACATAATTGCTTTGTTAGTATGCTTGAAGTATTATTATTCTTACGTCAATAGTAAACTTTTGTCTTGAATCTTTCAGATCTGAACATTCATGCCACAATAAAGAAAATTGCATTGAGAATTATGTTAGGTAGCATTCCACATCAAAAATTCTGTTTTTATCATTTACCTACTCGAGGACGAGCAGGAATTAAGCTTGGGGATGCTTGATACGTCTCCAACATATCTATAATTTTTTATTCTCCCATGCTATTATATTATCCATCTAGGATGTTTTATATGCTATTTTATATGATTTTTGGGACTAACCTATTAACCTAGAGCCTAGTGCCAGTTTCTGTTTTTTCCTTGTTTTTGAGTTTTACAGAAAAGGAATACCAAACGGAGTCCAATTGACGTGCCAATTTTTGATGATTTTTTATGGACCAAAAGAAGCCCCCGAAGTAAAAGAGTTGGGCCAGAAGAGTCCCGAGCTGTCCACGAGGGTGGAGGCCGTGCCCTACTCCCCCGGGCTTGCCCTCCTATCTCGTGGACGACTCGTAGACCCCCCTGACGTGGGACCGACGCCAAAAATTCCTATAAATACAGAAACCCCCGAAAAGAAACCTAGATCGGGAGTTCCGCCGTCGCAAGCCTCTGGAGCCACCAAAAACCAATCTAGACCCGGTCTAGCACCCTGCCGGAGGGGGGAATCCCTCTTCGGTGGCCATCTTCATCATCCTAACACTCTCCATGACGAGGGGGGAGTAGTTCACCCTCGGGGCTGAGGGTATGTATCAGTAGCTATGTGTTTGATCTCTCTCTCTCTATCTCTCGTGTTCTTGAGATGGCACGATCTTGACGTATCGCGAGCTTTGCTATTATAGTTGGATCTTATGATATTTTCTCCCCCTCTACTCTCTTGTGATGAATTGAGTTTTCCCTTTGAAGTTATCTTATCAGATTGAATCTTTAAGGATTTCAGAACACTTGATGTATGTCTTGCATGTGCTTATCTGTGGTGACAATGGGATATCACGTGATCTACTTGATGTATGTTTTGGTGATCAACTTGCGGGTTCGGTGACCTTGTGAACTTATGCATAGGGGTTGGCACATGTTTTCGTCTTCACTCTCCGGTAGAAACTTTGGGGCACTCTTTGAAGTTCTTTGTGTTGGTTTTATAGATGAATCTGAGATTGTGTGATGCATATCGTATAATCATGCCCACGGATACTTGAGGTGACAATGGAGTATCTAGGTGACATTAGGGTTTTGGTTGATTTGTATCTTAAGGTGTTTATCTAGTACAAACTCTATGATAGATCGAACGGAAAGAATAGCTTCGTGTTATTTTACTACGGACTCTTGAATAGATCGATCAGAATGAATAACTTTGAGGTGGTTTCATACCCTACAATAATCTCTTCGTTTGTTCTCTGCTATTAGTGACTTTGGAGTGACTCTTTGTTGTATGTTGAGAGATAGTTATATGATCCAGTTATGTTATTATTGTTGAGAGAACTTGCACTAGTGAAAGTATAAACCCTAGGCCTTGTTTCCTAGCATTACAATACCGTTTATGCTCACTTTTATCATTAGTTACCTTGCTGTTTTTATATTTTTATATTACAAGAACCTCTATCTACCATCCATATTGCACTTGTATCACCATCTCTTCGTCGAACTAGTGCACCTATACAATTTACCATTGTATTGGGTGTGTTGGGGACACAAGAGACTCTTTGTTATTTGGTTGCAGGGTTGTTTGAGAGAGACCATCTTCATCCTACGCCTCCCACGGATTGATAAACCTTAGGTCATCCACTTGAGGGAAATTTGCTACTGTCCTACAAACTTCTACACTTGGAGGTCCAACAACGTCTACAAGAAGAAGGTTGCGTAGTAGACATCAGTTGCCATGGCGGTGTGGACGTGGATTATTTGCACTTGCATTGTGTTTGTGCTTCGAAGACTTGTGACTTGGACGTCGCCGCCGAGAAGATGACGAAGGGGAAAAAGACTTGTAGTCGACCATCGTGTGTCGGAGCTCCTCCATCGAGTCGCACACGTCGTCGAAGTAAGCCCTTCTCCTTGCCTCGGAGTGTCGTATGTCGATGGTGATGTTGTCTATGCACTCTTGCATTGCTCATTGTAGTCCGATGATTTGCATGTGGATGTAGTTCTTCGCGTCGTAGATGTCGAAGACCGGAGATGAAATGCCTTACGTATCCATCACAAGACTCGAGCAAATGTGAGCGGGAGAAAGAGAAGAACTAGACTAATGTACCTTACCCGATGTTGAAAATGGATCAATGATCACTCAATAATGTATCAAGGAAATAACACAATTGGTACTGATTCTTGTCAATTCTCACACCTACACAATAAGACTTATGGAGTAGCTCAGTGAGGATAGTGGCACAAAATTTTGATGCAAAATGTTAGCAAGAGTCAATAATGTTGAAAGAGATTCACAAATTCTCAAATGTAACAAGTAGACCGATAGCAAAGAATGGCACACGGAAACACATGCACGGATAGATAAATGTGGTTGTGCAACCAAGGATTGAGCAAAAAATGTGGAATCCACGGAAAATGCTCTTGTCGCACAACACTAGAGAGACGCTAGCCTATTGCTCAATAGGCGGATATGAACTTGTGCACTACCTATATGAGACAAAATGTAGCGACTTCCTATCACAAGTATGCTATGTATGTATGATTTTCCGGTGCTTTTAGCACAAGATGATCCAAGATGTTCGAGTATGATATGATATTTTGTGATGCTATGGCTCTTGCTTACAAGCTTCTTTGTTTTTCTCTTTTGCTTAAAAGCTTTTTTTTGTATGGCCACTATGCGGAATGCACAAACCAAGATAACAATTGTGTATATGCGAGAACAATCTTGTGACACAAGAGATGATATGATGATACCAAGATGATATGGTATGTATGCAACGGAAGCACGGGTCGATGATCACTAATGTGCACAAGTAATGTGGCCGGCAATAATCAAAGGCTAGTCTCGATAGGAAAGTTACGCAAAATGGGCTAGGGGTTAACAATGCAATGACAAGGGGGAATATACAAAGGTGTCGTCGAGGTTACTGTCCAATGATGATGATGAGATGCGGTGCTGTCAATGTCGAACCGTTCCAAATTAGCCAAAACACCTTAGGAAACGGAAAAACCGCAAACTCAAAATCTCAAAGGCAAATGTCAAATGGTGGTAGCAGAAATGCGGTGGTGGTTTTGCACTCGGCAAAGCGGAAGTGGAATGATGAGTTATGCGAGTCAGAGTTGAAATGACCGTCCCTAAGTAGCCGAAACACCTTAGGAGACTCTAATCAATAATCAAGCAACCACTAATGTGATATGGAACAAAATGTGTTAGGTTGCAGAAGTCGGTGGTTGTTATGCGGATGATGTGATGAAGGCCCTAGGCAGACTTGCCAAATTTCGGAAAATTTGATGGATTCAAATGATGATGATGGTATTTTTGTGGGATGGGGTATGTCAATAGCTTGAAAACGAGCTAAAGAACATCAAAACGTACTCCAGATGAATTAGTTATGGACCAAACAGAATTTCAGCCGCACCAGTTTCATGGTTAGCCGGACATCCGGGAGGAGGTCCGGATGATCCGTGCTATGTCCGGATGATCCGGCAGTACTTCCGGATGATCTGGGTTCGACTGCTTTGGTTCTGTTTTTCGGGGGCATGGGTTACCCAGACGTCCAGGAGAGGGTCTAGCTCATCCGGGAGGTGTCTGGATGATCTGGGACTTTGTCCAGATTATTCGGGCAGGTCAACTCTGCTCGGGATTTCCTCTCGGGGACGAATTTGGGGGTAAAATTTGATGATGTTTGGGGCAAAATTGAGAGGATTTTGTGGATGGAAGGTGGGGAGACTTGTGGGGAAGCTAGATCCACTTGAAACCAAGCAAATCCATGGATCAATATCAACAAAACATCATCAAACCAACAGATCACAAAAAATGGAGCTATTTTTGATGGGGATTTTCAAATTTTAGGACGAAATCACATAAACACAAGGCTAGAAAACGGTGGGAGGCTCCAAATTCATGATGAACCAGGGCTCATGATACCATATGATGCGGGGCTAACCCGATCTAGGCCAATCTTTCACGATTGGAGGGGATTCTTATGAAGAACACGAAGAACACAAGGGGAAAACGCGAGGGAAACGAGAGGAAAACACTCAAATCAACAAGAAATGGTCACACATGTGCTAGATCCTCAATACAACGAGATACATGGTCCAAATACAACAAAGGAAAGATACAAGGTAGCTAGTTCATCTCCGTGAGGAGGTCTTGATTCCGCGAGGGATCTTCTCCGTGAGGAGGTCTCGAATCCGGTGTGGATCTTCTTCGTAGAGGCCACGGTATCTCGGTGGAGTAGAACCACTAGGGATGAGCAATGCTCTAGTCTAAAATGAGATAACACATTGCGAACCCTAGAAAAGTGGAGAAGGAGTCATATATATATATGCTAGGGGGACGAAGGGGTACATGGGCCTCGGCCCAACACACGCATACACGCAGGGATCCGGATGATCCGGGTGGTGGTCCGGATGATCTGGGCATCGGGGCTCCGGATGATCCGGGCGACCGTCCAGATCGTCCGGAGGCTTCGTAGCACAACAGCAGGGCTGGATGTCCGGGACCTTGTCCGGATGATCCAGGCCGGGGTCCGGATGATCCGGCTTCAGGGATCCAGCTTCGGGTGTCTTCATGCGCATTTCTCGGATCATCCGGGCTGGGGCCGGATCGTCCGGACAGCAGTCCGGATCATCCGAGCATCTCCAGTATGCCCGTTTTCTTCTCCGTCTTCGCATATGCTTCTCTCCTTCGATCGTACTTGCTCCTTACCTGCTCCATGGTCTTCCTCTTGGTTCCTGGTCATGCATAGCACATATGTTTGAGGTAGTAGCCATGTCTCACATGTGGAAAGTGAAGGTTCGGAGAGGAGCGAGTACACCTTGTGTCCCATGGCGTATGGTCGAGGTCTCATCGTATGTCCACTTGAGGTTTGGGGAGTAGTCGTAGTGTACATGGGGATGACCATAGGATGCTCCACATCATTGGTTGTAGGAGTTATAGTTCTTGGAAGTGAACTTTGAGTACTTGTAGTCCTCTTGTACTTGTCGCTCCACCTTATTGGTTTGGTGCACTAGCTGTGGAGGTTCATGTACGGTTGGATATCCGCAATCTACTTGATAGGATAGTTGAGTCCATTCAAGAATCTTGCCATTGTTTGCTCGTCATCTTCCGTGATGTTGGCTCTAATCATGTCAATCTCCATTTCCTTGTAATACTCTTCAACGGACTTGGTGTCTTGCTTGAGGAGTTGTAACTTCTTGAATAAGTCGCGATTGTAGTGTGTAGGCACAAAACGCGCTGTCATGACATCCTTCATTTGGTTCCAAGTGGTGATGGGTGGTTCGCCTTTTGTTTCTCGCCTCTCAATGACTTGTTCCCACCAAATAAGAACATAGTCTTGGAACTCAAGGGATGCCATCGTGATCTTCTTTTCCTCATCGTAGTTGTGTAGTCGAAAGATCTTGTTGACTTTCAATGCCCATGAGAGATAATCTTCAGGATCGATGCTTCCGGAGAACTTTGGCATTGTGAACTTGAGCTTGCCATAGCGATGCTCTTCATTGTTTGCTTGCCTATTGTTAGGGCGTTCTTGACGTGGAGGATTGCCGACCTCAAATTTCTCTTGGCATGGTTGATGCTCATTGTCTTGTTGCTCTTGCCGAACTTGTGGTTCTTTTTGATCTTGTTGTTCTTGTCGCACTTGAGGAGGAGCTTGGTGTTGCATTCTTCCCTGATAGCGCTTTTCTTGAACTTCATCTCGAAGTGCTTCTTCCTCTTGGCGACTGTGTCGGTTTCGTGCGGCAACGGCGCGATGTGAGTCACGTAGTGCACGTTGCGCCTCGGCATCTTGCTCGTCTTTCTGTTGGCATGCACGCTCTTCCTCTTGTTGGCGTAAGTGTTGCCTTTCTTGCGCTTGCTTGAATGTGGCTTGGTTTTGAAGATATCGACGTTCTTGCTCTTCAAGTTGCTCTTGTGAACTCTTGTCGTGAAGTGGATTCCGGCTTGCATGTCGGTCTTGGTGCGCGGCTTGACAAAGAGTGTTCGATGTAGGTGTACTTGAGCCGGAGATGGAATCGAAATGATGATAGAGACAAAGGTGTCCCGTCTTTCGATGAGATGGTGGCTATCATTTTTGGTGGAGTAGACTTTGGCGATCTGACTACGAACATGCGAGGACGTCGCGCCTTAGCAATCGCTAAACCAACTCCGAGAGGTTATTGACCACGTCGGAGCACGATCAACCTAACCACGAGGATCTATTTCTTGCAAGCAAACGAAGAGCAAGCAAGAAACTAAGATTGCAATGTGGATATTGCGAATATAAGAGGAAAGCTTTATTGATCAAGGTGGGGTTCTGTGACGTCTTTGTCTGGTCGTTGAACACAAATGAAGTATGCGAAGTTGCAGCTATGGCGAATTTTAATCTAAAAGAACCCAAAGTCTAAACGACGCCCTAAGGGCTGTATATATGGAGGAAGAGGGGGGAATTTCGTGGCCCTTGGAGGAGGGGTCCGAAACTAACCCTAATGATGAGGACATCACTAACAAGGTTACACCCACAACCCCAACTGACACATATACAGGACCAATTACTAGAGCTCGCACACGCCAATTAAATTACCAGGTACTTTCGTTTCTTGGTAATGATTGTAATGTTCATGAGAATATGATGTTGCCTAAATTGGATACATTTGTTTTGCTTACAAATGAAGGGCCTAGCTTGGAGAAGGATGAACATTGAGCAAGAACACGCATGGAGTTGATGGCATGCGCAAGGGGAACAAGAACGGAGTTACAAGTGATTATTTCAGGACATTGAAGCGACCATAATGAGTGCGTGAAGCCTTGGACGAAATATACAAGATGCCACTTCATAAATTTCGTCCAGAGGCTATTATAGGTGCTGCGTCACCTAATTATTGGGCCAGGCCCATGTAATTTCGAAATACTTGAGTATAGGCTGTTTTTAGTGTCCGTATGTGTGGGGAAACATGAGTTAAGGTTTGTTTTGGACTCCTCCTCCAAGGGCCACGAAATCCCCCCCCCCCCTCTTCTCCCATATATACAGCCCTTAGGGTGTCGTTTAGACTTTGGGTTTTGTTTAGATTAAAAGTTCGCCATAGCTGCAACTTCGCGTACTTCGTTTGTGTTCAACGACCAGAAAAAGGCGTCACAGAACCGCACCTTGATCAACAAAGCTTTCCTCTTATATTCGCAATATCCAGATTGCAATCTTAGCTTCTTGCTTGTTCTTCGTTTGCCTGCAGGAAACAGACCTTCGTGGTCAGGTTGATCGTGCTCCGGTGTGGTCAATAACCTCTCGGAGTTGGTTTAGTGATTGCTAAGGCGCGACGTCCTCGCACGTTCGTAGTCGGATCGTCAAAGTCGACTTCCTCCAAAACGATAGCCACCATCTCATCGAAAGACAGGACACCTTTGCCTCTATCAAGTGGTATCAGATTTCCAGGTTGCTCGGTGGGATTTTACAGTTTTTCGTAGTTTAGATCGAGTTTGTTCTTCATACCTATAGTCCACGAAAAAGCCAAAAAAATTAGGGTTAGTTCATCCCATCCGAACCAATCTAAGCCTTTGCATAATCTTTTATGTATTTGCTTTGTTGAATTTGCGGTTGCATCGTCGTGTCAAGTTGCTGGTCTTAGCATCTAGTCCTTTTGAGTTTCGAGTTCTGTTCACAGGTTGTCACGTCGCTGCTGCCATATACCACCACCGCACCAATTTCATCGCCGCTGCCATATACCACCACCACATATTCACCGTCAATCCGAGTCCATATAGGCCACCACATATCCGCCGCCATCACGCCACCAGTCCGAGTTCCACCAGATTCATCTCCGCCACCAGTCCGACTTCCACCAGATTCATCTTCGCCACCAGTCCTATTTCGAGTCTAGTATTTTGTTACTCTGTTTTGGATTTCCACATCACGCCATACTCCGCGTCGTGACAGAGAAGGACTCCCAAACATCCATGCTACGCGCAGTAGAAAAATAGTTCCAAACTCAAAAAAGAAAACTAAGTCTGGAAAATTCTGGCTAAGCGGTTTTTAGACCATCTGTAGACTTTTTCGAAAAAAAATTGTTGCGGAGCAAAAAAAAGGAAAAAAAAGTGCAAAAAAAAGAAAAAAGAGAAAAAATTTCAGAGTGTGCTCCTCCCTTGTTTACGTGCCGCGCCGTGATTTTGTTAGTGTTCTAGGCTCGCATATCTACCACAGTCTAGCCTAGGACCAGCACAGTACCGTCGTTGAGCGTTTATTCAACTTTGCATCTCTCAATTGATTATTACTGACCCTTTTTGCTACCATATTATAAGCCTTCCCAGATCCACATACATCTACATCGTGCGTTTGACTCTCCCTAGTAATCTCTCTATCCAAGCTTTGAGAGTTTTGACTACATCGGTTGCCGATCACCGCCTGCTGCTTGGTAAGAACTGGTAAGAATTTGAGATTTGCTTGACGGATTTGTGACACCCGCCACCACCACCACTTGTTAGTAGTCTGTAGGATCATATTCCTGTGTGTTTCTATTGCTGCTAACCATGCTAGGATCACAAGCCGACGAGACTGACTGGGAGAACTTGACGAACAAGGAGCTTCATGATAAGTTTCAGCAAATGATGAGTGGACAGGTGCAAGATGTGCTAAACAGATTTGAAGAGGCCATGGAGAAGATAGACGGCATGGAGAAGACGTTTGAAACAAAGCTCAATAACAAGTTTGCTGAATTGATTTCGTGTTTTCCACCTCCACCGGCCGCTGCAGCTGTCGCACCTCTACAACAACAACAACAACAACAACAACAACAACAACAACAACAACAACAACAACAACAACAACAACAACAACAACAACAACAACAACAACAACAACAACAACAACAACAACAACAACAACAACAACAACAACATCGCCTTCCAAATCAAGTGGGACGAGCACAACGCGTTCCCCTTGAGCCTGGTCAAACTTCTGGTGCCGTTGTTGATGCTTCTGTAGCTCCTGCTGCTACTGCAGAGGTGGAGCACCATTACGAGGATGAGGTTGACCAAAATCAGAACTACGTGCAAGCACCACCACCACCACCACCAGGTCGTCCTCATGCATATGATCGCAATGGTAGGGCTGCACCACCACCTGAGGTACATGACCATCTTCCTAAACTGAAATTAAATATTCCACCATTTGAGGGTAGATATGTTCCTGATATATATCTTACTTGGGAGTTAGATACTGAACAACGTTTTACATGTTCACAATATCCCGAGGAGAGACGTGTTCCTGTTGTTGTTTGTGCTTTCACTAGTTTTGCATGTGTTTGGTGGTCTGAACATTGTAGATTATATCCTATTCCAGCTACTTGGGCTGCTGTGAAAACTGTTATGCGTACTCGTTCGGTTCCACCATATTATCAACGTGAATTACTTCAAAAATTGCAGCGCTTAAGACAAGGAAAAAATCATGAAGAAAATTATCAGGAATTACAAACTGGCATGATTAGATGTGGTATTTTTTAGGAGAATGAAGCTATGCTTGCACGTTTTATGGGTGGATTAAATAGAGAGATTCATACCATTCTAGAGTATAAGGATTATAATAATATCACTCGTTTATTCCATCTTGCTTGTAAAGCTGAACGTGAAGTGCAGGATCGACAGTCATTGGCGCGGACTAACTATTCTGCAGGTCGACCTTCATCATGGACACCGCGTGCATCCTCTACTTCCACACATTCTACTGCACCGACACCTCCATCAGTTGTTACCTCTAGCCGTGATACAAGGAAGCAGGCACAACCACCATTATCTACCAAGAGCACACCTCTCGGGCCTGCACAGAGTTCTTCTTCGTCCATGGCATCAACAGGGCACACCAGTGATATTATTTGTCGTCATTATAAGGGAAGAGGACATTTTGCGAGAGAATGCAAATCTTAGCGTGTGATGATTGCTACTGAGGATGGTGGGTATGAGTCCGCTAGTGACTATGATGAGGACTCTTTGGCTCTTATTACACGTGAAGAACACGGTGGAGACGATTCTGATCATGAGACGCAATATATAGCTCCTGAAGATGCTGACATGTATGAATGTTTAGTTGCTCAACGTGTTTTGAGTGTGCACGTTACACAAGCTGAGCAAAATCATAGGCATGATTTGTTACATACAAAGGGAGTTGTGAAGGAACGTTCTGTTCGCGTGATCATAGTGGAGGGAGTTGCAATAACTTGGCTAGCATGGAGATGGTGGAGAAGCTATCTCTCACCACAAGACCACATCCACATCCTTACTACATCCAATGGTTCAACAACAGCGGCAAGGTTAAGGTAACACGTACTGTTCATGTGCATTTTAGTATCTCTACATATGATGATTATGTTGATTGTGATGTGGTACCTATGCAAGCATGTTCCTTATTACTTGGTAGACCATGACAATTTGATAAAAATTCTGTACACCATGGTAGAAACAATCAGTATACTCCTGTTCATAAGGATAAAAATATTACTTTGCTTCCTATGACTCCTGATTCCATTTTGAAAGATGATATTAATAGAGCTAATAAAGCAAAACAGGAGAAAAATAAGAGTGAAAATCAGATTGTGGCAAAAGAATTTGAGCAAGAAATGAAGCCTAATTATAAACCATCTACTGTTGCTTCTGAAATTAAATTGAAAAGTGCATGTTTACTTGCCAGCAAATCTGATATTGATGAGCTAGATTTTAGCAAATCTGTTTACTATGCTTTTGTGTGCAAAGAGGCATTATTTTCATTCGAGGACGTGCCTTCCTCTTTGCCCCCTGCTGTCAATAACATTTTGCAGGAGTTCGCTGACATCTTTCCACAAGACGTGCCACCGGGATTACCACCTATTCGAGGGATTGAGCATCAAATTGACTTAATTCCCGGTGCAACGCTACCCAATCGTGCACCATACGGTACCAATCCAGAGGAGACGAAGGAGATTATGCGTCAAGTAGAGGAGTTGCTCGACAAAGGTTATATACGCGAATCTCTTAGTCCTTGTTTTGTTCCTATTATACTAGTGCCTAAAAAGGATGGTACGTCGCGTATGTGTGTTGATTGTAGAGGCATTAATAATATTACTATTCGTTATCGTCATCCTATTCCTAGGCTAGATGATATTCTTGATGAATTGAGTGGCTCTACAATATTCTCCAAAGTTGATTTGCGTAGTGGACGAAGTTTTACGTGCTTTCATTGGACGATTTGTGGTAGTCTATTTTGATGATATATTGATTTATAGCACATCTTTGGAAGAACATTTGGAACATTTACATGCTGTTTTTATTGCTCTACGTGATGCACGTTTGTTTGGTAACCTTGGGAAGTGCACCTTTTGCACCGACCGAGTATCTTTTCTTGGCTATGTTGTTACTCCAGAGGGAATTGAAGTTGATAGAGCCAAGATTGAAGCTATTGAGAGTTGGCCGCAGCCCAAAACGGTCACACAAGTGAGGAGTTTCCTTTGCCTCGCTGGTTTCTATAGGCATTTTGTGAGAGATTTCAGCACCATTGCTGCACCTCTCAACGAGCTTACAAAGAAGGATGTGCCTTTTGTTTGGGGTACCGCAGAAGAAGAAGCCTTCACGGTATTGAAAGATAAGTTGACACATGCTCCTTTACTCCAACTTCCTGATTTTAATAAGACTTTTGAGCTTGAATGTGATGCTAGTTTAATTGGCTTAGGAGGTGTGTTATTACAAGATGGTAAACCTGTTGCATACTTTTCTGAAAAGTTGAGTGGGCCTAGTCTGAATTATTCTACTTATGATAAGGAATTATATGCTCTTGTTCGGACTTTGGAAACATGGCAACATTATTTATGGCCCAAAGAATTTGTTATACATTCTGATCATGAATCTTTGAAGCACATTAAAAGTCAAGCAAAATTGAACCGTAGACATGCTAAATGGGTCAAATTCATAGAGACTTTCCCTTATGTTATTAAACACAAGAAGGGAAAAGAAAATGTTATTGCTGATGCATTGTCTCGTCGTTATACTATGCTTTCACAACTTGATTTTAAAATATTTGGTTGGAGACCATCAAAGATCAATATGTGCATGATGCTGAATTTAAAGATGTATTGCAGAATTGTAAAGAAGGGAGAACATGGAACAAGTTCGTCGTTAATGATGGATTTGTGTTTTGTGCTAACAAGCTATGCATTCCAGCTAGCTCTGTTCATCTTTTGTTGTTGCAAGAGGCACATGGAGGAGGATTAATGGGACACTTTGGCGTGAAGAAGACGGAGGATGTACTTGCTACACATTTCTTTTGGCCAAAGATGAGACGGGATGTAGAGCGTTTTGTTGCTCGCTGCACTACATGTCAAAAAGTTAAGTCACGACTCAACCCTCATGGTTTATATATGCCTTTGCCTGTCCCTAGTGTTCCTTGGGAAGATATATCTATGGACTTTGCTTTGGATTTACCTCGAACAAAGAAGGGGAGGGATAGCATATTTGTTGTCGTGGATAGGTTCTCGAAGATGGCACACTTTATACCCTTCCATAAAAGCGATGCTGCTGCTAATGTTGCTGATTTGTTCTTTCGTGAAATTATTCGCTTGCATGGTGTGCCAAATACTATTATTTCAGATCGTGATACTAAATTTCTTAGCCACTTTTGGAGATGTTTATGGGCTAAGTTGGGGACGAAACTGCTTTTTAGTACTACTTGTCACCCCAAAACTGATGGACAAACTGAAGTAGTCAATAGAACTTTGTCTACTATGTTTAGGGTTGTTTTGAAGAATAACAAGAAAATGTGGGAAGAATGCTTGCCTCATATTGAATTTGCTTACAATCGTTCGTTGCATTCTACTACTAAGATGTGCCCATTTGAAATTGTCTATGGTTTCCTACCTCATGCACCTATTGATTTGTTCCCTCTTCCATCTTCGGAGAAGGTTAATTTTGATGCTAAACAATGTGTTGAGTTGATCTTAAAAATGCATTAATTAACTATGGAAAATATTGAGCGCATGAATGCTAAATATAAACTTGTTGGAGATAAGGGAAGAAAACATGTTGTTTTTGCACCTGGAGATCTTGTTTGGTTACATTTGCGTAAGGATAGATTTTCTAATTTGGGCAAGTCAAAGCTAATGCCACGTGCTGATGGTCCTTTCAAGGTGTTAGAGAAAATAAATGATAATGCATATAAACTTGAGTTGCCTGCAGATTTTGGGGTTAGTCCCACATTTAACATTGCAGATTTGAAGCCTTACTTGGGTGAGGAAGATGAGCTTCCGTCGAGGACGACTTCAATTCAAGAAGGGGAGGATGATGAGAACATCACTAACAAGGTTACACCCACAGCCCCAACGAACACATATACAGGACCAATTACTAGAGCTCGCACACGCCAATTAAATTACCAGGTACTTCCGTTTCTTGGTAATGATTCTAATGTTCATGAGAATATGATGCTGCCTAAATTGGATTCATTTGTTTTGCTTACAAATTAAGGGCCTAGCTTGGAGAAGGATGAACATTGGAGCAAGATCAAGATGGAGATGATGGCATGCGCAAGGGGAACAAGAGCGGAGTTACAAGTGATGATTTCTGGACTTTGAAGCCAACATAATGAGTGCGTGAAGCCTTGGATGAAATATACAAGATGCCACTTCATAAATTCCGTCCAGAGGCTATTATAGGTGTTGCGTCACCTTATTATTGGGCCAGACCCATGTAATTTCGAAATACTTGAGTATAGGCTGTTTTTAGAGTCTGTATGTGTGGGGAAACAAGAGTTAGGGTTGGTTTCGGACCCTCCTCCAAGGGCCACGAAATTCCCCCCTCTTCCCCCATATATACAGCCCTTAGGGTGTCATTTAGACTTTGGGTTTTATTTAGATTAAAGTTCTCCATAGCTGCAACTTCGCGTACTTCATTTGTGTTCAACGACCAGACAAAGACGTCACTTAACCCCACCTTGATCAACAAAGCTTTGCTCTTATATTCGCAATATCTGGATTGCAATGTTAGTTTCTTGCTTGTTCTTCGTTTGCTTGCAGGAAATAGACCCTCATGGTCAGGTTGATCATGCTCCGGCTTGATCAATAACCTCTCGGAGTTGGTTTAGCGATTGCTAAGGCGCGACGTCCTCGCACGCTCGTAGTCGGATCGTCAAAGTCTACTCCACCGAAAACGATAGCCACCATCTCATCGAAAGACGGGACACCTTTGCCTCTATCAAGTGGTATCAGATTTCCAGGTTGCTCGGTGAGATTTTACAGTTTTTCATAGATTAGATCGAGTCTGTTCTTCATACCTACAGTCCACGAAAAAGCAAAAAAAAATAGGGTTAGTTCCTCATATCTGAACCAGTTTGAGCCTTCACATAGTCTTTTCAGTATTTTGCTTTGTTGAATTTGCGGTTGCATCGTTGTGTCAAGTTGATGGTCTTAGCGTCTAGTCTTTTAGAGTTTCGAGTTCTGATCATAAGTTGTCACGCCGCCGCCGCAACATCTTCATCGCTACTGCCAGATACCACCACCAATCTGTATCCATATACCAACATCGCTGCCACATTCTACCACCATATACCCACCACCAATCCGTATTCTTTTCGTTTTAGATTGGTTTTCAAGATACATCTAGTTTCAGTTTCGTGTTTCCTTGCCTGAGTAGGTCTCGGAATAAAAAAGAGTCTGGAGACCCCCGGGCAGTTTTTAGGCCAAAATTTCGGCAGGTGAAAATATTTTTCCCTATCCTATTTTTAGGCTTTTTGAGTCTTTTGAGACACGTGCCATCATACTATTTTTTTACCGCACTTTTTCGTCGTCGCTGCCCTGATTCTGAAAAAAAAATCATCAAAATAATTTTGTGCCTATCATCTTAGTTTGACTTGGGAAGAGTTTTGAGACACTCGCCATTATAGTGACTTTCGGCAACAAAAAAAAGGAGCGCAAAACAAAGGCGCAACAAAAAATCAGAGTGTGCTTTCCCCTTGATTACGTGCAGCGCCGTGATTTTGTTAGTGTTCTAGGCTCGCGTCTCTAGTACAGTCTAGCCTAGGACCAGCAAAGTACCGACGTTGAGCGTTTATTCAACTTTGCATCTCTGAATTGATTATTGCTGACCCTTTTTGCTACCATCTTATAAGCCTTCTCAGCTCCACATACATCTACGTCGTGCGTTTGACTCTCCCTGGTAATTGCTTTATCCAAGATTTGAGAGTTTTGACTACCACGGTTGTCGATCACCACCTGCTGCTGGCTAAGAACTGGTAAGAATTTGAGATTTGCTTGACGGATTTGTGATGCCCCACCACCACCATTTTCTAGTAGTCTGTAGGATCATATTTTTGTGTGTTTCTATTGCTGCTAACCATGCCAGGATCACAAGTCGACGAGACTGACTGGGAGAACATGATGAACAAGCAGTTACATGATAAATTTCAGCAAATGATGGGTCAATGGGTAGAAGATGTGATGACCAGTTTTGACAACGCACTAGCGAGGATGGATGGCATTGAGAAGCCAATTGACACCAAGCTGGATGCCAAATTCCCTGAAGTGCTTGCGCGTCTACCTCCACCTGCTGCACCATTGCGACAACAACAACAACCAACTTCACGTCGCGAAACCGCCTTCCGCAAAGCGAGCCGTATCGCTCTTCAGCCTGGCCAAACTGTTGGTGCTGCTGTTGATACTTCTGTGGCTCCTGCTGCTGCTGAGCGGGAGGACGATTACGCGGGGGACTACTAGGATGACGTTGATCAAAATCAGATCTACGTGCAACAACCAGCACCACAACAACTAGGTCGTCCACATGCAAATAATCTCAATGGTAGGGCTGCACCATACCCTCAGGTACGCGATCATGAACATCTCCCTAAACTTAAATTGAATATTCCATCATTTGAGGGTAGATATGTTCCTGATATATATCTTACCTGGGATTTAGAAACCGAACAACGTTTTACATGTTTAAAATACCCCAAGGAGAGACGTGTTGCTGCTGCTCTTTGTGTTTTCACTAGTTTTGCTTGTGTGTGGTGGTCTGAATATTGTAGATTACATCCGGATAATATTAAAACTACTTGGGCTGCTTTGAAAACTGCTATGCATACTCGTTGGGTTCCACCATATTATCAACACGAATTACTTCAGAAATTGCAGCGTTTAAGACAAGAAAAAAAATTATACAGGAATATTATCACGAATTACAAACTAGCCTCATTAGATGTGGTGATACAGGCAAAGGTGTCTCGTCTTTCGATGAGATGGTGGCTATCGGTTTTGGTGGAGTAGACTTTGATGACCCGACTACGAACGTGCGAGGACGTCGCTCCTTAGCAATCGCTAAACCAACTCCGAGAGGTTATTGACCATGCCGGAGCACGATCAACCTGACCACGAGGGTCTATTTCCTGCAAGCAAACGAAGAACAAGCAAGAAACTAAGATTGCAATCTGGATATTGCGAATATAAGATGAAAAGCTTTATTGATCAAGGTGGAGTTCTGTGACGTCTTTGTCTGGTCGTTGAACACAAATGAAGTACGCGAAGTTGCAGCTATGGCGAACTTTAATCTAAACAAAACCCAAAGAAAAATCTACTAGATGGATCTACTTATATAGGAGCAAGGGGTGGCGGCCAAGGAGGTGGAAGGACATCCCAATGCATCCTAAAACTAACCCTAGGTCATACAAGGCTCATGGGCCTAAGTGGAGGTGATGCAACACCTTTGGACTTGTAGTTTGACTTGGATTCTGCTGCAGCGTCATATTGTTTCGTCGATATCTCAACGCTCCGGACGAATTTGAAGGTGAATCCAATTGGGTTGGAAAGTGTACGAAATCTAGTTTCGAACAAAAAAAGAATCACCCAATTCGGAGTCCGTATGAAGGAGTTCTTGCCATTTTGAGTCAGGTATGTATGTGCAGTCCGAATCTGGATGCAGAACGTGAGAGACTTGGACTCTATCTTCTCTTGGCCCAAAAGTGACGTGAGAGAACTTTTTGAACAACACCTAAACTTTTCTTTTTCCCTTATCTTCATATGTGGATTGTACAAATGTCCCATACACCTGGAATTAGACATGGCACAACAGTTTGTGAAGTATTTTTTGTCCTGGGTGACATAAATAAATTGTTGCATAGTTTGCATTAGAAATCACCTCACAAATATACATGTATGCAATATTTTTGGTCGTATCCAAAGTAATCATCCTCCCTTTCTTGAAAATAAAGCCGTCCTCGGCTTAGCTTAATCTGAAATTTGGGTAAGAAAATAGACAAGGTGTACATGTTGTATATGTATATGTCGTCCATTTTTACTTCCCTTAATTTCCGCACATATGACACATGTATAGATAAGTAACTTTCGTAGTTCATAAAATATAAAGCCAAAATATTATCACAAGAAGTAGAAGGCATGAAAATATTGCAACTCGGTTTGCACAAATAAGTGAAGCTCTTATTCATATCAAAAGATTGACAATGTTCATCATTAAACCATCCCAACATTGGTGAATAAACCTTACTTGCATGAAATTCACAGGCTACAACATGCTTAAATAAGTAAACATGCAATAAGTCATTTGACATAGAATCGTTACCAAGATTAGAGGTCATATCAAAATGATTAAACATTGGCATAATTGTTTTCAAATGTATTTTATCCAAATCTGATTTATTCTCCGATTCACATGATTCTTCTACATCAACAGTTAAGTCAATGGGTGCACTCAAAATTGTTGGTATTTCAGTTGTTTGATGACATGACGCATTCATGACAGTAACATGATTATCTAAATTAGGTGGTGTGCTCAAATCAACAGGTAATTTAATACATGAAATATTCAAGTTAACTAGATATGCATCAGCCTCATTTGAAGTTATATCATCATTGTTTTTACT
Source organism: Secale cereale (assembly GCA_902687465.1). Lineage (NCBI taxonomy): Eukaryota > Viridiplantae > Streptophyta > Magnoliopsida > Poales > Poaceae > Secale > Secale cereale. The sequence continues at coordinate 342,843,172 of LR738712.1, forward strand.
GTTACCTTGTCGCAAAGATGTAGCTGATGTAGGTACAGACGATGACAATGTACTATACACTTTAAATGATGGCGCGCTCACAATCGGAGGTGTGGCTGCTCTAGTAGGTGCAATGGTGGAGGAACCAACCGGTGGTGGTGAGCATGAACTGAAATAGTAGTTGTTGTAGTCACACAATGCATCCTCCTGTATTTGTCTCTCAAAAGTACAAGCATGAACATACATACCAGTAATGCAACAAGGAATATATTGAAATCTTGCGCGAATATCATGGTTCAAACCACCAAAAAATCTTTTCATTTTATCATCCTCGGATTCTTCCATGTCACAATGATGCATATAAGAATTGAACTCTTGGTAGTAAGCATGAACAGTGTTACTGCCTTGTTTTAATTGTTCCAATTTGCGAAGTAATTCACGGCGATAGTAAGGAGGAAAAAATGTTTTCTCATTACAGCCTTCAAATCTTTCCAAGTTGTGGGTTGGTTATCAATATTTTTCTTACAATGCACACTCCACCAAATAGAAGCAAAAATAGTAAATACTCTAGTGGCAGCTCGTACTCTCTCATGTTCAGAAAAATGATCGTGACTAAAAACTTTTTCTACTTCATGCTCCCAAGATAGATAAATAGCATGATTAAATCTACCCTCAAATGACGGTAAAGAAATAACCTGACCATGTGCTTGTGAGTGTTGTCACACGTCTCATGATGGCGAAGATGTATCCGTCGTCCAAGAACTTCTATCTTCGGTACCTATCATGATTAGTAGAAACAAGAAACAAAATTCGAGAATAATGTTCCTATGAACTACTAGGATGTGGTGGTAAAGCGCTCACAGTAAAGAAAATATCAATATCTTACAAGTTCTTACCATGCAGCAGGTGGTGATAGGCAACCAGCGGTGTCAAATAACTCCAAAGATTTAGTAAAGCGATTGCGAGTTGAACGTAAATATGCACGGTGTAGAAATATGTGGCGCTGGGTTGGCTATATATGGTAGCAAAAGATTAGCAATAATCAATTCAGAGATGCAATGTTGAATAAACGCTCAACGACGGTACTGTGCTGGTCCTAGGCTAGATCGGACTAGAGACGCGAGCCTAGAACACTAATGAGGTCACGGTGTTGCACAACTAGCATCAATAAAGGATACGAAGTAGATCTGGACAGCAAGATATAAGTGAAGATCACAACGGCGGTAAAGATAATGATGGAAACAACTGCCAAGCAGAATATACAACAACTCTCTCTCCAATTTTCTTTTTCTTCTTTTTCTTTTTCTTTTTTCTCACACTTTTTTTATTTTTCTTTCTCTCCTCTTTTTTTTTACTTTTTTTTCTCTGTCTTTTTTTTCTTTCTCCCTCTTTCCAAGACAAACTAGATAAGATGCAGATTGGATCAAGCAAAGATGCGAACGACTTCAAGTATGATTGTGACAATGAACGATGGGTAGCACGAGGTGGAAATTGATGGCTGAGGTGGTGGACAGCGGAAGGGATAACGATGCAGCGGCGACGTATCTAATGTGAACAGAACTCGAAACTCTAATGAACTAGACACTAAGACCAGCAACTCGATACGACGATGCAACCGATAATTCAATAATGCAAACAATGAAAAGAAAATTGCAAAGGCTCAGACTGGCTAGGACAAAGGATGAATAGATCTAACTTTTTATGTGGCTTTTGCTTGGACAATATGTAAGAAAATAAATCTAATCTAGGAATAAATGGAAATTCTCACCGAGCAACCTGAAAACTGATACCACTTGATAGAGGCAAAGGTGTCCCGTCTTTCGCTGAGATGGTGGCTATCGTTTTTGGTGGAGTAGACTTTTACGATCCGACTATGAACGTGCGAGGACGTCGCGCCTTAGCAATCGCTAAACCAACTCCGAGAGGTTATTGACCACGCCGGAGCACGATCAACATGACCACGAGGGTCTATTTCCTGCAAGCAAATGAAGAACAAGCAATAAATTAAGATTGCAATCTGCATATTGCGAATATAAGATGAAAAGTTTTATTGATCAAGGTGGGGTTCTGTGACGTCTTTGACTGGAGAACTTTAATCTAAACAAAACCCAAAGAAAAAGCTACAAGATGGATCTACTTATATAAGAGCAAGGGGTGGCGGCCAAGGAGGTGGAAGGACGTCCCAAGGAATCCTAAAACTAACCCTAGGTCGTACAAGGCTCATGGGCCCAAGTGGAGGTGATGCAACACCTTTGGACTTGTAGTTTCACTCGGATTCTGCTGCAGCATCAGATTGTTTCATCGATATCTCAACGCTCCTGACGAATTTGAAGGTGAATCCAATTGGGTTGGAAAGCGTACGAAATCTAGTTTCCAACAAAAAAGGAATCATCCAATTCGGAGTCCGTATGAAGGAGTTCTTGCCGTTTTGAGTGAGGTATGTATGTGAAGTCTGAATCTGGATGCAGAACGTGAGAGGCTTGGACTCTATCTTCTCTTGGCCCAAAAGTGACGTGAGAGAACCTTTTGAACAGCACCTAAACTTCTCTTTTTCCCTTATCTTTATATGTGGACTGTACAAATGTCCCATACACCTGGAATTAGACATGGCACAAAAGTCTGTGAAGTATTTTTGTCCTGGATGACATAAATAAATTGTTGCATAGTTTGCATTAGAAATCACCCCACAAATATACATGTATGCAATATTTTTGGTCGTATCCAAGGTAGTCATGTCCTCATCATGTGGTATTGTTGAGGATAATGAGTGATGCGGAGCATCCCACGATCATTCCCATGTTCACTTCGACAGGACCTCAAGTACCCACCATTAGACACAAGGTTGGCTCGCTCCTCTCCGAACCTTCACTTTCCACTTGTGAGACATGGCTACTACCTCAAACATATGTGCTATGCATGACCAGGAACCAAGAGGAAGACGATGGAGCAGCTAAGGAGCAAGTACGATCGAAGGGGAGAAGCATACGCGAAGACGGAGAAGAATCGGAGCAAGACTGGACTTGCCCGGATCATCCGGACCCCCAGCCGGACGATCCGGACCAAGCCCGGATGATCCGGATCGACACCCGGACGAGCCGGGTAATATGCCCCATGGCACCCGAAGCTTTCCCACGAAGCCGGTCGATCCGGACCAGGCCCCGGATCATACGGACGAAGCCGGACATCCGGACCAGGCCCCGGATCATCCGGGCCGTCTGCTGCGCGTCGAGACCTCCGGACGATCTGGACGGTCACCCGGATCATCTGGACCCCAGACACCCGGATCATCCGGACCCCCACCTGCGTGTGCGAGTTGGGCCGAGGCCCATGTACCCCTTCGTCCCCCTAGCCTATATATATGACTTCTCCTCCTTCATTTGAGGGTTAGCTTAGGTTTAGCTCATTTGGGACACAACTTTGCTCATCCACTAGTGGTTCATCTCCTTGTGAGTGACTGCGGCCCCTCCACGGAGAAGATCCACACGGATTCAAGACCCCTCACAGGAAGATCCTTCGCGGATTCAAGACCTCCTCATGGAGATGAACTAGCTACCTTTGTATCTTTCCTTTGTTGGATTTGGACCGTGTATCTCATTGTGTTGAGGATCTAGCACATGTGTGACCATCTCTTGTTGATTTGAGTGTTTTCTCCCATTTCCCCTCGTGATTCCCCTTTGTGTTCTTCGTGTTCATCGTGTGTTTCCCTCCACTTCGTGAAAGATCGGCCTAGAACGGGTTGAACCCGCATCATATGGTATCATGAGCCACGGTTTCTCACGAATTTGGAGCCTCCCCATTGTTTACTAGTCTTGTTCTGTTGTGTTCTTTTCCAAATTCGAAAATTCCCCACCAAAAATAGCCCCAATTTTTTTTGTGATATGTTGGTTTGATGATATTTTGTTGATTTTGATCCATGGATTCGCTTGGTTTCAAGTAGATCTAGCATGTCCACAAGTTTCCCCACTTTCCATCCACGAAATCCTCTCAATTTTGAGCCCAAAATCATCCATTTTCCGCCCAAAAATTGTCCCCGAGCGGAAAACCCCGAGGAGTTTGACCTGCCCAGATCATCCGGAAGAACACCCGGATCAGCTGGACCATCTCCCGGATGTCCGGATACCCCCCCGTGCCCGAAAGAACAGAACCGGAGCTGACGAACCCTGATCATCTGGAAGAATACCCGGATAATCCGGACTAAGCCCGGATCATCCGGACAAACTCCCGGATCATCCGGTTTCCCCTGAAACTGACACGGACAGATTCTTGTTTTGGCCATAACTAATTCATCCAGAGTCCGTTTTTGACGTTCTTTAGCTCGTTTTGAAGCTCTTGACATCCCCCATCGCACAAAAATACTACCATCATCATTTGACTCCATCAAAATTTGTCAAATTTGGCAAGTTTGCCTAGGCCTTCCACCATATCATTCGCATAGCCACCATAGCATTTGTGGTTGCTTGAGTAGTAATTTGAGTCTCCTAAGGTGTTTAGGCTACTTAGGGACAATTGCTTCTTCATCAACCACCACCACCACTTCCGCATACACATTGCTCACTATATATTTCCGCCACCCAAACCTAACCCAATTTTGTTTGAGCTTGTTTGAGTTGTGGCTTGTGTCTCCTAAGGTGTTTCGGCTACTTCGGGACGGTCAAGATAACTCCGACACACATAATCCATCATTCCACTTCCGCCTTGTCGAGTGCATAACCACCATCGCTTTCTGCTACCACCATTTGACATTTGTCCTTGAGATTTTGAGTTGTGGTTTTTCCGTTTCCTAAGGTGTTTCGGCTAATTAGGAATGGGTCTACATCAAGAAAACCGCCTCTCATCATCGACACGGACGGTAACCTCGACGACATCATTGTATTTTCCCCTTGCAATTGCATTGTTAACCCCTAGCCCATTTTTCATCAGTTGCCTATCGAGACTAGCCTTTGAGTATTGCCGGCAACGTTACTTGTGCACATTAGCGATCATCGACCTGCGCATCCATTGCATACATACCATATCTTGGTATCATCATATCATCCCTTGTGTCACAAGATTGTTCCCGCATATACACAATTGCTATCTTGGTTTGTGCATTTCGCATCGTGGCCATAGAGAAAAAAAAGAATAAGCTTTTAAGCTAAACGATAAAGACAAAGAAGCTTGTAAGCAAGAGCCATAGCATCATACCACATTGCATATAAGATTGCCATATCCGATCATCTTGGATCATCTTGTGCTAAAAGCACCAGAACATCATACACATAGCATAATTATGTTAGGAAGAAGCTACATTTTGTCTCATATAGGTAGTGCACAAGTTCGTATTCGCCTATTGAGCAATCGGCTAGCGTCTCTCTAGTGTTGTGCGACAAAATCATTTTCCGTGGTTTCCACATTTTCAGCTCAATCCTTGGTTGCACAACCACATTTATCTATCCGTGCGTGTGTTTCCGTGTACCACCCCTTGCTATTGGTCTACTTGTTTCACTTGCGAAATTGTGAATCTCTTTCAACTTTATTGACTCTTGCTAACATTTTGCATCAAATTTTTGTGTCACTATCCTCACCGAGCTCCACCATAAGCTTTACTTGTGTAGGTGTGAGAAACCGACAAGAATTGGTACCAATTGTGCTATTTCCTTGTTCCACATTTGAGTGATCATTGATCCATTTTCAACATCGGTCAAGGTACATTTGGTATAGTTCTTCTCTTTCTCCCACTCATACTTGCACGTGTCTTGTGATGGACAGGCAAGGCATTTCATCTCCGGTCTTCGACATTGACGGCGCGAACAATGACATCCACGCGACAACCATCGGACTACAACGAGCAATGCAAGAGCGCTTGGGCAACATTTCCATCGAACTACGACACTCCGAGACAAGGACAATGGCTTCCTTCGACGACATGTGCTACTCCTTCAACAAACAAATGGCGGAGCTCCGACACTTGGTGGTCGATTACAAGCCTTCTTCCCCTTCATCATCCTCTCGGCGGCGACGTTCAAGTCACAGGTCTTCGGAGCGCAAACATGATGCTAGTGCAAGTCTTCCACGTCCACACCGCCATGGCGACCATCGACATCATCATGAAGAGCAAGTCAGCTCCAAGCATCATGTGCACGACGACGACAAACGACATCTACCAAAAGCTCAAGCACTACAACGACACCATCAAGATGAAGATGCTTGACACGCTCAAACATACAAGTCCGAAGACGCTCTACTTCACGCCAAGCCCAAGCTTCAAGAGCACATAAGAAGACCGCGAGACAAGCACACCCAAGACGGAGCTACGGCTACAACCACCACTTCGGCATCTTCGCCAAGTGCTATCAAGGCATCTTCGCCTTCCGACGTACGGCATCTTCGCCTAATTCCCATGAGTTCGCCTACATCGACGTCTTCATCATCAAGGCGGTCATCTACGAGCGACAACGACAAGACGGTTGAGCATGGGCCATCCCCTTCGACCAAGGCGACGAGCATGAACCTCTTCGACACCATGAAGACGGCACCCATATTGGACTCCTACTCCGGGTCAAGCGACGCGAGCAAGCATGAGACCTTCTCTTTGACCTCGGAGGAGCGTGATGGTTTGCCACACCCTACGGCATTCATCTTTGGAGGCATTACAGATGAGGAAGTTGAGCATGGAGACTATTGCACCTACACCTCTTCAACATCCACATATGACGAGATGCCCCAATTCCCATGTGAGGAGAGCCACCACCACATGAGTGATACAAGTGACTCCACCATATGTGACATTGAGAGTACTTCCTTTGAGAGGACGAGAGTGACCACTACTAGCCCCATACATGAGAGCATGCCACTTCTCCTATGTGAGGTTGAGAGCCATTTGAGTGACTCCACCTACCATACGAGTGAGAGCATCCAAGAGGGAGTGAGTGAGCCACAACACTTAGTGAGTGAGGTAGTTTATAGGGCATGTGAGGCCACTATGATCTCTAACGACTTAACCTCTACTCCGAATGTGTTTTCTTCGGTGCTAGGTCTCCTACAAGAGGACATGCCTACCCTCGACGAGTCCATCCCTCCAATGGACAACCCGATGGCCATGGTGGAAGAAGATGCACCACCCACATGGTCCCATCATGATGAAGAAGAGCACGATTGGATCTTGAACACCTCACCTACAACGCATGAGCGACGCTCCAAAGGTAAACTAGGTGAAGGAGATGCTCTTGTCCCACTAGTGGACTATCTTGACAATCATTGCTTGCATGATGTTGACACACCTATTGCCATGCTTCATGCTAGTGTGACTTCATCATGTCATGACTTACCTATTTATGATGAATATGATGATGAGCATGTTGAGTTGCCTAGTTGTGATGCCATGCTCCATAGGATATCATGTGAAAATTCTTTTGGTCACATCATGTTCGATAATCCTTTGAACTTGTCATATGCTATGAGTGAGATTTCGCTTCATTTCAATCTCAACATAGTAACTATGCATGCCCCATTAAAATCAATCATATTTGCACTTGTGGCATAGATGACAAGATGATGGTCATTGGCTTGTGTTTCTCTTGCGATGATATTGACATGCTTCCTCTACATGATTTCCGCAATTCATCAACTATGCCATGCCATGATCACATTGTTCCCGATATGCATTGTTTTGGATGTTATCAATATTCTCCATGTGATGTTTCCATTGATGCTCATGAGGAGACCCCCATAGTTTCCCCATACATACTAGGAGATCTTGATGCATTCCATTCCTTGCATGATTGCCATGATTGTGTGCACAATATGCATTCCATGAATAACAATGCTCTACTTATTTCTTGTGATGCATTACACATTTCGAGTCTCCATTATGCCATACATAACAACAAACCTCTCAAGATGGATGCCATGTTTCTATATCACGCATCTCATTTATTTGAGCATTGGCTATTATGTTCTAACCAACACATGCACGTGCGCATCATGATGGATGATGTGTACATATACCATGCACACACAATTTTCCTTTGTCTTTGTTTTGTGTAGGTACTCATGAACATTTGTCAACCTCACAATCCCATGAGTTGACAAAACGAGCTCTTGAGAGCAACGACGATTTGGGATCCCGTGGATTGTCCTTACCACCATTATCTTCATGCAACCACTACGCACATCTCTTTTACTTGGCTCCCACACGACTTTGGGCTATTTACCACTTGTTACATTATGCCCATTCTATCGTATTCACTTTGCATGCTATGCCTCTTGCTATGTCTTTGCCATGCAATTGTGACCCTTGCTTGCCTTTACACATGATTCACCATTATGCTACTTCTATGTGTATTTGCATGCTTGGCGGAGATACTTGTAGCTATTGCCATGATTCCTATGTGCCGCATGCTATTGATACTTATTGTGTTGGGAGAGTCATGATGTTCCATTGCTATTTACATATGTCCTCTCGCCAATACATTGATGAGGACATGAATACCTTGGATACGACCAAAAATATTGCATACATGTATATTTGTGAGGTGATTTCTAATGCAAACTATGCAACAATTTATTTATGTCATCCAGGACAAAAATACTTCACAGACTTTTGTGCCATGTCTAATTCCAGGTGTATGGGACATTTGTACAATCCACATATGAAGATAAGGGAAAAAGAGAAGTTTAGGTGCTGTTCAAAAAGTTCTCTCACGTCACTTTTGGGCCAAGAGAAGATAGAGTCCAAGTCTCTCACGTTATGCATCCAGATTCGGATTGCACAGACATACCTGACTCAAAACGGCAAGAACTCCTTCATACGGACTCCGAATTGGGTGTTTTTTTGTTAGAAACTAGATTTCGTACACTTCCCACCCCAATTGGATTCAACTTCAAATTCGTCCGGAGCGTTGAGATATCGACGAAACAATCTGACGCTGCAGCAGAATCCGAGTCAAACTACAAGTCCAAAGGTGTTGCATCACCTCCACTTGGGCCCATGAGCCTTGTACGACCTAGGGTTAGTTTTAGGCTGCCTTCGGACGTCCTTCCACTTCCTTGGCCGCCACCCCTTGCTCCTATATAAGTAGATCCATCTAGTAGCTTTTTCTTTGGGATTTGTTTAGTCAAAAGTTAGCGATTGCAACTTCGTGTACTTCATTTGTGTCCAACGACCACACCCAGACCGCTTACGGATCCCCACCTTTATCAATACATCATTTATATTTGCAATATTTAGATTGCTTTATCATATTCTTGCTTGTTCTTTGATTGCATGCAGGAATAGACCTTCGTGGTCAGGCTGATCGTGCTTTTGGCATCGTCAGTAACCCCTGGAGATTGGTTTAGCGATTGCTAAGGCGCAACGTCGTCACGTTTGTAGTAGGATCGTCAAAGTCGTCTCCACCAAATCGATAGTTATCATCTCATCGAAGGATCGGGCCCCTCGCCTCTATCAAGTGGTATCAGTTTTTAGGTTGCTCGGTGAGAATTTCCAGTTATTCCTAGATTAGATTTATTTTCTTACCTATTGTCCAAGGAAAATCCACAAAAAAGTTAGATCTATTCATCCTTTGTCCTAGCCAGTCTGAGCCTTTGCAATTTTCTTTTCATTGTTTGCATTATTGAATTATTGGTTGCATCGTCGTGTCGAGTTGCTCGTCTTAGTGTCTAGTTCGTTAGAGTTTCGAGTTTTGTTCACATTAGTCACGTCGCCGCTCCATCGTTATCCCTTCCGCTGTCCACCACCTCATCCATCAATTTCCACCTTGTGCTACCCATCGTTCATTGTCACAATCATACTTGAAGTCGTTCACATCTTTGCTTGATCCAATCTGCATCTTATCTAGTTTGTCTTGGAAAGAGGGAGAAGGAAAAAAAAGACAAAGAAAAAAAAGAAAAAAAAAGAGGAGAGAAAAAGAAAAAAAGTGTGAGAAAAAAATAAAAAGAAAAAGAAGAAAAAGAAAGTTGGAGAGAGAGTTGTTGTATATTCTGCTTGGCAGTTGTTTTCATCATTATCTTTACTGCCGTTGTGATCTTCACTTATATCTTGCTGTCCAGAGCTAATTCGTATCCTTTATTGATGCTAGTTGTGCTACACTGTGACATCATTAGTGTTCTAGGCTCGTGTCTCTAGTCCGGTCTAGCCTAGAACCAGCATAGTACCGTCGTTGAGCGTTTATTCAACATTTGCATCTCTAAATTGATTATTGCTAATCTTTTGCTACCATATATAAAGCCAACCCAGCTCCACATATTTCTACACCGTGTTTACGTACGTTCACTTGGCAATCGCTTTACTCAATCTTTGGAGTTATTTGACACCGCTGGTTGCCTATCACCACCTGCTGCATGGTAAGAACTTGTAAGATATTGATATTTGCTTTACAATGAGCGCATCCTAGTAGTTCATAGGAACATTATTTTTGGATTTTGTTTCTTGTTTCTACTAATCATGGCAGGTTCAAGAGTCAGTTGGGCTTCATCGATCATGGGAGATGTGTCATCACCTCAGAAAATACAACCACCATCACAAGAGGTACAAAGACATCAGAATGCGCACAAACAGGTTCTTATTTCCATGCCACCTTTTCATTGTCGTTTTAAACCTGATTTATATATTGAATGGGAGTTCAACATCAATAATATATTTGCTTCACATAGTTTTGATGAATGTAAAAAAGTTAAGGTTGCGGTTGGTTCTTTCACTGGTTATGCTTTAGTTTGGTGGAGTGAATATTGTCGGTTATACCCTAATCATGTACCTACTACTTGGGATGATTTAAAACTTGTGATGAGAGATAGATTTGTCGATGTTTATTATACTCGTGGCATGATTAAAAAACTACAACATTTGAAACAAGGTAGTGACACCGTAACAAAATATTATGATGATTTACGAACTACCTTGTTGCACTCCTTTTTAGAGGAAAGTGAAGATGATTTTATGGATAGATTTTGGGGAGGATTAAACCTTGATATTCAGGAGATGCTAATTCATGAAGAGTGTTATACTATGGACCATTTGTTTCGTCTTGCTTGTAGTGCTGAACAGGAAATAAAACGACGTATTGTCCATAAGGAGAATAAGCGCCAGGTGCACATTCCAAGAGATGATACGGTTGTTCCTTCCTCTACTAGGCGTACTATGACAGACACATCCGTTGTTGTGAGGACTACATCACCTCCACCATGTGACACATCACCTCCGACAGTGCCTACATCATTTGAGTTGATCATAAGAGGTAATGACAAAGGTACCGATCTTCCACCTCCACATGAGTATGATGAATGCCTTGTCAATTTAAATGAACCATGCGATGAGCTATCCACTACTTTGATCACACCAACTATTTTAGAGGAATATGTTCGTGATTTGACTTTGACATGTGATCAAACAATTGTGAGTGAACCAATTGAATTAACTATTGATGCGAAAGAACCATTTGAATCAGGGAATAAATCAGTTTCGGATCAAATACGTGTGAAAATAGTTGTGCCAATGTTTAATCATTTTGATATGACCTCTAATCCTGGTGATGGTTCATCAAGGTTGGGATGGTTTAATGATGAGCATTGCCAGTCTTTTGTAACGATTAAGAGCTTCACTTATATGTGCAAATTGAGTTGCAATATTTTCATGCCTTCTACTTCTTGTGATAATATTTTGGCTTTATATTTTATGAACTACGAAAGTTACTCATCTATACATGTGTCATATGTGCGAAAATGAAGGGAAGTAAAAATGGATGACATATACATATACAACATGTACACCTTATCTATTTTCTTACCCACATTTCAGATTAAGCAACGCCGAGGACGGCTTTATTTTCAAGAAAGGGAGGATGATGAGGACATCACTACCTTGGATACGACCAAAAATATTGCATACATGTATATTTGTGAGGTGATTTCTAATGCAAACTATGCAACAATTTATTTATGTCATCCAGGACAAAAATACTTCATAGACTTTTGTGCCATGTCTAATTCCAGGTGTATGGGACATTTGTACAATCCACATATGAAGATAAGGGAAAAAGAGAAGTTTAGGTGCTGTTCAAAAAGTTCTCTCACGTCACTTTTGGTCCAAGAAAAGATAGAGTCCAAGTCTCTCACGTTCTGCATCCAGATTCGGACTGCACAGACATACCTGACTCAAAACGGCAAGAACTCCTTCATACGGACTCCGAATTGGTTGTTTTTTTGTTGGAAACTAGATTTCATACACTTCCCAACACAATTGGATTCAACTTCAAATTCGTCCGGAGCGTTGAGATATCGACGAAACAATCTGACGCTGCAGCAGAATCCGAGTCAAACTACAAGTCCAAGGGTGTTGCATCACCTCCACTTGGGCCCATGAGCCTTGTACGACCTAGGGTTAGTTTTAGGCTGCCTTGGGACGTCCTTCCACCTCCTTGGCCGCCACCCCTTGCTCCTATATAAGTAGATCCATCTAGTAGCTTTTTCTTTGGGATTCGTTTAGTCAAAAGTTAGCCATTGCAACTTCGTGTACTTCGTTTGTGTCCAACGACCAGACCAAGACCGCTTACGGATCCCCACCTTTATCAATACATCATTTATATTTGCAATATTCAGATTGCTTTATCATATTCTTGCTTGTTCTTCGATTGCATGCAGGAATAGACCTTCGTGGTCAGGCTGATCGTGCTTCCGGCATCATCAGTAACCCATGGAGATTGGTTTAGCGATTGCTAAGGCGCAACGTCGTGCATGTTTGTAGTAGGATCGTCAAAGTTGTCTCCACCAAATCGATAGTTATCATCTCATCGCAAGATCGGGCCCCTCGCCTCTATCATACATTGATCCTATTTTGCTCATATCTTGCTTTTATGCTTGTGCTATGCCATGTGCATTATTCATGCCTACTATTTGCACACATGACATGCTTGCCATGATTACCTCTAGTACGTTGCATCTTCGCACTGCTAGTTTATTTGACTCGATCGCTATGATTGCTTGCTATGTTGCATCACCCATGTTCCACTCTTACTTGCTTTCTTGGGTTGATGACATATATGTTCATGCCATTCACATGATTTACATTGATCATTGTCACTTGTCTCCATTAGTTGCACCTCTCATATTCCCTTGTATTGAGTGCAACCATGCTATGCATATTGATATTGGACACTTGGACACAATACTTGTGATGCATGCTTGTTTGTTTGAGCCTAATGCATTTGGGTGTTATCACATCATATGCTTACATGTCATGCCACATTACCTTGTCCATTCTTATCATAAGCATGAGGACTACACTTGTTGTGTATCTTACCATACGAATGATAGGTTTTGCAAGTTCGCTAACCTCATTTGTTTTTTCGAGTGTTTGTCATGTTCTTTCATTTTGAAGGATTCACAAGGCGGCGTCATCATGCAACAGCTTGATCATGCGAAGGCATACACGATGTGCAACACCAACATTTGCAAGAACATTCATAAGGTGAATCCCTTCTTTGTGAGCCATCCTCACATATGCATATTGGATGGGCCATACTTTCATTGTTGTTTCCTTCTTGTTGCCTACATGATACACCTACGGGATGGAGGACCGACATTGAAGATGGACCCTATGCATGCACCACCGGTCTACCACTCTTGCCACGACATCGAGCATTGGTATATCAAAACTCATTTGATACATTGCACCAAAACCTTCATATTTGTTGATTGTGTGCTCACATGCCATGCTCCATGGACATATCATTCCCATAACAAATTTGCATCTTGCGCATGGATTGACTCACATTATGATTGCCTTGTTGCATCTTATATTCCCATGTCATCCATGATATATGAGCTTGTGCATTTCGTTAGCAAATTTGTTGTCATCTTTCTTGACGGCATATTCATACATCATGATCATATTGCCCAACATCAATTGCATCATCACATAGTCATATTGAGCACCCATTGTCATGTTCATGCTCTTGATAAACCATCACACTATGACATCAGTTTGCACAATGGTAGAAATTGTAGCTTTGTGCATCATGCCAATTACCCTACCTTTGTGTGCACAACAAATGAATTTGCTCACATGAATGCTTTACATGTCATTGTACATCTTTTAGATAAGCATCTTGTGCCTTGCCATGCCAAAACTTGTCACACGCACTCATTCTTACATGATGGACACTTTGTGTGCGCTAACCATTGTATTTCCAAGTGTACTTTGTGTTTGCTCATTTAACGGAGACACCTTGGAGTACTTGGATTGCGCCATGCCCTCAACTTCGTCCAACTACAAGTTCGTTCACAACAACCGTTGCCATGGTGATGAGCTTTTTGATCCGATGTCGGATCTTTCCGAAGGGGGGGAGATGATGCGGAGCATCCCACGATCATCCCCATGTTCACTTCGACAGGACCTCAAGTACCCACCATTGGACACAAGGTTGACTCGCTCCTCTCCGAACCTTCACTTTCCACTTGTGAGACATGGCTACTACCTCAAACATATGTGCTATGCATGACCAGGAACCAAGAGGAAGACCATGGAGCAGCTAAGGAGCAAGTACGATTGAAGGAGAGAAGCATACGTGAAGACGGAGAAGAATCGGAGCAAGACTGGACTTGCCCGGATCATTCAGACCGACACCCGGACGAGCCGGGTAATATGCCCCGAGGCACCCCGAAGCTTGCCCACGAAGCCGCTCGATCCGGACCAGGCCCCGGATCATCCGGATGAAGTCGGACATCCGGACCAGGCCCCGGATCATCCAGGCCGTCTGCTGCGCGTCGACACCTCCGTACGATCCGGACGGTCACCCGGGTCATCCGGACCCCAAACACCCGGATCATCCGGGCCACCTTCCGGATCATCCGGACCCCCACCTGCGTGTGCGAGTTGGGCCGAGGCCCATGTACCCCTTCGTCCCCCTAGCCTATATATATGACTCCTCCTCCTCCATTTGAGGGTTAGATTAGGTTTAGCTCATTTGAGACAGAGCTTTGCTCATCCACTAGTGGTTCATCTCCTTGTGAGTGACTGCGGCCCCTCCACGGAGAAGATCCACACGGATTCAAGACCCCTCACAGGAAGATCCTTCACGGATTCAAGACCTCCTCACGGATATGAACTAGCTACCTTTGTATCTTTCCTTTGTTTGATTTGGACCGTGTATCTCATTGTGTTGAGGATCTAGCACATGTGTGACCATCTCTTGTTGATTTGAGTGTTTTCTCCCGTTTCCCCTCGTGATTCCCCTTTGTGTTCTTCGTGTTCATCGTGGGTTTCCCTCCTCTTCGTGAAAGATCGGCCTAGAACGGGTTGACCCCGCATCAATAAGGCTATGCTTGCATGTTTTATTGGTGGCTTAAATAGAGAGATTCAGATAATTCTAGAGTATAAGGAGTACAATAATATCACTCGTTTATTCCATCTTGTTTCCAAAGCTGAACGTGAAGTGCAGGATCGACGGGCCTTGGCGCGAACTAATTATTCTGCAGGTCGACCTTCATCATGGACACCGCATGCATCATCTACTTCGACACGTCCGGCTGCACCATTGCCTACTTCATCCGTCACTTCTAGCCGTGATAAAAGAAAACAGGCACTACCACCATCAACCAGGAGTACACCTTCCGGTCTTGTGCAGAGCTATTCTTCATCCATGGCATCCAATGGGCCAACACATGATGTTATATGTCGTCGTTGCACTGGTCGTGGTCACTATGCGAGCAAATGCTAATCGCAGCGTGTCATGATTGCTACTGAGGATGGTGGTTATGAGTCCGCTAGTGACTATGATGAGGAGATTTTGGCTCTTATTACACGTGAAGAACATGGTGGAGATGATTCTGAAAATGAGACGCAATACATGGCTCCTGAAGACGCAGACATGCATGAATGTTTAGTTGCTCAACGTGTTTTTAGTGTGCAGGTCACACAAGCGGAGCAAAATCAGAGGCATAATTTGTTCCGTACAAAGGGAGTTGTGAAGGAACGTTATGTTCGCGTCATCATAGATGGAGGGAGCTGCAACAACTTGGCTACCATGGAGATTGTGGAGAAGTTATCTCTCACCACAAGACCACATCCGCATCCTTACTACATCCAATGGTTCAACAACAGCGGCAAGGTTAAGGTAACACGTATTGTTCGTCTGCATTTTAGTATCTCAACATATGCTGATTATGTTGATTGTGATGTGGCACCCATGCACGCATGTTCCTTATTACTTGGTAGACCGTGGCAATTTGATAAAAATTATGTACACCATGGTAGAAACAATCAGTATACGCTTGTTCATAAGGATAAACGTATTACTTTGCTTCCTATGTCTCCTGATTCCATTTTGAAAGATGATATTAATAGAGCTAATAAAGCAAAATAGGAGCAAAATAAGAGTGAAAATCAGATTGTGGCAAAATAATTTGAGCAACAAATGAAGCCTAATAACACACCATCATCTCATGTTGCATCTGAAATTAAATTAAAAAGTGGATGTTTACTTGCCATCAAATCTGATATTGATGATCTAGATTTAAACAAATTTGTTTGCTATGCTTTTGTGTGCAAAGAGGCATTATTTTCATTCGAGGACGTGCCTTCCTCCTTGCCTCCTGCTGTCACTAACATTTTGCAGGAGTTCGCGGACGTCTTTCCACAAGACGTGCCACCAGGATTACCACCTATTCAAGGGATTGAGCATCAGATTGACTTAATTCCCAGTGCATCGCTACCCAACCGCGCACCATACCGTACCAATCCAGAGGAGACGAAGGAGATTATGCGTCAAGTACATGAGCTACTCGACAAAGGTTATATACGCGAATCTCTTAGTCCTTGTGTTGTTACTATTATTCTAGTGCCGAAAAAGGATGGTACATCGCGTATGTGTGTTGATTGTAAAGGCATTAATAATATTACTATTCGTAATCGTCATCCTATTCCTAGGCTAGATGATATGCTTGATGAATTGAGTGGCTCTACAATATTCTCCAAAGTTGATTTACGTAGTGGATACCATCAAATTCGTATGAAATTGGGAGATGAATGGAAAACAACATTTAAAACTAAGTTTGGATTATATGAGTGGTTAGTCATGCCTTTTGGGTTAACTAATGCACCTAGTACTTTCATGAGATTAATGAATGAAGTTTTACGTGTTTTCATTGGACGATCTGTGGTAGTTTACCTTGATGATATATTGATTTATAGAAGATCTTTGGAGGAACATTTGGAACATTTATGTGCTGTTTTTATTGCTCTTCGAGATGCACGTTTGTTTGGTAACCTTGGAAAGTGCACCTTTTGCACCGACCGAGTATCTTTTCTTGGCTATGTTGTTACTCCACAGGGAATTGAGGTTGATAAAGCCAAGATTGAAGCTATTGAGAGTTGGCCGCAGCCCAAAACGGTCACACACATGAGGAGTTTCCTTGGCCTCGCTGGATTCTAGAGGCATTTTGTGAGAGATTTCAGCACCATTGCTGCACCTCTCAATGAGCTTACAAAGAAGGATGTGCCTTTTGTTTGGGGTACTGCACAGGAAGAAGCATTCACGGTATTGAAAGATAAGTTGACACATGCTCCTTTACTCCAACTCCCTGATTTTAATAAGACTTTTGAGCTTGAATGTGATGCTAGTGGAATTGGGTTAGGAGGTGTGTTATTACAAGATGGTAAACATGTTGCATACTTTTCTGAAAAATTGAGTGGGCCTAGTCTGAATTATTCTACTTATGACAAGGAATTATATGCTCTTGTTCGGACTTTGGAAACATGGCAACATTATTTATGGCCCAAAGAATTTGTTATACATTCTAATCATGAATCTTTGAAGCACATTAAAAGTCAAGCAAAACTGAATCATAGACATGCTAAATGGGTTGAATTCATAGAGACTTTCCCTTATGTTATTAAACACAAGAAGGGAAAAGAAAATGTTATTGCTGATGCATTGTCTCGTCGTTATACTATGCTTTCACAACTTGACTTTAAAATATTTGGATTGGAGACCATCAAAGATCAATATGTGCATGATGCTGAATTTAAATATGTATTGCAGAATTGTAAAGAAGGGAGAACATGGAACAAGTTCGTCGTTAATGATGGATTTGTGTTTCGTGCTAACAAGCTATGCAGTCCAGCTAGCTCTGTTAGTCTTTTGTTGTTGCAGGAGGCGCATGGAGGAGGATTAATGGCACACTTTGGCGTGAAGAAGACGGAGGACGTACTTGCTACACATTTCTTTTGGCCAAAGATGAGACGGGATGTTGAGCGTTTTGTTGCTCGCTGCACTACATGTCAAAAAGCTAAGTCACGACTCAATCCTCATGGTTTATATATGCCTTTGCCTTTCCCTAGTGTTCCTTGGGAAGATATATCTATGGACTTTGTTTTGGGTGTACCTCGAACAAAGAAGGGGAGGGATAGCATATTTGTTGTCGTGGATAGGTTCTCGAAGATGGCACACTTTATACCATGTCATAAAAAGCGATGATGCTGCTAATGTTGCTGATTTTATCTTTCGTGAAATTATTCGCTTGCATGGTGTGCCAAATACTATTGTTTTAGATCGTGATACTAAATTTCTTGGCCACTTTTGGAGATGTTTATGGGCTAAGTTGGGGACTAAACTACTTGTTAGTACTACTTGTCACCCCCAAACTGATGGACAAACTGAAGTAGTCAATAGAACTTTGTCTACTATGCTTAGGGCTGTTTTGAAGAATAACAAGACAATGTGGGAAGAATGCTTGCCTCATATTGAATTTTCTTATAATCGTTCGTTGCATTCTACTACTAAGATGTGCCCTTTTGAAATTGTCTATATGGTTTCCTACCTCATGCACCTATTGATTTGTTGCCTCTTCCATCTTCGGAGAAGGTTAATTTTGATGCTAAACAACGCGCTGAATTGATCTTAAAAATGCATGAGTTAACTAAGGAAAATATTGAGCGCATGAATGCTAAATATAAACTTGTTGGAGATAAGGGTAGAAAACGTGTTGTCTTTGCACCTGGAGATCTTGTTTGGTTACATTTGCGTAAGGATAGGTTTCCTAATTTGCGCAAGTCAAAGCTAATGCCACGTGCTGATGGTCCTTTCAAGGTGTTAGAGAAAATAAATGATAATTCATATAAACTTGAGTTGCCTGCAGATTTTGGGGTTAGTCAAACATTTAACATTGCAGATTTGAAGCCTTACTTGGGTGAGGAAGATGAGCTTCCGTCGAGGATGACTTCAATTCAAGAAGGGGAGGATGATGAGGACATCACTAACAAGGTTACACCCACAGGCCCAACTGACACATATACAGGACCAATTACTAGAGCTTGCGCGCGCCAATTAAATTACTAGGTACTTTCGTTTCCTGGTAATGATTCTAATGTTCATGAGAATATGATGCTGCCTAAATTGGATTCATTTGTCTTGCTTACAAATGAAGGGCCTAGCTTGGATAAGAAGGATGAACATTGGAGCAAGATCAAGCATGGAGATGGTGGCATGCGCAAGGGGAACAAGAACTGAGTTACAAGTGATGATTTCAGGACTTTGAAGCCACCATAATGAGTGCGTGAAGCCTTGGACGAAATATAGAAGATGCCACTTCATTAATTTCGTCCAGAGGCTATTATAGGTGCTGCGTCACCTTATTATTGGGCCAAGCCCATGTAATTTCTAAATTCTTGAATATAGGCTATTTTTAGAGTCCGTATGTGTGGGGAAACAAGAGTTAGGGTTGGTTTCGGACCCCTCCTCCAAGGGCCACGAAATTCCTCCCTCTTCCCCCATATATACAACCCTTAGGGCGTCGTTTAAACTTCGGGTTTTGTTTAGATTAAAGTTCGCCATAGCTGCAACTTCGCGTACTTCGTTTGTGTTCAACGACCAGACAAAGATGTCACAGAACCCCAAATTGATCAATAAAGCTTTCCTCTTATAATCGCAATATACAGATTGCAATCTTAGTTTCTTGCTTGTTCTTCGTTTGCTTGTAGGAAATAGACCCTCGTGGTCAGGTTGATCGTGCTCCGACGTGGTCAATAACCTCTCGGAGTTGGTTTAGCAATTGCTATGGCGCGACATCCTTGCACGTTCGTAGTCGGATCATCAAAGTCTACTCCACCAAAAACGATAGCCACCATCTCATCGAAAGACGGGACACTTTTGCCTCTATGAGAGACGAAGGAGATTATGCATAAAGTACAAGAGCTACTCGACAAAGGTTATATACGCGAATCCCTTAGTCCTTGATGAAGACATCACTAACAAGGTTACACCCACATCCCCAACTCATACATATACAGGACCAATTAATAGAGCTCGCGCATGCCAATTAAATTACCAGGTACTTTCATTTCTTGGTAATGAATATAATGTTCATGAGAATATGATCCTGCCTAAATTCGATACATTTGTCTTGCTTACAAATAAAGGGCCTAGCTTGGACAAGAAGGATGAACCTTGGAGCAAGATCAAGCATGGAGATGGCATGCGCATGGGGAACAAGAACGGAGTTACAAGTGATGATTTCAGGACTTTGAAGCCACCATAATGAGTGTGTGAAGCCATGGACGAAATATACAAGATGCCACTTCATAAATTTCGTCTAGAGGCTATTATAGGTGTCGCGTCACCTTATTATTGGGCCAGGCCCATGTAATTTCGAAATACTTGAGTATAGGCTATTTTTAGAGTCCGTATGTGTGGGGAAACAAGAGTTAGGGTTGGTTTCGGACCCCTCCTCCAAGGGCCACGAAATCCCCCCCCCTCTTCCTCCATATATACAGCCCTTAGGGAGTCATTTAGACTTTGGGTTTTGTTTAAATTAAAGTTCGCCATAGCTGCAACTTCGCGTACTTCGTTTGTGTTCAACGACCAGACAAAGACGTCACATAACCCCACCTTGATCAATAAAGCTTTCCTCTTATATTCGCAATATACAGATTGCAATCTTAGTTTCTTGCTTATTCGTTGTTTGCTTGCAGGAAATAGACCCTCGTGGTCAGGTTGATCATGCTCCGGCATGGTCAATAACCTCTCGTAGTTGGTTTAGCGATTGCTAAGGCGCGACGTCCTCGCACGTTCGTAGTCGGATCGTCAAAGTCTACTCCACCGAAAATGATAGCCACCATCTCATCGAAAGACGGGACACCTTTGCCTCTATCAAGTGATATCAGATTTCCAGGTTGCTCGATGAGATTTTACAATTTTTCGTAGATTAGATCAAGTATGTTCTTCATACCTACAGTCAACGAAAAAGCCAAAAAAAATTAGGGTTAGTTCGTCATATCCGAACCAGTCTGAGCCATTGCATAATCTTTTCTGTGTTTGCTTAGTTGAATTTGCGGTTGCATCGTCGCGTCGAGCTGCTGGTCTTAGCGTCTAGTTCTTTAGAGTTTCGAGTTCTGTTCACAGTTTGTCACGCCGCCGCCGCAGCATATTCATCGATGCTGCCACATACCACCACCGCTGCCATATCCTACCACCATATATCCACCACCAATCCGAGTTCTTTTCATATTAGGTTTGTTCTCGAGATCCATCTAGGTTTCGTATTCGTGTTTCCTTGCCTGCGTAGGTCTCGGAAAAAAAAGGCTGGAGACCCCCGTGCAGTTTTTAGGCCAAAATTTCGACAGGTGAAAATATTTTTTCCCTATCCTATTTTTAGGCTTTTCTGAGTCTTTTGAGACACGTGCCACCATACTGTTTTTTTACCGCACTTTTTCGTCGTCGCTGCCCTGATTCCGAAAAAAAATCCGTCAAAAAAATTTCGTGCCTATCATCTTAGTTTGACTTGGGAAGTGTTTTGAGACACTAGCCATTATAGTGATTTTCAGCAAAAAAAAAGGAGCGCAAAAAAAAGGGCAGAAATTTTTTCCAGAGTGTGCTTTCCCCTTGTTTACGTGCAGCGCCGTGATTTTGTTAGTGTTCTAGGCTCGCGTCTCTAGTATGATTGGATCAAGCAAAGATGCGAATGACCTCAAGTATGATTGTGACAATGAACGATGGGTAGCACGAGGTGGAAATTGATGGATGAGGTGGTGGACAACGGAAGGGATAACGATGCAGCGGCGACATGACTAATGTGAACAGAACTTGAAACTCTAACGAACTAGACACTAAGACCAGCAACTCGACAGGACGATGCAACCGATAATTCAAGAATGCAAACAATGGAAAGAAAATTGCAAAGGCTCAGACTGGCTAGGACAAAGGATGAATAGATCTAACTTTTTTTGTGGCTTTTTCTTGGACAATAGGTAAGAAAATAAATCTAATCTATGGATAACTGGAAATTCTCACCGAGCAATCTGAAAACTGATACCACTTGATAGAGGCAAAGGTGTCCCGTCTTTCGATGAGATGGTGGCTATCGTTTTGGAGGAAGTCGACTTTGACAATCCGACTACGATCGTGCGAGGACGTCGCGCCTTAGCAATCGTTAAACCAACTCCGAGAGGTTATTGACCACACCGGAGCATGATCAACCTGACCACGAAGGTCTGTTTCCTGCAGGCAAACGAAGAACAAGCAAGAAACTAAGATTGCAATCTAGATATTGTGAATATAAGAGGAAAGCTTTATTGATCAAGGTGGGGTTCTGTGACGCCTTTGTCTGGTCGTTGAACTCAAACGAAGTACGCGAAGTTGCAGCCATGGCGAACTTTTAATCTAAACAAAACCCCAAAGAAAAAGCTACTAGATGGATCTACTTATATAGGAGCAAGGGGTGGCGGCCAAGGAGGTGGAAGGACGTCCCAAGGCAGCCTAAAACTAACCCTAGGTCGCACAAGGCTCATGGGCCCAAGTGGAGGTGATGCAACACCTTTGGACTTGTAGTTTGACTCGGATTCTATTGTACCGTCAGATTGTTTCGTCGATATCTCAACGCTCCGGAAGAATTTGAAGGTGAATCCAATTGGGTTGGAAAGTGTACGAAATCTAGTTTCCAACAAAAAAAGAATCACCCAATTCGGAGTCCCTATGAAGGAGTTCTTGCCATTTTGAATCAGGTATGTCTGTGTAGTCCGAACCTGGAAGCAGAACGTGAGAGACTTGGACTCTATCTTCTGTTCGCCCAAAAGTGACGTGAGAGAACTTTTTGAAGAGCACCTAAACTTCTATTTTTCCCTTATCTTCATATGTGGATTGTACAAATGTCCCATACACCTGGAATTAGACATGGCACAAAAGTCTGTGATGTATTTTTGTCCTGGATGACATAAATAAATTGTTGCATAGTTTGCATTAGAAATCACCTCACAAATATACATGTATGCAATATTTTTGGTCGTATCCAAGGTAATCATGTCCTCATCAACGGTCTAGCCTAGGACCAGCATAGTACTGTCGTTGTGCGTTTATTCCACTTTGCATCTCTGAATTGATTATTTCTGACCCTTTTTGCTACCATATTATAAGCTTTCCCAGCTCCACATACATCTACGTCGTGCATTTGACTCTCTCTGGTAATCGCTTTATCCAAGCTTTCAGAGTTTTGACTACCACGGTTGCCGATCACCACCTGCTGCTGGGTAAGAACTGGTAAGAATTTGAGATTTGCTTGACGGATTTGTGACGCCCCACCACCACCATTATCTAGTAGTATGTAGGATCATATTTTTGTGTGTTTCTATTGCTGCTAACCATGCCAGGATCACAAGTCGACGAGACCGACTGGGAGAACATGACGAACAAGGAGTTGCATGATAAATTTCAGCAAATGATGGGTCAACAGGTAGAAGATGTGATGACCAGTTTTGACAATGCACTAGCGAGGATGGATGGCATTGAGAAGTCAATTGACACCAAGTTGGATGCCAAATTCGTTGAAGTGCTTGCGCGTCTACCTCCACCTGCTGCACCATTCCAACAACAACAACAACCACCTTCACGTCGCGAAACCGCCCTCCGCAAATCGAGCCGTGTCGCTCTTCAGCCTGGCCAACCTGTTGGTGCTGCTGTTGATACTTCTGTGGCTCCTGCTGCTGCTGAGGAGGAGGATGATTACGCGGGGGATTATGAGGAAGAGGTTGATCAAAATCAGAACTACGTGCAACAACCAGCACCACAACAACCAGGTCGTCCACATGCATATAATTGCAATGGTAGGGCTGCACCATACCCTCAGGTACGCGATCATGACCATCTCCCTAAACTAAAATTGAATATTCCACCATTTGAGGGTAGATATGTATCTGATATATATCTTACTTGGGAGTTAGAAACCGAACAACGTTTTACATGTTTAAAATATCCCGAGGAGAGACGTGTTGCTGTTGCTCTTTGTGCTTTCACTAGTTTTGCTTGTGTGTGGTGGTCTGAATATTGTAGATTACATCTGGATAATATTGCAACTACTTGGGCTGCTTTGAAAACTGCTATGCGTACTCGTTGGGTTCCACCATATTATCAACGTGAATTACATCATAAATTGCCGCGTTTAAGACAAGGAAAAAATTCTGTAGAGGAATATTATCAGGAATTACAAACTGCCCTGATTAGATGTGGTATTGTTGAGGATAATGAGGCTATGCTTGCATGTTTTATGGGTGGCTTAAATATAGAGATTCAGACAATTCTAGAGTATAAGGAGTATAATAATATCACTCGTTTATTCCATCTTGCTTCCAAAGCTGAACGTGAAGTGCAGGATCGACGGGCCTTGGTGCGAACTAATTTTTATGCAGGTCGACCTTCATCATGGACACCGCGTGCATCATCTACTTCGACACGTCCGACTGCATCACCGCCTACTTCATCCGTCACTTCTAGCCATGATAAATGTAAACAGGCACCACCACCATCAACCAGGAGTACACCTTCCGGTCCTGCCCAGAGCTCTTCTTCATCCATGCCATCCAATGGGCCAACACATGATGTTATATGTCGTCGTTGCACTAGTCGTGGTCACTATGCAAGCAAATGCCCATCGCAGCGTGTCATGATTGCTACTGAGGATGGTGGTTATGAGTCCGCTAGTCACTATGATGAGGAGATTTTGCCTCTTATTACACATGAAGAACATGGTGGAGATGATTCTGAAAATGAGACGCAATACATGGCTCCTAAAGACGCTGACAGGTATGAATGTTTAGTTGCTCAACGTGTTTTGAGTGTGCGGGTCACACAAGAGGAGCAAAATCAGAGGCATAATTTATTCCATACAAAGGGAGTTGTGAAGGAACGTTTTGTTCGCATCATCATAGATGGAAGGAGCTGCAACAATTTGGCTAGCATGGAGATGGGGGAGAAGTTATCTCTCCACAAGACCACATCCACATCCTTACTATATCCAATGGTTCAACAACAGCGGCAAGGTTAAGGTAACACGTATTGTTCGTGTGCATTTTAGTATCTCCACATATGCTGATTATGTTGATTGTGATGTGGTACCCATGCAAGCATGTTCCATATTACTTGGTAGACCATGGCAATTTGATAAAAATTCTGTACACCATGGTAGAAACAATCAGTATACTCTTGTTCATAAGGATAAACGTATTACTTTGCTTCCTATGTCTCCTGATTCCATTTTGAAAGATGATATTAATAGAGCTAATAAAGCAAAACAGGAGCAAAATAAGAGTGAAAATTAGATTATGGCAAAAGAATTTGAGCAACATATGAAGCCTAATAACACACCATCATCTCATGTTGCATCTGAAATTAAATTAAAAAGTGGATGTTTACTTGCCATCAAATCCGATATTGATGATCTAGATTTAAGCAAATCTGTTTGCTATGCTTTTGTGTGCAAAGAGGCATTATTTTCATTCGAGGACGTGCCTTCCTCTTTGCCTCCTGCTATCACTAACATTTTAAGGAGTTCGCGGACGTCTTTCCACAAGACGTGCCACCGGGATTACCACCTATTCGAGGGATTGAGCATCAGATTGACTTAATTCCCGGTGCATCGCTACCCAACCGCGCACCATACCGTACCAATCCAGAGGAGGCGAAGGAGATTATGCGTCAAGTACAAGAGCTACTCGACAAAGGTTATATACGCGAATCTCTTAGTCCTTGTGTTGTTCCTATTATTCTAGTGCCAAAAAAGGATGGTACATCGCGTATGTGTGTTGATTGTAGAGGCATTAATAATATTACTATTCGTTATCGTCATCTTATTCCTAGGCTAGACGATATGCTTGATGAATTGAGTGGCTCTACAATATTCTCCAAAGTTGATTTGCGTAGTGGATACCATCAAATTCGTATGAAATTGGGAGATGAATGGAAAACAGCATTTGAAACTAAGTTTTGATTATATGAGTGGTTAGTCATGCCTTTTGGGTTAACTAATGCACCTAGTACTTTCATGAGATTAATGATTGAAGTTTTACGTGCTTTCATTGGACGATTTGTGGTAGTATACTTTGATGATATATTGATTTATAGCAGATCTTTGGAGGAACATTTGGAACATTTATGTGTTGTTTTTATTGCTCTACGTGATGCACGTTTGTTGGTAACCTTGGAAAGTGCACCTTTTGCACCGACCGAGTATATTTTCTTGGCTATGTTGTTACTCCACAGGGAATTGAGGTTGATAAAGCCAAGATTGAAGCTATTGAGAGTTGGCTGAATGTGATGACCTGGCTTATTAGGGATGATAGACTACTCATATCAATAAGGAATTCCTTCTTTTCCGGGAGCCCATTTGGATAGAACTCCAAAGTTAAGCGTGCTCAGCTTGGAGTAGTTTCAGGATGGATGACCGACCAGGAAGTTGCTCGCGGGTGCGCATGAGTGAGGACAAAGTGCGCAGAACAGACTAGTATTGATGTGTGAGGCCAGTCTAGATTCCGCCAGGAGTAATGACCACTGGCGGGTGTGTCCGGGGCGTTACAAGTTGGTATCAGAGCCGACCCTCGCGGTTACATGGATGTTTGCGGACAGTTTGCAGTCATGTTGTGCATGACGTTTGTGACCCGTCGTGGCACACGGCATGGCACATGTGCTGTCCTGGAAGCACAGACGGTTGTGCCAAGAGGGAACGTTCCTGTGGCCCGACGAGGACGTTGGTTCCTCTGAGTGAGGGTGTATGTGATGACCTGGCTTATTAGGGATGATAGACTACATATATCAATAAGGAATTTCTTCTTTTCCGGGAGCCCATTTGGATAGAACTCCAAAGTTAAGCGTGCTCAGCTTGGAGTACTTTCAGGATGGGTGACCAACCGGGAAGTTGCTCCCGGGTGCGCATGAGTGAGGACAAAGTGCGCAGAAAAGACTAGTATTGATGTGTGAGGCCAGTCTAGATTCCGCCAGGAGTAATGACCACCGGCGGGTGTGTCCGAGGCGTTACACTGCAGCCCAAAATGGTCACACACGTGAGGAGTTTCCATGGCCTCGCTGGATTCTATATGCGTTTTGTGAGAGATTTCAGTACCATTGCTGCACCTCTCAATGAGCTTACAAAGAAGGATGTGCCTGTTGTTTGGGGTACTGCACAGGAAGAAGCATTCACGGTATTGAAAGATAAGTTGACACATGCTCATTTACTCCAACTTCCTGATTTTAATAAAACTTTTGAGCTTGAATGTGATGCTAGTGGAATTGGGTTAGGAGGTGTGTTATTACAAGATGGTAAACCTGTTGCATACTTTTCTAAAAAATTGAGTGGGCCTAGTCTGAATTATTCTACTTATGATAAGGAATTATATGCTCTTGTTCGGACATTGGAAACATGGCAACATTATTTATGGCCCAAAGAATTTGTTATACATTCTCTTCATGAATCTTTGAAGCACATTAAAAGTCAAGCAAAACTGAACCGTAGACATGCTAAATGGGTTGAATTCATAGAGACTTTACCTTATGTTATTAAACACAAGAAGGGAAAAGAAAATGTTATTGCTAATGCATTGTCTCGTCGTTATACTATGCTTTCACAACTTGACTTTTAAAATATTTGGTTTGGAGACCATCAAAGATCTGTATGTGCATGATGCTGAATTTAAAGATGTATTGCAGAATTGCAAAGAAGGGAGAACATGGAACAAGTTCGTCGTTAATGATGGATTTGTGTTTCGTGCTAACAAGCTATGCATTCCAGCTAGCTCTGTTCGTCTTTTGTTGTTGCAGGAGGCGCATGGAGGAGGATTAATGGGACACTTTGGCGTGAAGAAGACGGAGGATGTACTTGCTACACATTTTTTTGGCCAAAGATGAGACGGGATGTTGAGCGTTTTGTTGCTCGCTGCACTACATGTCAAAAAGCTAAGTCACGTCTCAATCCCCATGGTTTTTATATGCCTTTGCCTGTCCCTAGTGTTCCTTGGGAAGATATATCTATTGATAGAGGCAAAGGTGTCCCGTCTTTCGATGAGATGGTGGCTATCATTTTGGAGGAAGTCCACTTTGACGATCCGACTACGAACGTGCGAGGACGTCGCGCCTTAGAAACCGCTAAACGAACTCCGAGAGGTTATTGACCACACCGGAGCATGATCAACCTGACCACGAAGGTCTGTTTCCTGCAGGCAAACGAAAAACAAGCAAGAAACTAAGATTGCAATCTGGATATTGCGAATATAAGAGGAAAGCTTTATTGATCAAGGTGGGGTTCTGTGACGCCTTTGTCTAGTCGTTGAACACAAACGAAGTATGCGGAGTTGCAGCTATGGTGAAATTTTAATCCAAACAAAACCCAAAGTCTAAACGACGCCCTAAGGGCTGTATATATGGAGAAAGAGAGAGATAATTTCATGGCCCCTTGGAGAAGGGGTCCGAAACCAACCCTAACTCTGTTTTCCCCACACATACGGACACTAAAAATAGCCTACACTTTACTATTTCGAAATTACATGGGCCTGGCCCAATAGTAAGGTGACGCGGCACCTATAATAGCCTCTGGACGAAATTTATGAAGTGGCATCTTGAATATTTCGTCCAAGGCTTCACGCACTCATTATGGTAGCTTCAAATTCCTGAAATCATCACTTGTAACTCCGTTCTTGTTCCCCTTGCGCATGCCATCATCTCCATGCTTGATCTTGCTCCAATGTTCATCCTTCTTGTCAAAGCTAGGCCCTTCATTTGTAAGCAAGACAAACGTATCCAATTTAGGCAGCATCATATTCTCATGAACATTAGAATCATTACCAAGAAACGAAAGTACCTGGTAATTTAATTGGCGTGCGCGAGCTCTAGTAATTGGTCATGTATATGTGTCAGTTGGGGATGTGGTTGTAACCTTGTTAGTGATGTCCTCATCATCCTCCCCTTCTTGAATTGAAGTCGTCATCGACGGAAGCTCATCTTCCTCACCCAAGTAAGGCCTCAAATCTGCAATGTTAAATGTGGGACTAACCCTAAAATCTCCAGGAAACTCAAATTTATATGCATTATCATTTATTTTCTCTAACACCTTGAAATGACCATCAGCACGTGGCATTAGCTTTGACTTGTGCAAATTAGGAAACCTATCCTTACGCAAATGTAACCATACAAGATCTCCAGGTGCAAAGACAACATGTTTTCTACCCTTATCTCCAACAAGTTTATATTTAGCATTCATGCGCTCAATATTTTCCTTAGTTAACTCATGCATATTTAAGATCAATTCAGCACGTTGTTTAGCATCAAAATTAACCTTCTCCGAAGATGGAAGAGGCAACAAATCAATAGGTGCACCAGGTAGGAAACCATAGACAATTTCAAAAGGGCACATCTTAGTAGTAGAATGCAACGAATGATTATAAGCAAATTCAATATGAGGCAAGCATTCTTCCCACATTTTCTTGTTATTCTTCAAAACAGCCCTAAGCATAGGAGACAAAGTTCTATTGACTACTTCAGTTTGTCCATCAGTTCGGGGGTGACAAGTAGTACTAAAAAGCAGTTTAGTCCCCAACTTATCCCATAAACATCTCCAAAAGTGGCTAAGAAATTTAGTATCATGATCTGAAACAATAGTATTTGGCACACCATGCAAGCGAATAATTTCACGAAAGAACAAATCAGCAACATTAGCAGCACGTCGCTTTTATGACATGGTATAAAGTGTGCCATCTTCAAGAACCTATCCACGACAACAAATATGCTATCCCTCCCCTTCTTTGTTCGAGGTAAACCCAAAACAAAGTCCATAGATATATCTTCCCAAGGAACACTATGGACATGCAATGGCATATATAAACCATGAGGATTGAGTCGTGACTTAGCTTTTTGACATGTAGTACAACGAGCAACAAAACGCTCAACATCCTGTCTCATCTTTGGCCAAAAGAAATGTGTAGCAAGTACGTCCTCCGTCTTCTTCACGCCAAAGTGTCCCATTAATCCTCCTCCATGCGCCTCCTGCAACAACAAAAGAGGATAGAGCTAGCTGGAATTCATAGCTTACTAGCACGAAACACAAATCCATCATTAACGACGAACTTGTTCCATGTTCTCCCTTCTTTACAATTCTGTAATACTTCTTTAAATTCAGCATCATGCACATATTGATCTTTGATGGTCTCCAAACCAAATATTTTGAAGTCAAGTTGTGAAAGCATAATATAACGACGAGACAATGCATCAGCAATAACATTTTCTTTTCCCTTCTTGTGTTTAATAACATACGGGAAAGTCTCTATGAATTCAACCCATTTAGCATGTCTATGGTTCAGTTTTGCTTGACTTTTAATGTGCTTCAAAGATTCATGATCAGAATGTATAACAAATTCTTTGGGCCATAAATAATGTTGCCATGTTTCCAAAGTCCGAACAAGAGCATATAATTCCTTATCATAAGTAGAATAATTCATACTAGGCCCACTCAATTTTTCAGAAAAGTATGCAACAGGTTTGCCATCTTGTAATAACACACCTCCTAACCCAATTCCACTAGCATCACATTCAAGCTCAAAAGTCTTATTAAAATCAGGAAGTTCGAGTAAAGGAGCATGTGTCAACTTATCTTTCAATACCGTGAATGCTTCTTCCTGTGCAGTACCCCAAACAAAAGGCACATCCTTCTTTGTAAGCTCATTGAGAGCTGTAGCAATGGTGCTGAAATCTCTCACAAAACGCCTATAGAATCCAGCGAGGCCAAGGAAACTCCTCACGTGTGTGACCGTTTTGGGTTGTGGCCAACTCTCAATAGCTTCAATCTTGGCTTTATCAACCTCAATTCCCTGTGGAGTAACAACATAGCCAAGAAAAGAGACTCGGTCGGTGCAAAAGGTGCACTTTCCAAGGTTACCAAACAAACGTGCATCATGTAGAGCAATAAAAACATCACGTAAATGTTCCATATGTTCTTCCAAAGATCTGTTATAAATCAATATATCATCAAAGTAAACTACCACAAATCGTCCAATGAAAGCACGTAAAACTTCATTCATTAATCTCATGAAAGTACTAGGTGCATTAGTTAACCCAAAAGGCATGACTAACCACTCATATTATCCAAACTTAGTTTTAAATGCTGTTTTCCATTCATCTCCCAATTTCATACGAATTTGATGGTATCCACTACGCAAATCAACTTTGGAGAATATTGTAGAGCCACTCAATTCATCAAGCATATCATCTAGCCTAGGAAACGGATGACGATAACGAATAGTAATATTATTAATGCCTCTACAATCAACACACATACGCGATGTACCATCCTTTTTAGGCACTAGTATAATAGGAATAGCACAAGGACTAAGAGATTCGCGTATATAACCTTTGTCGAGCAGCTCCTGTACTTGACGCATAATCTCCTTCGTCTCCTCTGGATTGGTACGGTATGGTGCACGGTTGGGTAGCGATGCACCGGGAATTAAGTCAATTTGATGCTCAATCCCTCGAGTAGGTGGTAATCCCGGTGGCACGTCTTGTGGAAAGACGTCGGCGAACTCCTGCAAAATGTTATTGACAGCAGGGGGCAAAGAGGAAGGCACGTCCTCGAATGAAAATAATGCCTCTTTGCACACAAAAGCATAGCAAACAGATTTGCTAAAATCTAGCTCATCAATATCAGATTTGGTGGCAAGTAAACATGCACTTTTCAATTTAATTTCAGAAGCAATAGTAGATGGTGTGTTATTATGCTTCATTTGTTGCTCAAATTCTTTTGCCATAATCTGATTTTCACTCTTATTTTTCTCCTGTTTTGCTTTATTAGCTCTATTAATATCATCTTTCAAAATGGAATCAGGAGTCATAGGAAGCAAAGTAATATTTTTATCCTTATGAACAAGAGTATACTGATTGTTTCTACCATGGTGTGCATAATTTTTATCAAATTGCCATGGTCTACCAAGTAATAAGGAACATGCTTGCATAAGTACCACATCACAATCAACATAATCAGCATATGTAGAGATACTAAAATGCACACGAACAGTACGTGTTACCTTAACCTTGCCGCTGCTGTTGAACCATTGGATGTAGTAACGATGTGGATGTGGTCTTATGGTGAGAGATAGCTTCTCCACCATCTCCATGCTAGCCAAGTTGTTGAAACTCCCTCCATCTATGATCACGCGAACAGAACGTTCCTTCACAACTCCCTTTGTATGGAACAAATTATGCCTCTGATTTTGCTCAGCTTGTGTAACCTGCACAGTCAAAACACGTTGAGCAACTAAACATGCATACCTGTCAGCATCTTCAGGAGCCATGTATTGCGTCTCATGATCAGAATCGTCTCCACCGTTTCTTCTCGTGTAATAAGAGCGAAAGTCTCCTCATCATAGTCACTAGCGGACTCATACCCACCATCCTCGGTAGCAATCATCACACGCTGAGATTTGCATTCTCTCGCAAAACGTCCTCTTCCCTTATAATGACAACAAATAATATCACTGGTGTGCCCTGTTGATGCCATGGAAGAAGAATAACTCTATGCAGGCACGAAAGGTGTGCTCTTGGTAGATAATGGTGGTTGTGCTTGCTTCCTTGTATCACGGCTGGAGGTAATAGCTGATGGAGGTGTCGGTGCAGTAGAATGTGTGGAAGTAGAAGATGCACGCGGTGTCCATGATGAAGGTCGACGTGCAGAACAGTTAGTCCGCGCCAATGCCTGTCGATCCTGCACTTCACGTTCAGCTTTAGAAGCAAGATGGAATAAACGAGTGATATTATTATAATCCTTATACTCTAGAATGGTCTGAATCTCTCTATTTAATCCACCCATAAAACATGCAAGCATAGCTTCATTCTCCTCAACAATACCACATCTAATCATGCCATTTTGTAATTCCTGATAATATTCTTCTACATAATTTTTTCCTTGTCTTAAGAGCTTCAATTTTTGAAGTAATTCACGTTGATAATATGGTGGAACCGAACAAGTACGCATAGCAGTTTTCAAAGCAGCCCAAGTAGCTGGAATAGGATATAATATGCAATGTTCAGACCACCAAACACATGCAAAACTAGTGAAAGCACAAACAGCAGCAAAAACACGTCTCTCCTCGGGATATTGTAAACATGTAAAACGTTGTTCAGTTTCTAACTCCCAAGCAAGATATATATCAGGAACATATCTACCCTCAAATGGTGGAATATTCAATTTCAGTTTAGGAAGATGGTCATGTACCTCAGGTGGTGGTGCAGCCCTGCCATTGCGATGATATGCATGAGGACGACCTGGTGGTGGTGGTGCTGGTGGTTGCACGTAGTTCTGATTTTGGTCAACCTCATCCTCGTAATGGTCCTCCACCTCTGCAGTAGCAGCAGGAGCTACGGAAGCATCAACAGCGGCACCAGAAGTTTGACTAGGCTCAAGGAGAACGCGATGTGCTCGTCCCACTTGATTTGGAAGGCGATGTTGTTGTTGTTGTTGTAGAGGTGCGACAGCTGCAGCGGCCGGTGGTGGTGGAAAACGCGAAACAATTCAGCAAACTTGTTATCGAGCTTTGTTTCAAACGTCTTCTCCACGCCATCTATCTTCTCCATGGCATCTTCAAATCTGTTTAGCACATCTTGCACATGTCCACTCATCATTTGCTGAAACTTATCATGAAGCTCCTTGTTCGTCAAGTTCTCCCAGTCAGCCTCGTCGGCTTGTGATCCTGGCATGGTTAGCAGCAATAGAAACACACAAGAATGTGATCCTACAGACTACTAACAAGTGGTGGTGGTGGCGGGTGTCACAAATCCATCAAGCAAATCTCAAATTCTTACCAGTTCTTACCCAGCAACAGGCGGTGATCAGCAACCGATGTAGTCAAAACTCTCAAAGCTTGGATAGAGCGATTACCAGGGAGAGTCAAACGCACGATGTAGATGTATGTGGAGCTGGGAAGGCTTATAATATGGTAGCAAAAAGGGTCAGCAATAATCAATTCAGAGATGCAAAGTTGAATAAACACTCAACGACGGTACTATACAGGTCCTAGGCTAGACCGTGCTAGAGATGCGAGCCTAGAACACTAACAAAATCACATCGCGGCACGTAAACAAGGGAGGAGCACACTCTGAAAAAAAATCTCTTTTTTTCTTCTTTTTTTTGCACTTTTTTTGGCTCCGCGACATTTTTTTCGAAAAAGTCTACAAATGGTCTAAAAACTGCCTAGCCAGAATTTTCCAGACTTAGTTTTCTTTTTTGAGTTTGGAACTATTTTTCTACTGCGGGTAGCACGGATGTTTGGGAGTCCTTCTCTGTCACGACTCGGAGTATGGCGTGATCTGGAAATCCAAAACAGAGTAACAAAACACTGGACTCGGAATAGGACTGGTGGCGGAGATGAATCTGGTGGAACTCGGACTGGTGGCGGAGATGAATCTGGTGGAACTCGGACTGGTGGCGGATATATGTTGCAGGTGGACTCGGATTGGAGTGATGGCGGCGGATATGTGGTGGCCTATATGGACTCGGATTGGCGGTGAATATGTGGTGGTGGTATATGGCAGCGGTGATGAAGTTGGTGCGGTGGTGGTATATGGCAGCAGCGATGATGATGATGCAGTGGTGATATATGGGAACAGCGACGTGACAACCTGTGAACAGAACTCGAAACTCTAAAGGACTAGACGCTAAGACCAGCAACTTGACACGACGATGCAATCGCAAATTCAACAAAGCAAATACAGAAAAGATTATGCAAAGGCTCAGATTGGTTCGGATGGGATGAACTAACCCTAATTTTTTTTGGCTTTTTCGTGGACTATAGGTATGAAGAACAGACTCGATCTAAACTACGAAAAACTGTAAAATCTAACCGAGCAACCTGGAAATCTGATACCACTTGATAGAAGCAAAGATGTCCCGTCTTTCGATGAGATAGTGGCTATCGTTTTGGAGGAAGTCGACTTTGACGACCCGACTACGGACGTGCGAGGACGTCACGCCTTAGCAACCGCTAAACCAACTCCAAGAGGTTATTGACCACACCGGAGCACGATCAACCTGACCTCGAAGGTCTATTTCCTGAAGGCAAACGAAAAACAAGAAAGAAACTAAGATTGCAATCGGGATATTGCGAATATAAGAGGAAAGCTTTATTGATCAAGGTGGGGTTCTGTGACGCCTTTGTCTGGTCGTTGAACACAAACGAAGTACGCGAAGTTGCAGCTATGGCAAACTTTTAATCTAAACAAAACCCAAAGTCTAAACGACGCCCTAAGGGTTGTATATATGGAGAAAGAGAGGGAATTTCGTGGCCCCTTGGAGAAGGGGTCCGAAACCAACCCTAACTCAGTTTTCCCCACACATACGGACTCTAAAAATAGCCTATACTTTACTATTTCGAAATTACATGGGCCTGGCCCAATAATGAGGTGACGTAGGACCTATAATAGCCTCTGGACGTAATTTATGAAGTGGCATCTTGTATATTTTGTCCAAGGCTTCACGCACTCATTATGGTGGCTTCAAAGTCCTGAAATCATCACTTGTAACTCCGTTCTTGTTCCCCTTGAGCATGCCATCATCTCCATGCTTGATCTTGCTCCAATGTTAATCCTTCTTGTCCAAGCTAGGCCTTTCATTTGTAAGCAAGAGAAACGTATCCAATTTAAGCAGCATCATATTCTCATGAACATTAGAATCATTACCAAGAAACGAAAGTACCTGCTAGTTTAATTGGCGTGCGCAAGCTCTAGTAATTGGTCCTGTATATGTGTCAGTTGGGTCTGTGGTTGTAACCTTGTTAGTGATGTCCTCATCATCTATGGACTTTGTTTTGGGTTTACCTCGAACAAAGAAGGGGAGGGATAGCATATTTGTTGTCGTGGATAGGCTCTCCAAGATGGCACACTTTATACCATGTCATAAAAGCGATGATGCTGTTAATGTTGCTGATCTGTTCTTTCGTGAAATTATTCGCTTGCATGGTGTGCCAAATACAATTGTTTCAGATCATGATACTAAATTTCTTAGCCACTTTTGGAGATGTTTATGGGCTAAGTTGGGGACTAAACTACTTGTTAGTACTACTTGTCACCCCCAAACTGATGGACAAACTGAAATAGTCAATAGAACTTTTGAAATTGCTTAGGGCTGTTTTGAAGAATAACAAGAAAATGTGGGAAGAATGCTTGCCTCATATTGAATTTTCTTATAATCGTTCATGGCATTCTACTACTAAGATGTGCCCTTTTGAAATTGTCTATGGTTTCCTACCTCGTGCACCTATTGATTTGTTGCCTCTTCCATCTTCGGAGAAGGTTAATTTTGATGCTAAACAACGTGCTGAATTGATCTTAAAAATGCATGAGTTAACTAAGGAAAATATTGAGCGCATGAATGCTAAATATAAACTTGTTGGAGATAAGGGTAGAAAATGTGTTGTCTTTGCACCTGGAGATCTTGTTTGGTTACATTTGCGTAAGGATAGGTTTCCTAAATTGCGCAAGTCAAAGCTAATGCCACGTGCTCATGGTCCTTTCAAGGTGTTAGAGAAAATAAATGATAATGCGTATATACTTGAGTTGCCTGCAGATTTTGGGGTTAGTCCCACATTTAACATTGCGGATTTGAAGCCTTACCTGGGTGAGGAAGATGAGCTTTCGTCGAGGACGACTTCAATTCAAGAAGGGGAGGATGATGAGGACATCACTACCAAGGTTACACCCAAAGCCCTAACTGACACATATACATGACCAATTACTAGAGCTCGCGCACGCCAATTAAATTACCAGGTACTTCCGTTTCTTGGTAATGATTCTAATGTTCATGAGAATATGAGGCTGCCTAAATTGGATACATTTGTCTTGCTTACAAATGAAGGTTCTAGCTTGGACAAGAAGGATGAACATTGGAGCAAGATCAACCATGGAGATGATGGCATGCGCAAGGGGAACTAGAACGGAGTTACAAGTGATGATTTCAGGACTTTGAAGCCAGCATAATGAGTGCGTGAAGCCTTGGAAGAAATATACAAGATGCCACTTCATAAATTTCTTCGAGAGCCTATTATAGGTGCTGCGTCACCTTATTATTGGGCCAAGCCCATGTAATTTCGAAATACTTGAGTATAGGTTGTTTTAAGAGTCCGTATGTGTGGGGAAACAAGAGTTAGGGTTGGTTTCGGACCCGTCCTCCAAGGGCCACGAAATCCCCCCTCTTTCCCCATATATACAGCCCTTAGGGCGTCGTTTAGACTTTGGGTTTTGTTTAGATTAAAGTTCGCCATAGTTGCAACTTCGCGTACTTCATTTGTGTTCAACGACCAGACAAAGACATCACAGAACCCCACCTTGATCAATAAATCTTTCCTCTTATATTCGCAATATTCAGATTGCAATCATAGTTTCTTGCTTGTTCTTCGTTTGCTTGCAGGAAATAGAACCTCGTGGTCAGGTTGATTGTGCTCCGGCGTGATCAATAACCTCTCGGAGTTGGTTTAGCGATTGCTAAGGCGCGACGTCCTCGCACGTTCGTAGTCGGATCGTCAAAGTCTACTCCACCAAAAACGATAGCCACCATCTCATCGAAAGACAGGACACCTTTGCCTCTATCATGTGGTCTTGTGGTGAGAGATAGCGTCTCCACCATCTCCATGTTAGCCAAGTTGTTACAGCACCCTCCATCAATGATGACGCGAACAGAACGTTCCTTCACAACTCCCTTTGTATGGAACAAATTATGCCTCTGATTTTGCTCCGCTTGTGTGACCTGCACACTCAAAACATGTTGAGCAACTAAACATTCATACCTGTCAGCATATTGAGGAGCCATGTATTGCGTCTCATTTTCAGAATCATCTCCACCGCGTTCTTCATGTGTAATAAGAGCCTAAATCTCCTCATCATAGTCACTAGCAGACTCATAACCACCATCCTCAGTAGCAATCATGACATGCTGAGATGGGCATTTTCTCGCATAGTGACCACGAACAGTGCAACGATGACATGTAACATCATGTGTTCGCCTTGTGGATGTCGTGGATGAAGAAGAGCTCTGCGCAGGACTCCTGGTTGATGGTGGTGGTGCCGGTTTGCTTTTATCACGGCTAGAAGTGACAGATGAAGAAGGCGGTGGTGCAACCGGACGTGTCGAAGTAGATGATGCACGCGATGTCCATGATGAATGTCGACCTGCAGAATAATTAGTTTGCGCCAAGGCCTGTCGATCCTGCACTTCATGTTCAGCTTTGGAAGCAAGATGGAATAAACGAGTGACATTATTATACTCCGTATACTCTAGAATTGTCAGAAACTCTCTATTTAAGCCACCCATAAAACGTGCAAGCATAGCCTCACTATCCTCAACAATATCACATCTAATCAAGCCAGTTTGTAATTCCTGATAATATTCCTCTATAGAATTTTTTCCTTGTCTTAAACACTGCAATTTCTTAAGTAATTAGGGTTGGTAATATGGTGGAACCCAACGAGCACGCATAGCAGTTTTCAAAGCAGCCCAAGTAGTTGGAATATTATCCGGATATAATCTACAATATTCAGACCACCACACACAAGCAAAACTAGTGAAATCACAAAGAGCGGCAGCAACACGTCTCTCCTCGGGATATTTTAAACATGTAAAACATTGTTTGGTTTCTAACTCCCAAGTAAGATATATATCAGGAACATATCTACCCTCAAATGGTGGAATATTAAATTTTAGTTTAGGGAGATGGTCATGATCGCGTACCTGAGGGTGTGGTGCAGCCCTACCATTGCCATTATTGGCTTGTGGATGACCTGATAGTTGTGGTGCTGGTTGTTGCACGTAGTTCTGATTTTGATCAACCTCATCCTCGTAATCCCCCGCGTAATCGTCCTCCTCCTCAGCAGCAGCAGGAGCCACAGAAGTATCAACAACAGCACCAATAGTTTGGCCAGGCTGAAGAGCGACACGGCTCGCTTTGCAGAGGGTGGTTTCGCGATGTGAAGGTGGTTGTTGTTGTTGTTGCAATGGTGCAGCTGGTGGGGGTAGCCGCGCAAGCACTTAAGCGAATTTGGCATCCAACTTTGATGTAGTGTGGAACCCTACGTGGCCGATCTTTCACGAAAAAGAGGGATCCCGAGGAAGAACACTAGGGGCATGAGGAAAAACACAAGAGAGACAAGGAGAAAACACTCAAATCAACCAAGTTAGGTCACGCAAATGCTAGATCCGGGTACACAAAGTGCGATACACGATACACGATCAACTAAGGACGATACTAGTAGCGGTAGTCATCTCCATGAGGAGGTCTTGATGTTCTTCTCCGTATAAGAGGTCCTGAATCCGGTGGATCTTCTCCGAGGAGGCCGCGGTCTCGTAGGAGAGGAACCACTAAGGTTGGGTATGAGCTACCACAAAGCTAACCCTAGATAGTTTAGGTAGAGTGCTATATATAGGCTAGGAGGAGCGAAGGGGTACATGGGCCTCGGCCCAACATCATGCACGCCGGCACTGTCCGGATGATCCGGACGTTTGTCCGGATGATCTGGGCTTCGGGGGTCCGGATGATCCGGGGCGGTGTCCGGATGATCCGGACGTGTCTGATCTGCTGCGGGTGGTCTGGATGTCCGGGGCTTGGTCCGGACGTTCGGGTTCGTCCGGATGATCCGGGCCGGGATCCGGATGATCCGGCTTCAGCTTGGGCTCTCGGGTGTCTTCGGGCACATTTGTCGGATCGTCCGGACGTTTATCCGGATCATCCGGGCCTCGGCCGGATCGTCCGGGACATCGTCCGGATCGTCCGGGCAAGCTGAGTTTCGACCGTTTTTCTCCTCCTGCTTCCTCCTTCGATTCTTCTTATCCCTTGACTTCTCCATGGTTGCTCTCGAGGTGCCTGGGTATGCAAAGAGTCTACGATGAGGGTAGCAGCCATGTCTCATGTGAATCAAAGTGATGTAGAGAGAGGACTGAAGTCACCTCGGTCTCGAGAGCTCGTGCTCGAGCATGTGTCATGGGTCCACTTGGCACTTGGTGAGGCGAAGGTAGGTCCATGGGGATGACCTTGGGATGCTCCGCATCATCTCCCCTCGGGAAAGATCCGACCTCGGATCGAAATCTTCATCACCATGGAAAGTGGAGATCCTTGACGTTGAAGACATCGCTCACGTTGTACTTGTCGCGTGGAAGGTCGAGCTTGTATGCATTGTTGTTGTAGCGTGCTAGCACCTTGAAGGATCCGTCAGCCCGAGGTAGGAGTTTGTACTTGCGCTCGTTGGGGAAACGTTCCTTGCGAAGATGTAGCCATACGAGATCTCCCGGTTGGAACTCCATAGGCTTCTTGTTGGCGTTGATCTTGGATGCTAGTCGATGTACTTGCCTCTCGATCGTTGCCCTTGTATCTTCATGCACCTTCTTGAGATAGTTTGCTCGGGCACTTGCGTCCAAGTTGATGCGTTCTTGTAGAGGTAGAGGTAGGATGTCCAATGGAGACAACGGGTTGAAGCCGTAGACGACCTCGAAAGGGGACTTGCCGGTAGTCGAATGTCTTGCGCGGTTGTAGGCGTACTCGGCGATGGGCAAGCATTGCTCCCATTCCTTGATGTTCTTCTTGATCAATACGCGAAGAAGGGTATAAAGTGTGCGGTTCGTCACCTCCGTTTGGCCATCGGTTTGTGGATGATATGCCGAAGAGAATAGGAGCTTGATGCCAAGTTTGGTGCATAGAGTCTTCCAAAAGTAGCTCAAGAACTTGACGCCCCGGTCCGACACGATCGTCTTGGGCACTCCATGTAGATGAATGATTTCCCTACAAAAGAGATTTGCCACATGTGAATAATCGTCGATCTTGTTACAAGCAATGAAATGAGCCATTTTAGAGAATCTATCCACGACAACAAACACGGAATCTTTTCCATTTTGAGTCCTAGGCAATCCAAGTACAAAGTCCATGCTTATGTCTTCCCATGGATGGAATGGAATAGGAAGTGGCATGTAAAGACCATGAGATTGAGCTTTTGACTTAGCTTTGCGACATGTAGAGCATCGGTTGGTGAGGCGTGAGACGTCACGTAGCATCTTGGGCCAAAAGTAGTTTTTGGAGAGCGTAGCAAATGTCTTGTCGCGACCAAAGTGTCCCATGAGTCCTCCTCCATGAGATTCCTGCAAAAGGGGCAAACGAAGCGAAGACTCGGGAATGCAAAGTTTTTTAGCCCTCAAAAGATATCCATCCTTGATGTAGTAATGTTCCCAAGAAGTGTGAGTCAAACACTTAGCATAAGGATTTGCAAAGAAAGGATCATGCTCATATAAGTCTTTTATGTGCTCAAAGCCAATAACATTCAACTCAAGTATTGTGACAA
The DNA here is from genome assembly GCA_902687465.1 of Secale cereale. Classification (NCBI taxonomy): domain Eukaryota; kingdom Viridiplantae; phylum Streptophyta; class Magnoliopsida; order Poales; family Poaceae; genus Secale; species Secale cereale. The sequence continues at coordinate 342,884,730 of LR738712.1, forward strand.
GCATGCATTTGCGTGAAAGCGCATCCGCCACAACATTTTCTTTGTCTTTGATGTACTTGATGACGTAGGGGAAAGACACAATGAACTCACTCCACTTAGCATGACGCTTGTTCAACTTAGTTTGACCCTTGAGATACTTGAGAATCTCATGGTCCGTATGAAGAATGAATTCATGAGGTCTAAGGTAATGTTCCCAAACGCATAAAACTCTCACCAAGGCATAGAGCTCTTTATCATAAATGGGGTAGTTTAGTTGCGCTCTGAATAGTTTCTCGCTAAAATACGCAATTGGGTGTTTTTCTTGCATGAGCACGCCACCTATGCCGGTACCACTAGCATCACAATGAATCTCAAAAGGTTTATCAAAGTTCGGTAGGGCAAGAAGTGGTGCGTGCGTGAGCAAGTCTTTGAGCTTAATGAACGCGGTGTCTTGCGAAGGACCCCAAACAAAGGGTGCGTTCTTCTTGCTCAAGGCGTGTAGAGGCATAGCAATTGTGCTAAAATCCTTCACAAAACGTCGATAGAAACCGGCTAAACCAAGAAAGCTACGCACTTGTTGGAGATTCGTTGGTTGAGGCCAAGTTTTAACTGCTTCAATTTTAGTTTCATCAACGTGAACACCTTGGGAAGAAACGACGAATCCTAAGAAAACGACCTTGTCAACGCCGAAAGTACATTTTTCCATGTTAGCATATAAGCGCTTTTTCCGAAGGGTTTGCAAAACCATACAAATGTGTGTCACATGGTCCTCAAGGGACTTGCTAAAAACGAGGATGTCATCAAAGTAAACCACTACAAAGACGCCTATGTAGGGTCGTAGAAAAAATGCATAAGACGCATAAATGAACCGGGCGCTTCCGATAAACCTATTGGCATGACAAGCCACTCATATAGCCTAAACTTGGTTTTGAAATCCGTTTTCCACTCATCACCTTCTTGAATGTGAATTTGGTAGTAACCACTTTTAAGATCAATTTTTGAAAAGATGGTGGCACCACATAATTCATCAAGCATGTCATCTAAACATGGGATAGGGTGATGGTATCTAACGGTGATAGCATTTATCAGGCGGCAATCGGAGCACATGCAAAAACTTCCATCTTTCTTAGGCACGAGAATAACCGGAATGGCACAAGGGCTTAAGCTTTCACGTACATGACCTTTGTCGCTGAGTTGTTGTACTTTCCATTGTATCTCCTTGGTTTCCTCGGGGTTGACGTGGTATGGAGCTTTGTTCGGAAGTGGTGCGCCTGGTATGAGGTCAATGCGGTGTTCGATTCCGCGAAGTGGAGGTAGACCCGGAGGTAGCTCATCGGGAAAGACGTCCGAGAATTCCTGCAACAATTTAGACAACACTAAAGGTGGAGGTGGTGAAGTGTTACTAGGTTTGGCTTCCCCTTTGCATAAGAGCACAAGGTGAAAGACACTCGAGGGGCTCTCACACACTTCTCTCATCTCACTTTTGGTGGCGAATAGCACTAGTTGTTTCTTGTCACTCATCGTGGAGTCGCTCATATTTGGGTTGTGGCTCTCACTCTCTTTTTGGTGGTTCACTCTCTCACCATTCTCTCCACGATGGTTGTTAGATAAGTGTTTGTCGGCGGTTACTTGACTTGGAGGCATTGGTCGTAGAACGAACTCCTTCTCTTTCATCTTGAAACTATAGTGGTTCGTTCTTCCATTGTGTGTGACTCCACGGTCATATTGCCATGGTCGTCCAAGAATAAGGTGGCACACGGATATAGGGACCACATCGCACTCAAGTGTGTCCTCGTAGGCGCCTATATTGAAGGAGATTTGCACGGTATGCTCGACTCAAAGAATTCCGTCATCGCTAAGCCATTGGACCTTGTAGGGATGAGGGTGCTTTGACTTCACCAAGTTTAGCTTGTCGCATAGCTCTTCACTATCCAAGTTGTGACAACTTCCTCCATCGATGATAACCTTGACGGAGCGTCCATTGATGCCGGCCTTGGTATGAAAGATATGACATCTTTGATCGTCATCTTGTTGATGTTGGAGCGTCAAGACTTTGGAGACAACGAGGTTGGGACTCGAGTCATTGTCGCAAAACACTTGATGGTCTTTATCTTTGTTCACTTGGCGATGCATAGCTACGTGTTGAAGTGCTTCCATTTCATCGTCGCTCATTGAGTCATAAGATCTGTCATCGTTGATGATCATGGTACGAACGGTCTTGCACTCAAATGACTTGTGGCCTTGCCCTTGGCACTTGAAGCATTTGATGGAACTCGTCTTGGAGTTGTCCTTGGTTGGAGTTGTAGATGATGAAGCTTTTGGCTTGAAGTTTGTTGTAGAAGGTGGCCGACTTGATGTAGTCGCATTCTTGTAGCTTGACTTGTCGCCGAAGTTTGTAGATGGCTTGGTAGAGGTAGGAGTAGCCGAAGACGTTGAAGCTTGGTTGTAGGAGCCGAAGTTCTTAGAGGTGAACTTGGAGTACTTGTAGTCCTCTTGAACTTGTCGCTCCGCTTTGGTGGCTTGATGTACTAGCTCGAGGAGATTGGTGTATGGTTGAAAGTCCGCAATCTTCTTGATGGGATAGTTGAGTCCATTCAAGAATCTCACCATCGTTTGTTCTTCATCTTCTGTGATGTTTGCTCGTATCATGGCAATCTCCATCTCCTTGTAGTACTCTTCAACGGACTTGGTACCTTGCTTGAGGAGTTGTAGCTTCTTGAACAAGTCACGGTTGTAGTGTGTTGGCACGAAGCGTGCTCTCATGACTTCCTTCATTTGAGCCCACGTAGTGATGGTAGGTTATCCTTTGGCTTCTCTTCTTTCGATGATTTGCTCCCACCAAATGAGAACATAGTATTGGAACTCAAGGGAGGCCATAGCAATTTTCTTCTCTTCATCGAAGTTGTGTAAGTGGAAGATCTTATCGAATTTCAATGCCCATGAGAGGTAGTCTTCGGGGTCAATGCTTCCAGAAAACTTTGGCATGGTGAATTTAAGCTTGCCATAGCGATGCTCTTTATCGTTAGCTTGCCTATTGGGAGGGCGTTCTTGATTTCGATGGTTGTCAACCTCATGTTTCTCTTGGCATAGTAGATGTTCATTGTCATGGTGTACTTGCCGAGCTTGCGGTTCTTGGTGAAGTTGTTGCTCTTGTCGCGCTTGAGGAGGTACCTCGTGTTGCATCTGTGCTTGGTGGCGCCTCTCTTGCATCTCATCGCGAAGGAAATCCTCTTCTTGACGATTTTGTCGATTTCGAGTTGCCACATTGCGATGCGAATCACGTAATGCTCGTTGCACCTCAAGAGCTTGAGCTTCTCGACGGTGTTGTGCTAGACGTTGAGCTTCGGCATCTTGTTCTTCTTGGTGTTGACGTGCTCACTCTTGTTGTTGTTGGCGTAGTCTTTGCTGTTCTTGTGCTTGCTCAAGTGCAACTTGGTTTTGACGATGTCGACTTTCTTGTTCATCAAGTAGGTCTTGAGAGCTCTTGTCATGTAGTGGATTCCGGTTGCCATGTCGATCTTGACGTGCGGTTTGATGAAGAGTATTTGATGTAGGGGTACTTGAGCTATCCGTTGAGTCTATGTGATGACTTGAGCGGCTTCGTCTTTGAGAAAATGTGGAAGAAGAACGTCGATTGACTATCAAAGTCCGTAGCGCATCGAATTGAGTAGCCAAGTTGGTGTTGATGATGGCGAATTGCTCTCTTGTTCATGCTTCAAATTGACGTGCGTCGGCGGCAACTTGCTCAATGTGTTCACGCATAGCTTCACCTTCTTGATGGAGAGCTCGTTGGACACCAAAGAGATGTAGTTTGGTGACGTAGTTGTTCGATTCTTGAGGATCATCGAAGAGCGGGTTCGTAGATGTACTTGGCCTATCCATCGTCACAAGCAAGTATGTGAGTGGGAGAAAGGAGAAGACAATACCAAATGTACCTTGACCGAAGTTGACAATGGATCAATCATCACGCAATAATATAACCCGGAAATAGCACTATTGGTACCAAGTCTTGTCGATTCTCACACCTACACAAGTAAAGCTTTTGAGAGGAGCTTGGTTATGATGGTGGAAAAATTCAATGCAAAAAGTGAGTAAGATTCAATGATGTTGAAGATGATTCACAATTGGCTCATGCAACAAGTAGATCACAAGCAATAGGTAGTACACGGAACACACGCACGGATAGATAAATGTGGTTGTGCAACCAAAAGTGAGCGAAAAATGTGGAGTCCACGGAAAATGCTCGTGTTGCACAACGCTAGGGAGACGCTAATCGATTGCTTAATAGGCGGATACGCACTTGTGCACGACCTATAAGAGCAATGTAACGACTTCCTATCACAAGTATGCTATGAGTGTATGATGTGTCATTGCTTTTAGCACAAGATGAAGTATTGCTATCTCATATGATCTCTTTGGATGCAAGGCGCTTGATGCTATTATTCTTTTGCTTATAAGCTTTGGATGGCTCTTTTGCTTAAAAGCTAGTGAGCTCTTTCTTTGGCCACTTATGCATGCTTCTCCGATCAAGGTAGCTATTGTGTATGCGGAACACTCTTGTGTCACACGGAGATATGATGATGTAGTATGCAATATCTATGACTATCACTAATGTGCGGAAGTGTCGTGGCCCGGCAATACTCAAATGGCTAGTCTGGGTAGGAAAGCTACACAAAATGGTCGATGAGGGTCCATCAATGCAATTGCAAAGTAGTAAGTGAAGTGTCGTCGATGTTACCGTCCTTGTCGAGGTTGAGAGGTGTTCTTGTCGATGTCGTTCCGCTCCGAGATAGCCGAAACACAAATGGAAACGGAGAAAACCACAACTCAAATGATCCAAGACACAAAGAGGGAAGACCGTAGAGATGTTGGTTAGGCAATGCTGATGGGGGGGTGGATATGTCGTGGGTATAGCGGAAGTGGTGTCTAGGGTTTTTGCGGTGGCGGAAATGTGGCGAAGAAAAACTGCAAAACGCAGTTTCGACAGGGTTGGCCGGATGATCCGGATGTATGTCCGGATGATCCGGGTTTGTCAAACCTTGTGGGATGAGCTCGGGTAAGAGGTGGAAAAAGTATTTTTCTCGGATTTTCGGTGGTTTTTGAGGTGGGGGAGGTGGGGAGAAGGATAATCCACTTGTCACACAACTCAACCACGAATCACAATCAACAAAATCTCATCAAAACACACAAATCACAAAAAAATGTGGGGCTATTTTTGTGGGGATTTTCGAATTTGGACGAAAAACAACAAAAACAAGCTAGAAAACAAGGTGTGGGGCTCCAAATTCGTGATCAACCAAGGCTCATTGATGCGGAGCATCCTATGGACATCACCATGTCACGAGTCCGTTCGGAAAGTGACACGTGCAACCTCTACTTCTCATACATAAAGGTGAATCTTCTCCTTTACACGTGTTCACTTGACCCTTTCGAGGATGGTATACTACTTGACACTCCACTCGTATGCATGCATAGGTATTTTCGGAGCTTCACGGACGACGACGAGGAGCGCAAGAGCCAAGGAACGCCTACACCATCCGTGAGGGAAGCGTGGAAGCGAAGACGAAGAAGAAGCGCATGTCCAGTCCGCAACGGGCGGTACTACCGCCCGAGGTCCGGTACTACCGCCCTGCCTGTGTGCAGCCGCAGGCTTTTGGGGCCTTGTATCCCTCTCCACTTACCCCTTCGTGGCTTAGACTATAAATAGACCACCCCCACCTTCTTTCGAAGGGTAGAAAATATGATAGCTCATTTGTATGTGAGCTTTGCTCCTACCTTCTCCTCTTGAGAGAGAGAGACTACTCCATTGGAGGCCAAGACCTCCATCTTTGAGAAGACCCCTAGTGGATGCAAGACCCCTTCTAGGGAAGAATCCTTGTGGATTATCAAGACCTCTCTCTCCTCATAGGATTGGGATGAACTCTACCATGTATCTTATTTCCCTTTGATTGTTCTTGTACCTTGTGGATCTCATGTGTTTGTGAGTCTAGTGGATGTGTGATTTGGGCTTGTTCTTGAGAGTTTTCCCCTTGTGTTCTTCTTGTTCTTGAGGGATTCCCCTCCAATTCGTGAAAGATCTCCACCTTGGGTTCCACCCTACAACATCATGGTATCTAGAGCTATGGTTTCTCACGAAATTGGAGCCCACCTTCTTGTTTTCTAGCCTAATTTTGTTGTGTTCTTGCCCAATTTCGAAATCCCCACCAAAAATAGCCCCAATTTTTTTGTGATTTGTTGGTTTGATGATATTTTGTTGATTCTGATCCATGGATTTGCTTGGTTTCGAGTGGATCTAGCATCTCCCCAAGTTTCACCACTTTCCATCCACGAAATCCATCCAATTTTGCCCTCGAAATCATCCATTTCCGCCCCAAATTTGCCCTGATCCCGATCTGGGAATTTTTCCCGACACCAGCGGTACTACCGCCCCTTCAAGCGGTACTACCGCCTATAACCACAAGCGGTACTACCGTCTACAAGCGGTACTACCACCCGCACAGTTTCAGCTGTCCAAGTTTCACCTTTTTGACCATAACTTTCACTCCCGAACTCCGATTTGAGTGTTCTTTGGCTCGTTGAAAAGCTAGCAACGTGCCCGAGCTGTTCATCTTGGTTTTACCACCATTTGACTCCATCAAATTTTGTCAAATTTGGCATGTTGCCTAGGCCCTCCACCATATCATCCACCATACCACCATAACTTTCCGCAACTAACCCCATTTCGACCCATATAGCATTTTCGGTTGTTTGAGTAGTGACTTGAGTCTCCTAAGGTGTTTCGGGTACTTAGGGACGAGTTCTTCTTCATAAAAAACCACCACCACTTCCACATTGCCATCTTCGACACCACCACCATCGCTTTCCGCTACCACCATTTGACTTTGGCCTTTGAGATTTTGAGTTGTGGTTTTTCTGTTTCCTAAGGTGTTTCGGCTAATTAGGAACGGGTCGCCATCGACAACATCGCCTCTCATCATCATCATCGGACGGTAACCTCGACGACACCATTGTATATACCCCTTGCAATTGCATTGTTAACCCCTAGCCCATTTTGCGTCACTTGCCCATCGAGACTAGCCATTTGAGTATTGCCGGCAACGTTACTTGTGCACATTAGTGGTCATCGATATACACCATCCATTGCATATATACCGTATCATATTGGTATCGTCTTGCTATCTTAGTACCATCCCTCGTGTGCCACAAGATTGTCCCCGCATATACACAATTGCTATCTTGGTTTGTGCATTTCGCGTAGTGGCCATATCAAAAAAATAAGCTTTTAAGAAAAAGAAAAAGAGAGCAAAGAGCTTGTAAGAAATAGCCATAGCATCGCCACATTGCATATCATACTACCATATTGATCATCTTGGATCATTGTGTGCGAAACACCGGAACATCATACACATAGCATACTTGGGATAACAAGTTCATACATTTTGCATCTTATAGGTTGTGCACAAGTGTCGTATCCGCCTATTGAGCAATCGTGCTAGTGTCTCTCTTGAGTTGTGCAACACGAGCGTTTTCCGTGGATTCCACATTTTGTGCTCATTCCTTGGTTGCACGACCACATTTATCTATCCGTGTGTGTGTTTCCGTGTGCCACATATTGCTATTGGTCTACTTGTTACATTTGCGAATTTGTGAATCTCTTTCAACATTATTGACTCTTTCTAACATTTTGCATCAAATTTTTGTGCCACTTATCCTAAACGAGCCACTCCATAAGCTTTAATTTGTAGGTGTGAGTGAACAAGTCCGGTACCAATTCCACTGTTCTTTCATTTCACTTTGAGTGAAACGAGATACATCCTCAACTTTGGGAAATGGTATCTTGGTATTGTTTATCTCATTTCCTACTCACCCTATACTCGAGTCTTGTGATGGATAGGCAAAGCACATCATCTCCGGTCTTCTACATCGATGGCGCAAACAACTAAATCCACGTGCAAACCATCGGACTACAACGAGCAATGCAAGAGCGCATCGACAACATCGCCATCGACTTCCGACACATGGTGGCCGACATCAAGTCTTCTTCCGCTTCATCATCTTCTCGGCGGCGACGTTCAAGTCAAAAACATCATGTGCACGACGACGACGAACGACACCGTCATCATGAAGATGCTCGACACGCGCACAAATACAAGTCCGATCAAGCTCTACTTCACTCAAAGGCCAAACTTTAAGAGAACATAAGAAGAACGCGAGACAGGAACCACCAAGACGGCGCTACGGCTACAACCACCACTTCGGCATCTTCGCCAAGTGTTCTCGAGGCATCTTCGCCTTTGGACGTACGACATCTTCGCCTACATCCAGTGAGTTCATCTACATCGACATATTCGGCCTTCATCGACGACGACTACGAGATGGTTGAGCATGGGATTTTCCCTTCGACCACGACGACGTATGATGACTTGAGTGACTTTTGCCACCATATGGAGAGTGAGAGTGACTTCACCACTAGCCCCATATATGATGAGATGCCCCATTTCACATGTGAGTAGAGCCACCACCACCACCACCACTTGAGTGAGATGAGTGACTCCACCATATGTGACTATGAGTGCACCTACCTTGAGGGAGTGAGTGAGCCACCACCACATAGAGAGAGTGGGGAAGTTGATAGGGCGCATGAGGCCGTTTGCATTTCTAACAACTTGACATCTACCTCTATTGTGTCTTCTCATTTGGTGCTAGGTCCCATATATGATGATGCGCCGATCCGCGACGACTTCGTCCTTCCTATCGACAAGACGATGGCCATGGTGGAATATGATGCACCCCCCACATGGTTCCATCACGATGAAGATGACCACCATTTGGTCTTTGCCACCTCACCTACACCACTTGATTGGAATGAACAAGGTAACATAGGTGATGGTGCTTCTCTTGTCCCACTAGTGGACTCTCTTGACATTGATTCCTCCCATGATTATGATCACCTTATGGATTCACCACATACTAGGTCTTATCCATGCTTAGACATGCCACCTATCTATGATGAATATGATGATGAGCATGTTGAGTTGCCTAGTTGTGATGCTATGCTCCATAGGATATCATGTGAAAATTATTTTGGTCACATCATGTTCGAGAACCCTCTAAACTTGTCATATGCTATGAGTGAGATCTCCCATATTGCATCTTTTCAATCTCAACATAGTAACTATGCATTCCCCATTAAAGTAAATCATATTTGCACTTGTGGCATAGATGACAAGATGATGGTCATTGGCTTTTGTTTTTCATGCGATGATATTGCCATGCTTCCTTTACATGATTTGCGCAATTCATCTACTATGCCATGCCATGAACACATTGTTCCAAATATGCATTGTTTTGGATGTTGTCAATATTCTCCATATGATGTTTCCACTATTTCTCATGAGGATACCCCCATAGTTTCCTCATACATGTTAGGAGATTTTGATTCATCATATCCATTGCATGATTCCCATACTTGTGTGCACCATATGCTCCCCATGAATGAAAATGATATTGATGTGCCATATACTTGCATTCTGAATTTGTGTCATCATCGTGTCCTACACAATAACTATTCTTTCATGATGGATGACACGTTCTTATACCATGCATCAAATTTTTTTAAGCGATGCTTATCTTGTGCTAACTCACACATGCACATCATGATGAATGATGTGTACATTTACCACGCACACACTTTCTTTGGTTTGTGTCTCTTTTGTGTAGGAACACATGAATACTTGTCAACCTCACAATCTCCTGAGTTGACAAAACGAGCTCTAGAGAGCAACGATGACTTGGGATCACATGGATTGCATTTCCCACCGCTCTCCTCACGCAAGGACTTCGCGCATTTCTTCTACATGGCTCTCACATGGTTATTGGTTCTTGTTCATTATATATTATATGTCCATCTTGCCATGTTCACTTTGCATGATATGCTCATTCTTATGCCTTTGCCATGCATTTGTGACCCATGCTTTGCATTACACATGATGATTGATTCTACTACTTGTATGTGTATTTGCAAGCTTCGTGGAGATATTGCTTGTTATTGCCATGTTTGCTATGTGCCCCATGCCTACGATGATACTATGATCTTGCTTTGTGTTCATGCTCACGATATGTCATGTGCATTGCCTATATCTCTTATTTGCTCACATGACTTGATTGCCATGATTTCCTCTAGTGTGTTGCATCTTCGCTCCACTAGTTTGCACGACTTCATTTCTATGCTTTCTCATGTTGCATCCAATTCTTGGATTTCTTGTCCCTATCATATGCTTGGTTGCAACAATGTCATCTCTTCACATCTGCCATGTCCCATTGCTTGTCACATGCTTCACTTGATTGCCTCACACATGTTGAGAAGTTGCTCTTTCTTTTGTGTTGAGTGCCACACGTCTTTCACTACACCCTATGCACGTTATGCTTGGATTGTCTTGCACTTGACTCATGTGTTTAGACACTTAATTTTATTTGGTGTTGTGAATGATTCCTATGCCTACCATACACCTTTCATTGAGCGCTTTATGCATGCTTGCTACGACTTTGAGGTTGATGCTTACTCCCTTGTCGCACATATGTGCATCTCTACCTCACATTTACATGCTTGTTTCCATGATGAAATTGATTGTGCTCAATTCATATGCTTACATTCCATGCCACTCTTGTTTGTCAAACCCTATGCTATGCTTGATGACAACACTTTTTGGGTGAATCACCTCTTGAATGCTTGGTTTTGCACTAATGCTAACCACATTTGTTTTTCCAAGTGATTGTTGTTCTTGCTCCTTTTGAAGGAATCACTAGACTGTGCGACATTGGAGAGTGACAACTTTGAGCTTCAACATGATGAGTACTTGGTGATCGTCCACTTCTACACGCCGATGCCATCTCTTTCCCATGGTGATTTGGTCCTCGATCCGAGGTCGGATCTTTCCCAAGCGGGAGGGGATGATGCGGAGCATCCTATGGACATCACCATGTCACGAATCCATTCGAAAAGTGACACGTGCAACCTCTACTTCTCATACATAAAGGTGAATCTTCTCCTTTACACGTGTTCACTTGACCCTTTCGAGGATGGTATACTACTTGACACTCCACTCGTGTGCATGCATAGGTATTGTCGGAGCTTCACGGACGACGACGAGGAGCGCAAGCGCCAAGGAACGCCTACACCATCTGTGAGGGAAGCGTGGAAGCGAAGACGGAAGAAGAAGCGCATGTCCAGTCTGGAACGGGCGGTACTACCGCTCCCAAGAGGCACTACTGCCTACAGGCGGTACTACCGCTCCCAAGAAGTACTACCGCCCGAGGTCCGGTACTACCGCCCTTCCTGTGTGGAGCCGCGGGCTTTTGGGGCCTTGTATCCCTTTCCACTTACCCCTTCGTGGCTTAGACTATAAATAGACCGCCCCCACCTTCTTTCGAAGGATAGCAAATATGATAGCTCATTTGTATGTGAGCTTTGCTCCTACCTTCTCCTTTTGAGAGAGAGAGACTACTCCATTGGAGGCCAAGACCTACATCTTGGAGAAGATCCCTAGTGGATGCAAGACCCCTTCTAGGGAAGAATCCTTGTGGATTATCAAGACCTCTCTCCTCATAGGATTGGGATGAACTCTACCATGTATCTTATTTCCCTTCGATTGTTCTTGTACCTTGTGGATCTCATGTCTAGTGGATGTGTGATTTGCGCATGTTCTTGAGAGTTTCCCCCATGTGTTCTTCTTGTTCTTGAGGGATTCCCCTCCAATTCATGAAAGATCTCCACCTAGGGTTCCACCCTACAACACTCATGATACCATAGATGATGTAGGGTGGAACCCTACGTGGCCGATCTTTCACGAAAAGGAGGGATCCCGAGGAAGAACACGAGGGGCACGAGGAAAAACACAAGAGAGACAAGGAGAAAACACTCAAATCAACCAACTTAGGTCACACAAATGTTAGATCCGGGTACACAAAGTGCGATACACGATACATGATCAACTAAGGACGATACAAGTAGCGGTAGTCATCTCCGTGAGGTTGTCTTGATGTTGTTCTCCGTATAGGAGGTCTTGAATCCGGTGGATCTTCTCCGAGGAGGCCGCGGTCTCGTAGGAGAGGAACCACTAAGATTTGTTATGAGCTAACACAAAGCTAACCCTACATAGTATAGGTAGAGTGTTGTATATAGGCTAGGAGGGGCGAAGGGGTACATGGGCCTCGGCCCAACATCATGCACGCATGCACTGTCCGGATGATCCGGACGTTTGTCTGCATAATCTGGGCTTCAGGGGTCCGGATGATCCGAGGGGGTGTCCGGATGATCCGGACGTGTCTGATCTGCTGCGGGTGGTCTGGATGTCCGGGGCTTGGTCCGGACATTCGGGTTCGTCCGGATGATCTGGGTCGGGATCCGGATGATCCGGCTTCAGCTTGGGCTCTCGGGTGTCTTCGGGCACATTTGTCGAATCGTCCGGACGTTTGTCCGGATCATCCGGGCTCGGCCGGATCATTCAGGACATCGTCCGGATCGTTTGGGCAGGCTGAGTTTCGGCCGTTTTTCTCCTCCTTCTTCCTCCTTCGATTCTTCTTGTCCCTTGACTTCTCCATGGTTGCTCCCGAGGTGCCTGAGTATGCAAAGAGTCTCCGATGAGGGTAGCAGCCATGTCTCACGTGAATCAAAGTGATGTAGAGAGAGGAGTGAAATCACCTCGGTCTCGAGAGCTCGTGCTCGAGCACGTGTCATGGGTTCACTTGGCACTTGGTGAGGCGAAGGTAGGTCCATGGGGATGACCTTGGGATGCTCCACATCAAACTTGGTGTCAATTGACTTCTCAATGCCATCCATCCTCGCTAGTGCATTGTCAAAACTGATCATCACATCTTCTACCTGTTGACCCATCATTTGCTGAAATTTATTATGCAACTCCTTGTTCATCATGTTCTCCCAGTCAGTCTCATTGACTTGTGATCCTGGCATGCTTAGCAGCAATAGAAACACACAAAAATATGATCCTACAGATTACTAGAAAATGGTGGTGGTGGGGCGTCACAAATCCGTCAAGCAAATCTCAAATTCTTACCAGTTCTTACCCAGCAGCAGGTGGTGATCGGCAACCATGGTAGTCAAAACTCTCAAAGCTTGGATAAAGCAATTTCCAGGGAGAGTCAAACGCACGACGTAGATGTATGTAGAGCTGGGAAGGCTTATAAGATGGTAGCAAAAAGGGTCAACAATAATCAATTAAGAGATGCAAAGTTGAATAAACGCTCAACGACGGTACTATGTTGGTCCTGGGCTAGACCATACTAGAGACGCGAGCCTAGAACACTAACAAAATCATGGCGCTGCACGTAATCAAGGGGAAAGCACACTCTTATTTTTTTCGCCTCTTTTTTTTGCGCTCCTTTTTTTTTGCCGAAAATCACTATAATGGCGAGTGTCTCAACACTCTTCCCAAGTCATACTAAGATGATAGGCACAAAAAAAATTGACGATTTTTTTTCGGAATCAGGGCAGCGACGACGAAAAAGTGCGGTAAAAAACAGTATGATGGCACGTGTCTCAAAAGACTCTGAAAATCCTAAAAACGGGATAGGGAAAAAATATTTTCTCCTGCCGAAATTTTGGCCTAAAAACTGTCCGGGGTCTCCAGACTCTTCTTTTTCGAGACGTACGCAGGCAAGGAAACACGAATCCGAAACTAGATGGATCTCGAGAACAATCCTAATATGAAAAGAACTCGGATTTGTGGTGGATATATGGTGGGTAGGACATGACAGAGGTGGTGGGATATGGCAGTGGTGGTGGGATATGGCAGCGGTGGTGGTATGGCAGCAGCGATGAATATGGTGCGGCGGCGACGTGACAAACTGTGACAGAACTCGAAACTCTAAAGGACTAGACACTAAGACCAGCAACTAGACACGACGATGCAACCGCAAATTCAACAAAGCAAAACCCTAACAAAATTATGCAAAGGCTCAGATTAGTTCGGATATGATGAACTAACCCTAATAAAAAAATTGGCTTTTTCGTGGCCTATCCATCACCGCAAGCAAATATGTGAGTGGGAGAAGAGAAGAACTATTGCAAATGTACCTTAACCTAAGTTGAAGATGGATCAATGATCACTCAATAGTGTAATCCGGAAATAACACAATTGGTACCAATTCTTGTCGATTCTCACACCTACACAAATAAAGCTCTTGGAGGAGCTCGGTGAGGAGAGTGGAACAAAATTTATGCAAGTTGTTGGTAAGACTCAATGATGTTGAAAATGATTCACAAATAAGCAAATGTAACAAGTAGACCAATAGGAAAGTGGGCACACGGAAACACATGCACAGATAGATAAATGTGGTTGTGCAACCAAGGATGAGCGAAAAATGTGGAGTCCACGGAAAATGCTCTTGTCGCACAACACTAGAGAGACACCAACCGATTGCTCAAAAGGCAGATACGCACTTGTGCATGACCTATAAGAGACAAAACCCAACGACTTTCTATCACAAGTATTGATGCGGAGCATCCCACGATCATCCCCATGTTCACTTTGACATGACCTCAAGTACCCACTATTGGACACAAGGTTGATTCGCTCCTCTCCAAACCTTCACTTTCCACATGTGAGACATGGCTACTACATCATGCATGGACCTTGTGCATACCCAGTTACATCCGAGACGACCATGGAGAATCCAAGGACCAAGGCCAAGCATGGAAGAGGAGAAGAAAGAAGGAGAACGGACAAGACAGAAGATGCCCGGATGATCCGGACCCCCAGCCAGACGATCCGGACCCCCGCCCGGACGATCTGGGTAATGTGCCGAAGACACCCGAAGCCTGCATGACGAAGCCGGATCATCCGGACGGCCGCCCGGATCATCCGGACCACCGACACCCAGATCATCCGGGCCACCATCTGGCTCATCCGGACCCCCCCTGTGCGCGTGACTTGGGCCGAGCCCGTGTACCGCTTCGCCCCCTCACTTACCCCCTCGTGGCTTAGACTATAAATAGACCCCATCCTCCTCCATTTGAGGGTTAGCTTAGGTTTAGCTCATTTGAAACAGAGCTTTGCTCATCCACTAGTGGTTCATCTCCTTGGGAGTGACTGCAGTGCCTCCACGGAGAAGATCCACACGGATTCAAGACCTCCTTCACGGAGAAGATCCCACGGGATTCCCCAAGGCCTCCTCACGGAGAAGAACCGGTTACCCTATGTATCGTCCCTTGTTGATAATGGATCTTCTATCTCTTTGTGTTTCGAGGATCTAGCATATGTGTGACTTGTTCTTGTTGGTTTGAGTGTTTCTCTCGTGTTTTCCCTCGTGTTCCCCCTCGTGTTCTTCGTGGGATCCCCTCCATTTCGTGAAAGATCATCGTAGAACGGGTTGACCCCGCATCATATGGTATCATGAGCCACGGTTTCTCACGAATTTGGAGCCTCCCCACCGTTTTCTAGCCTATTTTTGTTGTGCTCTTCCCCGAATTCAAAAATTCCCCACCAAAAAATAGCCCCAATTTTTTTTGTGATCTGTTGGTTTGATGAGATTTTGTTGATTTTGATCCATGGATTCGCTTGGTTTTAAGTGGATCTAGCATCTCCACAAGATTCCCCACTTTCCATCCACGAAATCCTCTTAATTTTGAGCCCAAAATCATCCATTTCTGCCCAAATTCGTCCCCGAGAGGAAATTCCGAGCGGAGTTGACCCGCCCGGATCATCCGGACGAAGTCCCGGGTCATCCGGACACCTCCCGGATGAGCTGGACATTCTCCCGGATGTCCGGGTAATCCGCGCACCCGAAAAACAGAACCGGAACTGACGAACCCGGATCATCCGGACGTACTCCCGGATCATCCGGACAAAGCCCGGATGAGCTGGATTTTCTCCCGGATGTCCGGGTAATCCTGAAACTGACGCGACTGAAATTTTGTTTTGGCCATAACTAATTCATCCGAAGTCCGTTTTTAACGTTCTTTAGCTCGTTTTGAAGCTCTTGACATCCCCCATTGCACAAAAATACTACCATCATCATTTGAATCAATCAAAATTTGTAAAATTTGGCAAGTTTGCCTAGGCCTTCCATCATATCATCCGCTTAGCCACCATAGCCTTCCGCAACCTAACCCATTTTGTCCACCATAGCATTTGTGGTTGCTTGAATAGTGATTTGAGTCTCCTAAGGTGTTTAGGCTACTTAGGGACAATTGCTTCTTCATCAACCACCACCACCACATCCGCATACCTATTTCCCACCATACATTTCCGCCACCCAAACCTAACCCAATTTTGTTTGAGCTGTGGCTTGTGTCTCCTAAGGTGTTTCGGCTACTTAGGGACGGTCACGATAACTCCGACACGCATAACCCATCATTTCACTTCCGCTTTGCCGAGTGCACAACCACCACTGCTTTCCCACTACCACCATTTGACTTTTGTCCTTGAGATTTTGAGTTGTGGTTTTTTCCGTTTCCTAAGGTGTTTCGGCTAATTAGGAACGGGTCTACATCAAGAACACCGCCTCTCATCATCGACTCGGATGGTAACCTCGACGACATCATTGTATATTCACCCTTGCCATTGCATTGTTAACCACTAGGCCATTTTGCGTCACTTACCTATCGAGACTAGCCTTTGAGTATTGCCGGCAACGTTACTTGTGCACATTAGCGATCATCGACTCGCGCTTCCACTGTATACATACCATATCATCTTGGTATCATCATATCATCCCTTGTGTCACAAGATTGTTCCCACATATACACAATTGCTATCTTGGTCTGTGCATTTCGCATCGTGGCCATAAAAAAAAGAGAATAAACTTTTAAGCAAAAAGAGAAAAGCAAAGAAGCTTCTAAGCAAGAGCCATAGCATCATACCACATTGCATATAATATTGCCATATCTGATCATCTTGGATCATCTTGTGTGCTAAAAGCACCGGAACATCATACACAAATAGCATACTTGAGATAGGAAGTTGCTACATTTTGCATCCAATAGGTAGTGCACAAGTTCGTATCCGCCTATTGAGCAATCGGCTAGCGTCTCTCTAGTGTTGTGCGACAAGAGCATTTTCCGTGGATTCCACATTTTCACCTCAATCCTTGGTTGCACAACCACATTTATCTATACGTGCGTGTGTTTCCGTGTGCCACATATTGCTATTGTCTACTTGTTTCACTTGCGAATTCGTGAATCTCTTTCAACTTTATTGACTCTTGCTAACATTTTGCATCAAATTTTTGTGCCACTATCCTCACCGAGCTCCACCATAAGCCTTACTTGTGTAGGTGTGAGAAACCGACAAGAATTGGTACGAATTGTGATATTTCCTTGTTCCACATTTGAGTGATCATTGATCCATCTTCTACGTCGGTCAAGGTACATTTGGTCTAGTTCTTCTCTTTCTCCCACTCACCACTACTTGAGTCTTGTGATGGATAGGCAAAGCATTTCACCTCCGCTCTTCGACATCGACGGCGCGAACAACTACATCCACGAGCAAACCATCACACTACAACGAGCAAAGCAAGAGCGCTTGGGCAACATAGCCATCGAACTACGACACTCCGAGACAAGGACAATGGCTTCCTTCGACGACATGTGCGACTCCTTCAACAAACAAATGGCGGAGCTCAAACACTTGGTGGTCGATTACAAGTCTTCTTCCCCTTCGTCATCTTTTCGGCGGCGACATTCAAGTCACAAGTCTTCGGAGCGCCAACATGATGCAAGTGCAAGTCTTCCACGTCCACACCGCCATGGCGACCATCGACATAGTCATGAAGGGCAAGTCGCCTCCAAGCATCATGTGCACGACGACGACGAACGACATCTACCAAGAGCTCAAGCACTACAACGACACCATCAAGATGAAGATGCTCGAGACGCTCAAACATACAAGTCCGAAGACGCTCTACTTCACACCAAGCCCAAGCTTCAAGAGCACATAAGAAGACCGCGAGACAAGCACACCCAAGACGGAGCTACGGCTACAACCACCACTTCGGCATCTTTGCCAAGTGCTATCAAGGCATATTCGCCTTCGGACGTACGACATCTTCGCCTACTTCCCATGAGTTCTCCTACATCGACGTCTTCATCATCAAGGCGATCATCTACGAGCGACGGCGACAAGACGGTTAAGCATGGGCCATCCCCTTCGACCAAGGCGACGAGCATGAACCTCTTCGACGCCATGAAGACACCACCCATATTGGACTCCTACTCCGGGTCAAGCTACGCGAGCAAGCATGAGACCTTCTCTTTGACCTCGGAGGAGCGTGATGGTTTGCCACACCCTACGGCATTCATCTTTGGAGGCGTTACGTATGAGGAAGTTGAGCATGGAGACTATTGCACCTACACCTCTTCGAAATCCACATATGACAAGATGCCCCAATTCCCAGGTGAGGGGAGCCACCACCACATGAGTGATATGAGTGACTCCACCATATGTGACATTGAGAGTATTTCCTTTGAGAGGATGAGCTACTAGCCCCATACATGAGAGCATGCCAATTCTCCTATGTGAGGTTGAGAGCCATTTGAGTGACTCCACCAACCATACGAGTGAGAGCATCCAAGAGGGATTGAGTGAGCCACAATACTTAGTGAGTGATGTAGTTGATAGGGCACGTGAGGCCACTATGATTTCTAACGACTTAACCTCTACTCCGAGTGTGTTTTCTTCGGTGCTAGGTCTCCTACAAGAGGACATGCCTACCCTCGACGAGTCCGTCCCTCCAACGGACAACCCGATGGCCATGGTGGAAGAATATGCACCACCCACATTGTCCCATCATGATGAAGAAGAGCATGATTGGATCTTGAACACCTCACCTACAACGCATGATCGACACTCCAAAGGTAAAATAGGTGAAGGTGATGCTCTTGTCCCACTAGTGGACTATCTTGAGAATGATTGCTTGCATGATGTTGACACACCTATTCCCATGCTTCATGCTAGTGCGACCTCATCATGTCATGACTTACCTATTTATGATGAATATGATGATGAGCAAGTTGAGTTGCCTAGTTGTGATGCCATGCTCCATAGGATATCACGTGAAAATTATTTTGGTCACATCATGTTCGATAATCCTTTGAACTTGTCATATGCTATGAGTGAGATCTCACATATTGTATCATTTCAATCTCAACATAGTAACTATGCATGCCCCATTAAAGTAAATCCTATTTGCACTTGTGGCATAGATGACAAGATGATGGTCATTGGCTTTTGTTTCTCTTGCGATGATATTGACATGCTTCCTCTACATGATTTGTGAAATTCATCAACTATGACATGCCATGATCACATTGTTCCCGATATGCATTGTTTTGGATGTTATCAATATTCTCCATGTGATGTTTCCATTGATGCTCATGAGGAGACCCCCATAGTTTCCCCATACATACTAGGAGATCTTGATGCATTCCATACCTTGCATGATTGCCATGATTGTGTGCACCATATGCATTCCATGAATAACAATGCTCTACTTATTTCTTGTGATGCATTACACATTTCGAGTCTCCATTATGCCATACATAACAACAAACCTCTCATGATGGATGACATGTTTCTATATCACGCATCTCATTTATTTGAGCATTGGCTATTATGTGCTAACCAACACATGCACGTGCGCATCATGATGGATGATGTGTACATATACCACGCATACACAATTTTTCCTTTGTCTTTGTTTTGTGTAGGTACTCATGAACATTTGTCAACCTCACAATCCCATGAGTTGACAAAACGAGCTCTTGAGAGCAACGACGATTTGGGATCCCGTGGATTGTCCTTACCACCATTATCTTTGCGCAACCACTACGCCCATCTCTTTTACTTGGCTCTCACACGACTTTGGGCTATTTAGCACTTGTTACATTATTCCCATTCTATCGTATTCACTTTGCATGCTATGCCTCTTGCTATGTCTTTGCCATGCAATTGTGACCCTTGCTTGCCTTTACACATGATTCACCATTATGCTACTTCTATGTGTATTTCCATGCTTGGTGGAGATACTTGTAGCTATTGCCATGATTCCTATGTGCCGCATGCTATTGATGCTTATTGTGTTAGGAGAGTCATGATGTTCCATTGCTATTTACATATGTCCTCTCGCCAATACATTGATCCTATTTTGCTCCTATCTTGCTTTCATGCTTGTGCTATGCCATGTGCATTATTCCTGCCTACTATTTGCACACATGCCATGATTGCCATGATTCCTACTAGTATGTTGCATCTTTGCACTACTAGCTTAGAGCATCTCCAACAGCCGCGCTATACTAGCGCCGCGCCGCAAAAAACGCCATTTTAGCGCGCGCGCAACGCGTCGGATAGCTCCAGCGGGCGCGCAAAAAATGCGCGCGCGCTAAAACGAGTTGGGCGCGCTGGTGAATGCACCATCCCGCGCTGTTGATTTGGTGCGTTCACTTCCGCGCGCGGCACACTCTCGCGCGCGCGCGAACTCTCATTTCTTCTTTCTTCCACCCCCGCGCGCCGGCTCTCCCGCGCTCGTTCCTCTCCCGCGCTCGCTCCCCATCCGGCCGCGCCGCCGCCGCCGCTCGCGCCCCCGGCGACCTCTTCCCCAGCCTATCCCGGCGCCGCCCCCGCGCCCGCCGGTGACTCGCGCTTCCCGGTCTGCCTCCGCTGGCGCCCGCCTCCCGCGCCCGCCGGCGACCGTTCAGGCGCTTCGCCGGCCTCCCCGCGCTGCTGCGCTTCCGCCCCACCCCCTCCTAGTCCGACCGGACCTCGCGCGCCTCCGACGTCCGAGGAACAGCGCCCGACGGCTCGCTTCCGCGCCGCGCCCGCAAGGTGTTCGACAAAAAACCTACAAGGTATGTATTGCTTGAAACTGAATTTGGTGCATATTTTGAATTGTAGTTTTGATAGTATAGTATTGAACATTGTAGATGAGTTCGTCGCATGATTCATCCGAAGATGAATTTGATATGGAAGAGGAGGAGGATCTTGCAATGATCATAGCAATGCATATCAATAAAAAACCGAAGCACGGTGGTTCGGTTATGGGTCGGGAAAATTTTTGGAGAGATAGGATTGATGCCCATAACAGATTGATGAAGAACTATTTCGTGGAGAATCCCACATACCCGGAGTCATATTTTCGTCGCCGGTTTAGGATGAGCACAGACTTGTTCAAGCGCATTGCAGAGAAACTAGCGATTCATGACCGTTTTTTCCAGCAAAGAAGGAATGCTGCTGGAGAGCTCGGGCATAGCACCTTTCTGAAGGTGACAGCCGCTTTGCGTATGTTGGCATACGGTATCCCGGCCGATCCAGTTGATGATCACTTGGCTATGGGTGAGAGCCAAGCCATCATGTGTGTCAAGCGCTTTGCAGTGGGAATTGTGCAAGTGTTTGGCGAGGAGTATTTGAGATCTCCCACTGCTGAAGACGTCGCAAGGCTATTGGCGATGAACAAATCTCGCGGCTTTCCTGGCATGCTTGGCTCAATAGATTGCATGCATTGGAGTTGGAAGAATTGTCCAAAGGCATGGCATGGGCAATTCCACGGCCAAAAAAAGGGTTCCACTATAATCCTTGAAGCGGTGGCCGATCAGGAGACTTGGATATGGCATGCATTCTTTGGAATGCCTGGATCTTTGAATGACATCAATGTTGTCAACCGGTCACCACTGATGAATAAGATTGCGAATGGTGAGTTGCCACCGGTTCAGTTTGTAGCAAATGGCCATACGTACAACTATGGCTATTATCTAGCGGATGGCATCTATCCAAAGTGGCAAACCTTCGTGAAGCCGTTGAAAAAGCCAGAAGGTAAGAAAAATCTTGATTTCCACAATGCTCAGGCAGCTGCTAGAAAAGATGTCGAGAGAGCATTTGGGATTTTGCAAGCCCAATTTGCTATTGTGAGAGGACCGGCTAGATTTTGGGATCAAAAAATGCTTTGGTACATAATGCACGCTTGTGTGATCATGCACAACATGATCATCGAGAATGAGCGTGGCCAAGATTTAGACTACTCACAGTATGAGCTCTTGGGACATCGCGTGCGAGTGCGACGGAGGGCTGAAAGGGTAGCCCGTTTTGTTGCCTCCTATCATGCCATTCGGCGTCCCGCAACGCACAATGATCTTCAGAAGGATCTGATTGAAGAGTGGTGGGCATGTCATGGACAACAACGAGCATGATTTCATTGCATTTTATGTATTGTATTGTTCATGAACTATTGGTTGTGTTTATTTATTGCATTATTTGTTGTACTGAACGATAAAACTATTTGTTTCAGTTGTAAACTATTTATTGTTGATTTATTTTGTTTGTTTGATCGTTTTTCTTCTATTTGTTGAACTGTATATGTGCTTTGCGCGCGCTGCATTTTTGCGCACCGCTGGAGCGGCGCGCGCGCTGCATTATGGCGCTGCTGCTGGAACCAGCGCTGCGCGGCGCGGAAAAACAGCCTAAGCGCGCGCGGTATATGCGATTTTTGGGCGCGGCGCGTCGCGCAGCTGTTGGAGATGCTCTTACATTACTTGATCACTATGATTGCTCGCTTTGTTGCATCACCCATGTTCCACTCTTACTTGCTTTCTTGGGTTGATGACATATATGTTCATGCCACTCACATGATATATCTTGATCATTGTCACTTGCCTCCATTAGTTGCATCTCTCATCACTTGTATCCAGTGCAACAATGCTATGTTTGTTGATCTTGGAGACTTGGTCACCTTACTTGTGATGCATGCTTGCTTGTTTGAGCCTATTGTATATGGTTGTTCTCGCATCATATGCCTACATACTATGCAATACTCCCTTGTCCTTTCTTATGACGAGCATGATGCAAACACTTGTTGGGTATCTTACCACATGAATGATAGGTTTTGCACTTCCGCTAACCTCATTTGTTTTTCTGAGAGTTTGTCATGTTCTTTCATTTTGAAGGATTCACAAGGTGGTACCATTACGAGGCATCTTGGACATGTGAAGGCATACACGTTGCGCGACACCAACATCTTCGAGAAAATACATAAGGTGAATTCCTTCTTTGTGAGCCATCCTCGCATATGCATATTGGATAAGCCATACTTTCATTGTTGTTTCCTTCTTGTTGTCTACATGATACATCTATGGGATGGAGGTCCGACATTGAAGATGGACCCTATGCATGCACCACCTGTCTACCACTCTTGCCACGACATCGAGCATTGGTATATCAAAACTCCTTTGACACATTGCACCAAAACCTTCATATTTGTTGATTGTGTGCTCACATGCCATGCTCCATGGACATATCATTCCCATAACAAATTTGCACCTTGCGCATGGATTGACTCACATTATGATTGCCTTGTTGCATCTTGTATTCCCATGTCATCCATGATATATGGGCTTGTGCATTTCATTAGAAAATTTGTTGTGATCTTTCTTGACGGCATATTCATACATCATGATAATATTGCCCAACATCAATTGCATGATCACATAGTCATATTGAGCACCCATTGCCATGTTCATGCTCTTGATAAACCATCAAACTATGACATCATTTTGCACAATGGTAGAAATTGTAGCTTTGTGCATCATGCCAATTACCCTACCTTTGTGTGCACAACAAATGAATTTGCTCACATGAATTCTTTACATGTCATTGTACATCTTTTAGATAAGCATCTTGTGCCTTGACATGCCCAAACTTGTCACACGGACTCATTCTTACATGATGGACACTTCGTGTGCGCTAAACATTGTATTTCCAAGTGTACTTTATGTTTGCTCATTTTGCATGTACCACATAACAGAGACACCTTGGAGTACTTGGATTGCACCATGCCCTCAACTTCGTCCAACTACAAGTCCGTTCACAACAACCGTTTCCATGGTGATGAGCTTTTTGATCCGAGGTCGGATCTTTCCCAAGGGGGAGGAGATGATGCGGAGCATTCCACGATCATCCCCATGTTCACTTTGACAATACCTCAAGTACCCACCATTGGACACAAGGTTGATTCGCTCCTCTCCAAACCTTCACTTTCCACATGTGAGACATGGCTACTACATCATGCATGGACCTTGTGCATACCCAGGTACATCCGAGACGACCATGGAGAATCCAAGGACCAAGGCCAACCATGGAAGAGGAGAAGAAAGAAGGAGAACGGACAAGACAGAAGATGCCCGGATGATCCGGACCCCCAGCCGGACGATCCGGACCCCTGCCCGAACGATCCGGGTAATGTGCCGAAGAAACCCGAAGCCTGCACGACGAAGCCGGATCATCCGGACGGCCACCCGGATCATCCGGACCACCGACACCCGGATCATCCGGACACCGCCTATGCGCGTGACTTGGGCCGAGCCCGTGTACCCCTTTGCCCCCTCACTTACCCCTTCGTGGCTTAGACTATAAATAGACCCCCTCCTCCTCCATTTGAGGGTTAGCTTAGGTTAGCTCATTTGAGACAGAGCTTTGCTCATCCACTAGTGGTTCATCTTCTTGGGAGTGACTGCAGCGCCTCCACGGAGAAGATCCACACGGATTCAAGACCTCATTCACGGAGAAGATCCCGCGGGATTCCCCAAGGCCTCCTCACGGAGAAGAACTGGTTACCCTTTGTATCGTCCCTTGTTGATCATGGATCTTGCATCTCTTTGTGTTTCTAGGATCTAGCATATGTGTGACTTGTTCTTGTTGGTTTGAGTGTTTCTCTCGTGTTTCCCCTCGTATTCCCCCTCGTGTTCTTCGTGGATCCCCTCCATTTTGTGAAAGATCATCCTAGAACGGGTTGACCCCGCATCAAGTATGCTATAAGTTTATGATTTTCGATGCTTTAGCAAAAGATGATGTATTGCTATACCATATGATCTATTTTAAAGCGCGATGTTGGTTATTTTCTTATAAGCTTGTTTGAGGCTCTTTTGCTTAAGAGCTTTTTGGCTCTTTTCTCTTTGAGCTCTTTTGTTTGCTACTCATACACAACTCTCGTACCGAGGTAGCAATTGTGTATGCGGAACACTCTTGTATCACACCGAAATATGATGATGTAGTATGCGATGTCTATGACTATCACTAAGGTGCACAAGTAATGTGGCCCGGCAATACTCAAATGGCTAGTCTCAGTAGGAATGGTACGCAAAAATGGGCTATAAGGGTTACAATGCAATTGCAAGAGAGAAGAAAAAGTATCGTCAATGTTACCGTCCTTCGCGAAGATGAGTGGTGGTGTCGTCGACGTTGTACCGTTCCAAGTTAGCCTAAACACCCAAGGAAACGGAGAAACCACAACTCAAGTCATGAAGACAAATGGTCAAAATAAATAGCGTTGTAAGGTAGCAAAATATCGGTGTTGGTAGCGGGTGTGTGGTGGTAGGGTTGGGTATATCGCGGGTGTAGCAGAAGTAGGAGGGTAGTGGTGTAGGTAGGTATGCGGTGGCAGAAGTGGCGGCGGTGTAAAACTGTAGAAAATGCAGTTTCAGCAGAGGTAGTGGGATGATCCGGCTGGGTAGCCGGATGGTCCGGGCTCCGGTCATCCGGATGATCCGGGCTCCGGTCATCCGGATGATCCGGGGTCGAAGCCTGATGATCCGGGATGCAGTCCGGATGATCCGGGCAGGTCAACCTCGCACGGGATGAACTCGAGAAAGCTCGAAAAATTGGGGGCAAAAATGCGCGGACTTTTGGATGGAATTGGTGGTGGAGAAGGTGGGTAATAGGTTGATCCACTTGCTACATAGCTAATCCACGGATCAAAATCAACAAAACGTCATCAAACAAACAAATCACAAAAAGATTTGGTATGGCTCTTTCTGTGGGGAATTTTCAAAATTGGACGAAAAACAACAAAATTAGGCTAGAAAACAAGGTGTGGGGCTCCAAATTCATGATGAACCAAGGCTCATGATACCATATGATCCGGGGCTAACCCGATTCTAGGCCGATCTTTCACGATTGGAGGTCAATCCCGCGATGAACACGAAGAATGTTGGGGAACATAGCAGAATTCAAAAAAATTCCTACGCTTCACCAAGATCAATCTAAGGAGTCATCTAGCAACGAGCATAAAGGAGTGCATCTACATACCCTTTGTAGATCGTGTGCGGAAGCGTTCGAAGGAACGTGGATGATGGAGTCGTACTCGTCGTGATCCTCGTCACCGATGATCCCAGCGCCGAACGGACGGCATCTCTGCGTTCAACACACGTACGGTACAGCGACGTCTCCTCCTTATTGATCCAGCAAGGGGGGAGGAGAGGTTGATGGAGATCCAGAAGCACGACGGCGTGGTGGTGGATGCAATGGGAAAAGCTGCAGGGCTTCGCCGAGACCCTGCGAGAGGAGTTGGAGGTGTGACGGGGGGAGAGGCGCCAGAGGCTTGGGGTGCGGTTGCCCTCTCTCCCCCTACTATATATAGGGGGGCAGGGGGGCGCCGACCCTAGGAGATCCAATCTCCTAGGGGGGGCGGCCAGGGGGGTATCTTGCCCCCCAAGGCATAGGGAGGCGCCCCCACCCCTAGGGTTTCAACCCTAGGCGCATGGGGGGTGGCCCATGTGGGGTGCGCCAGCCCACTAGGGGCTGGCCCCCTTCCCCCTACGGCCCACGGGGCCCCCCGGGATGGGTGTCCCCACCCGGTGGTCCTGGGGCACTCCCGGTGACCCCCGGAACTCTCCCGATGGCCGAAACTGGACTTCCTATATATCATTCTTCACCTCCGGACCATTCCGGAACTCCTCGTGACGTCTGGGATCTCATCCAGGACTCCGAACAACATTCGGGTTTCCGTGTGCATATATCTCTACAACCCTAGCGGCATCGAACCTTAAGTGTGTAGACCCTACGGGTTCGGGAGACATGCAGACATGACCGAGACGACTCTCCGGTCAATAACCAACAGAGGGATCTGGATACCCATGTTGGTTCCCACGTGTTCCTCGATGATCTCATCGGATGAACCACGATGTCAAGGATTCACTTAATCCCGTATGTTATTCCCTTTGTCCATCGGCATGGTACTTGCTTGAGATTCAATCGTCGGTATGCCCGATACCTTGTTCAATCTCGTCATAGCAAGTCTCTTTACTCGTTCCGTAATCCATCATCCCGTGACTAACTCCTTAGTCACTTTGAGCTCATTATGATGATGTCTTACCGAGTGGGCCCAGAGATACCTCTCCGTCATACGGAGTGACAAATCCCAGTCTCGGTTCGTGCCAACCCAACAGACACTTTCGGAGATACCCGTTGCGTACCTTTATAGCCACCCAGTTACGTTGTGACGTTTGGCACACCCAAAGTATTCCTACGGTATCCGGGAGTTGCACAACCTCATGGTCTAAGGAACAAATACTTGACACTGGAAAAGCTTAAGCATTAAGAACTATACGATCTCGTGCTAGGCTTAGGATTGGGTCTTGTCCATCACATTATTCTCCTAATGATGTGATCCCGTTATCAATGACATCCAATGTCCATGGTCAGGAAACTGTGACCATCTGTTGATCAACGAGCTAGCAACTAGAGGCTTACTAGGGACACATTGTGGTCTATGTATTCACACATGTATCGCTATTTCCGTACAATACAATTCAAGCATGAATAACAGACAATTATCATGAACAAGGAAATATAATAATAATCCTTTTATTATTGCCTCTAGGGCATATTTCCAACAGTCTCCCACTTGCACTAGAGTCAATAATCTATTTACATTGTGATGAATCGAACACCCATAGAGTTCTGGTGTTGATCATGTTTTGCCCGTGGAAGAGGTTTAGTCGACGGGTCTGCGACATTCAGATCCGTATGCACTTTACAAATATCTATGTCTCCATCTTGAACATAATTCCGGATGGAGTTGAAACGGCGCTTGATGTGCTTGGTCTTCTTGTGAAACCTGGGCTCCTTGGCAATGGCAATAGCTCCAGTGTTGTCACAGAAGAGAGTCATCGGGCTTGACGCATTTGGAATGACTCCTAGGTCGGTGATGAACTCCTTCATCCAGACTCCTTCTTGCGCTGCTTCGCAAGCAGCTATGTACTCCGCTTCACATGTAGAATGCGCCACGACGCTCTGCTTGCAACTGCACCAGCTGACTCCTCCACCATTCAAAGTATACACGTATCCGGTTTGTGACTTGGAGTCATCCAGATCTGTGTCGAAGCTAGCATCAATGTAACCCTTTACGACGAGCTCTTCGTCACCTCCATAAACGAGAAACATGTCATTAGTCCTCTTCAGGTACTTTAGGATGTTCTTGACCGCTGTCTAGTGTTCCATACCGGGATCACTTTGGTACCTTCCTACCAAACTTATGGCAAGGTTCACATCAGGTCTAGTACACAGCATGGCATACATGATAGAACCTATGGCTGAGGCATAGGGAATGACACTCATCTTTTCTCTATCTTCTGCCGTGGTCGGGGACTAAGCCGTGCTCAATCTCATACCTTGCAAAACAGGCAAGAACCCCTTCTTGGACTGATCCATATTGAACTTCTTCAATATCTTGTCAAGGTATGTGCTTTGTGAAAGACCAATGAGGCGTCTTGATCTATCTCTGTAGATTTTGATGCCCAATATGTAAGCAGCTTCTCCAAGGTCCTTCATTGAAAAACTCTTATTCAAGTAGGCCTTTATGCTCTCCAAGAATTCTATATCATTTCCCATCAGCAATATGTCATCCACATATAATATGAGAAATGCTACAGAGCTCCCACTCACTTTCTTGTAGATACAGGCTTCTCCCCAAGTCTGTATAAAACCAAATGCTTTGATCACATCATTAAAGCGAATATTCCAACTCCGAGATGCTTGCACTAGCCCGTAGATTGAGCGCTAGAGCTTGCATACCTTGTTAGCATTCTCCGGATCGACAAAACCTTCTGGCTGCATCATATACAATTCTTCCTTGAGGAAGCCATTAAGGAATGTTGTTTTGACGTCCATTTGCCATATCTCATAATCATAGAATGCGGCAATTGCTAACATGATTCGGACGGACTTTAGCATCGCTACGGGAGAGAAAGTCTCGTCGTAGTCAATCCCTTGAACTTGTCGATAACCCTTAGCGACAAGCCGAGCCTTATAGATGGTCACATTACCATCCGCGTCTGTCTTCTTCTTAAATATCCATTTATTTTCTATGGCATGCCGATCATCGGGCAAGTCCACCAAAGTCCATACTTTGTTTTCATACATGGATCCTATCTCGGATTTCATGGCTTCAAGCCATTTGTTGCAATCCGGGCCCACCATCGCTTCTTCATAGTCCGAAGGTTCACCGTTGTCTAACAACATGATTTCCATGACAGGGTTGCCGTACCACTCTGGTGCGGAACGTGTCCTTGTGGACCTTCGAAGTTCAGTAGTAACTTGATATGTATATTCATGATCATCATCATTAACTTCCTCCCTTGTCGGTGCCGGCACCTCAGGAACAATTTCCTGCGCTGCGCTACTTTCCGGTTCGGGAGGGGTGACTGTCACCTCATCAAGTTCTACTTTCCTCCCACTCACTTCTTTCGAGAGAAACTCTTTCTCCAGAAAGGATCCATTCTTGGCAACAAAGACCTTGCCTTCGGATCTGAGGTAGAAGGCGTACCCTATCGTTTCCTTTGGGTATCCTATCAAGACGCATTTTTTCGATGTGGGTTCGAGCTTTTCAGGTTGAAGTTTCTTGACATAAGCATCGCAACCCCAAACTTTTAGAAACGACAGCTTAGGTTTCTTGCCAAACCAAAGTTCATACGGTTACGTCTCAACGGATTTAGACGGAGCCCTATTTAAAGTGAATGCGGCAGTCTCTAAAGCATAACCCCAAAAACATAGCGGTAAGTCGGTGAGAGACATCATAGATCGCACCATGTCCAACAGGGTACGATTTCGACATTCGGACACACCATTACGCTGAGGTGTTCCGGGCGGTGTCAATTGTGAAACAATTCCACAGTTCCTTAGGTGCGTGCCAAATTCATGACTTAAATATTCACCCCCATGATCCGATCGTAAGAACTTTATTTTTCTGTCACGTTGATTCTCAACCTCATTCTGAAATTCCTTGAACTTTTCAAAGGTCTCAGATTTGTGTTTCATCAAGTAGACATACCCATATCTACTCAAGTCATCTGTGAGGGTAAGAACATAACGCTAGCCTCCGCGAGCCTCAACACTCATTGGACCGCACACATCGGTATGTATGATTTCCAATAAGTTGGTTGCTCGCTCCATTGTTCCGGAGAACGGAGTCTTGGTCATCTTGCCCAAGAGGCATGGTTCGCACGTGTCAAATGATTCATAATCAAGAGACTCCAGAAGTCCATCTGCATGGAGCTTCTTCATACGTTTGACACCAATATGACCAAGGCGGCAATGCCACAAGCATGTGGGACTATAATTGTCAACTTTACATCTTTTGGCATTCACACTATGAATATGTGTATCATCACGTTCGAGATTCATCAAAAATAAACCATTGACCAGCGGGGCATGACCATAAAACATATCTCTCAAATAAATAGAACAACCATTATTCTCGGATTTAAATGAGTAGCCATCTCGCATCAAACGAGATCCAGATACAATGTTCATGCTCAAAGCTGGTACTAAATAACAATTATTAAGGTTTAAAACTAATCTTGAGGGTAGATGTAGAGGCAGCGTGCCAACGGCGATCACATCGACCTTGGAACCATTCCCGACGCGCGTCGTCACCTCGTCCTTCGCCAGTCTCCGCTTATTCTGTAGCTCCTGCTTTGAGTTAAAAATATGAGCAACTGCACCGGTATCAAATACCCAGGAGCTACTACGAGCGCTGGTAAGGTACACATCAATAACATGTATATCACATATACCTTTGACGTTGCCGGCCTTCTTGTCTGCTAAGTATTTGGGGCAGTTCCGCTTCCAGTGACCCGTTCCCTTGCAATAAAAGCACTCAGTCTTAGGCTTGGGTCCATACTTTGGCTTCTTCCCGGCAACTAGCTTACCAGGCGCGGCAACTCCTTTGGCGTCCTTCTTGAAGTTCTTCTTACCCTTGCCCTTCTTGAACTTAGTGGTTTTATTGACCATCTACACTTGATGCTCTTTCTTGATCTCCACCTCCGCTGATTTCAGCATTGAATACACCTCGGGAATGGACTTCTCCATCCCTTGCATATTGAAGTTCAACACAAAGCTCTTGTAGCTAGGTGGGAGCGACTGAAGGATTCTGTCAACGACCGCTTCGTCTGGGAGATTCATTCCCAACTGAGACAAGCGGTTGTGCAACCCAGACAACTTGAGTATGTGCTCACTGACGGAACTATTTTCCTCTATCTTACAGCTGTAGAATGCGTTGGAGACATCATATCTCTCAACTCGGGCATGAGCCTGGAAAACCATTTTCAGCTCTTGGAACATCTCATATGCCCCGTGGTGCTCGAAACGCTTTTGGAGCCCCGATTCTAAGATGTAGAGCATGCCGCACTGAACCAGGGAGTAATCATCACAACGCGACTGCCAAGCATTCATAACATCTTGGTTTGCCGGGGCGGGAGCGTCACCTAGCGGTGCTTCTAGGACATAAGTTTTCTTGGCAGCTATGAGGATGATCCTCAGGTTACGGACCAGTCTGTATAGTTGCTACCATCGTCTTTCAGCTTGGATTTCTCTAGGAACGCGTTGAAGTTGAGGGTGACATGAGCGTGGGCCATTTGATCTACAAGACATATTGTAAAGAATTTAGACTAAGTTCATGACAAATAAGTTCATCTAATCAAATTTAATGAACTCCCACTTAGATTGACATCTCTATAGTCAACTAAGTGATACATGATCCGAATCGACTAGCCCGTGTCCGATCATCACGTGAGACGGACTAGTCATCAACGGTGAACATCTTCATGTTGATCGTATCTTCTATACGACTCATGTTCGACCTTTTGGTCTTCCGTGTTCCGAGGCCATCTCTGTACATGCTAGGCTCGTCAAGTGAACCCTAAGTGTATTGCGTGTGTAAATATGGCTTACACCCGTTGTATGCGAACGTTAGAGCCTATCACACCCGATCATCACGTGGTGCTTCGGAACAACGATCCTTAGCAACGGTGCACAGTTAGGGGGAATACAATTCTTGAAATTTTCAGTGAGATATCATCTTATTTACTACTGTCGTTCTAAGTAAAAAGATGCATAAACATGATAAACATCACATGCAATCAAATAAAGTGACATGATATGGCCAATATCATTTTGCTCCTTCGATCTCCATCTTCGGGGCACCATGATCATCTTTGTCACCGGCATGACACCATGATCTCCATCATCATGATCCCATCATCGTGTCTTCATGAAGTCGTCTCGCCAACTATTACTTCTACCACTATGGCTAACGTTTAGCAATAAAGTAAAGTAATTACATGGCGTTATTCAGTGACACGCAGGTCATACAATAAATAAGACAACTCCTATGGCTCCTACCGGTTGTCATTTTCATCGACATGCAAGTCGTGATTCCCTATTACAAGAACATGATCAATCTCATACATCACATATATCATTCATCACATTTTCTTGGCCATATCACATCACATAGCACATGTTGCAAGAACAAGTTAGACGACCTCTAATTGTTCTTGCAAGTTTTTACGTGGCTTCTATAGGTTTTCTAGCAAGAACGTTTCTTACCTACGCCAAAACCACAACATGATATGTCAATTTCTATTTACCCTTCATAAGGACCCTAATCCGATCCGACTAAAGTGGGAGAGACAGACACCCGCCAGCCACCTTATGCAGCTAGTGCATGTCAGTCGGTGGAACCAGTCTCACGTAAGCGTACGTGTAAGGTTGGTCCGAGCCGCTTCATCCCACGATGCCGCCGAATCAAGATTGGACTAGTAACGGCTAGAGAATTGAACAAAATCAATGCCCACAACTTGTTTGTGTTCTACTCGTGCAAGATGCTACGCAAAGACCTAGCTCAGATGCCACTGTTGGGGAACGTAGCAGAATTCAAAAAAATTCCTACGCTTCACCAAGATCAATCTAGGGAGTCATCTAGCAACGAGCATAAAGGAGTGCATCTACATACCCTTTGTAGATCGCGTGCGGAAGCGTTCAAAGGAACGTGGATGATGGAGTCGTACTCGTCGTGATCCTCGTCACCGATGATCCCAGCGCCGAACGGACGGCACCTCCGCGTTCAACACACGTACGGTACAGCGACGTCTCCTCCTTCTTGATCCAGCAAGGGGGGAGGAGAGGTTCACGGAGATCCAGCAGCACGACGGCGTGGTGGTGGATGCAACGGGAAAAGCTGCAGGGCTTCGCCGAGACCCTGCGGGAGGAGTTGGAGGTGTGACGGGGGGGAGAGGCGCCAGAGGCTTGGGGTGCGGCTGCCCTCTCTCCCCCCCACTATATATAGGGGGCCGGGGGGTGCCGGCCCAAGGAGATCCAATCTCCTAGGGGGGCGGCGGCCAGGGGGGTATCTTGCCCCCCAAGGCATAGGGAAGCGCCCCCACCCCTAGGGTTTCAACCCTAGGTGCATGGGGGGTGGCCCATGTGGGGTGCGCCAGCCCACTAGGGGCTGGCCCCCTTCCCCTACGGCCCACTAGGCCCTCCGGGGTGGGTGGCCCCACCCGGTGGATCCCCGGGACCCTTCCGGTGGTCCCAGGACACTCCCGGTGACCCCGGAACTCTCCTAATGGCCGAAACTGGACTTCCCATATATCATTCTTCACCTCCGGACCATTCCGGAACTCCTCGTGATGTCCGGGATCTCATCCGGGACTCCGAACAACATTCGGGTTTCCGTGTGCATATATCTCTACAACCCTAGCGTCACCGAACCTTAAGTGTGTAGACCCTACGGGTTCGGGAGACACGCAGACATGACCGAGACGACTCTCCGGTCAATAACCAACAGCGGGATCTGGATACCCATGTTGGTTCCCACGTGTTCCTCGATGATCTCATCGGATGAACCACGATGTCAAGGATTCACTTAATCCCGTATGTTATTCCCTTTGTCCATCAGCATGGTACTTGCCCGAGATTCGATCATCGGTATGCCCGATACCTTGTTCAATCTCGTCATGGAAAGTCTCTTTACTCATTCCGTAATCCATCATCCCGTGACTAACTCCTTAGTCACTTTGAGCTCATTATGATGATGTCTTACCGAGTGGGCCCAGAGATACCTCTCCGTCATACGGAGTGATAAATCCCAGTCTCGGTTCGTGCCAACCCAACAGACACTTTCGGAGATACCCGTTGCGTACCTTTATAGCCACCCAGTTACGTTGTGACGTTTGGCACACCCAAAGTATTCCTACGGTATCCGGGAGTTGCACAACCTCATGGTCTAAGGAACAAATACTTGACACTGGAAAAGCTTAAGCATTACGAACTATACGATCTGGTGCTAGGCTTAGGATTGGGTCTTGTCCATCACATCATTCTCCTAATGATGTGATCCCGTTATCAATGGCATCCAATATCCATGGTCAGGAAACCGTCACCATCTGTTGATCAACGAGCTAGCAACTAGAGGCTTACTAGGGACACATTATGGTCTATGTATTCACACATGTATCGTTGTTTCCGTACAATACAATTCAAGCATGAATAACAGACAATTATAATGAACAAGGAAATATAATAATAATCCTTTTATTATTGCCTCTAGGGCATATTTCCAACAAAGAACACGAGGGGAAAATGTGAGGGGAACAAGAGGAAAACACTCAAATCAACAAGATTAGTTCACACATATGCTAGATCCGGGAATACATAGAGTTATACAAGATCCACAATCAACTAGGGACGATACAAGGTAACGAGTTCTTCTCCGTGAGGAGGTCTTGAGGGGTCTTCTCCGTGAGGAGGTCTTGAATCCTCTTGGGGGATCTTCTCTGTAGAGGCCGCGGTCTGTCAAATGAGAAGAACCAAGAGGATGAGCAAAGCACTATGTCACAAATGAGCTAAACCAGTGCTAAGCCTAGAAAAGTGTAGGTGGAGCCATATATATAGTCTAGGGGGACGAAGGGGTACATGGGCCTCGGCCCAACATCATGCACGCAGGCAGGGGTCCGGATGATCCGGAAGTTGGTCTGGATGATCCAGCCGTCAGGGACCCAGAAGATCCGTACGTTCTTCCGGATCGTGCGGATGTGGCGACGCGGCAGGAGGCGGCCCGGCTATCCGGGAGGGGGTCCAGACGTCCGGCTGCGTCCGGATGATCTGGGACTACGTCTTCATGATCCGGCTTCGCGGTGGAGCTTCGGGCACCGAGGGGCACATTACCCGGATCATCCTAGTCGGGGTCTGGATCGTTCGGGTTGGGGCCAGATCGTCCGGACGGTTGTCCGGATCGTCCGGGAAACTACTGACTTGACCTTTTTCTTCTTCGTCTTCGTGCTCGTCTTCCTCCTTTAGTCCTTCCTGCTCCTTAGCTTCTCCTTGGTTGTCTTCAATGTACCTTAGTACCCATAGACTTTCTGATGAGGGTAGTAGCCATGTCTCATGTGATTCTAGATGGAGTTGAGAGAGGAGTGAAGTCACCTCAGCTTCGAGAGCTCTTGCATGAGAACGTGTCATGGGTCCACTTGGCACATGGTGAGATGATGGTAGGTCCATGGTGATGACATTGGGATGCTCCGCATCACATGGCTACTACTACTACCCCTCCTTTGTTACCAGATTTTGAAGTCTTATCCTTCAAACGGAAACATGGAGAAAATTTGAAGGATGCTTGGTACAGGCTACTAGAATCCTATCGCATTTGCAATTGAAAGGGGGATGCAATTATTTTGCTTCACAATTTCTACATAGGATTAGCTTTCCATCGTAGACAACTCTTAGATTTTGCCGCCAAAGGGAATTTTATTGAGCTTGATGCTAATTCTGCCTATGAAATCTTAGAAGGAATTTTGGGGGTTCCACCTCAAAAGAAGGGGTCTTCTTTTACTCAAGAGGGAGTTTAAATTTTGGACAAATTAGGTGATTTGCACAAATATGGTTGATTTTCAAAAATATAATGAACCTCTCAAACATATCAACGGGAATATCAATCGCTTGAATACTCTGATTACCATTTGCAATAAACGGTTGGATATTTTATATCTCAAGATGATCTATTTTCCAGAAAATTTTGGGAAGCACAAAGAGCCTCCCGGATTTTAAAAAGCCGTTACTAAAGTGGCAAAGACCAAAGATGACAACACTTGAGATCTTGGTGTTATGCCTAGCTAGGGGCGTAAAACGACAACGCTTGTTGGGAGGCAACCCAACTTGTATCTTTTTGCTTTTTGATTTTCTTATTGTTTTCAATAAATTACCCAATTTTACCTCTGGTTAGATGTGTTTTGGTGGTTTTAATAAATGTTTGTGCCAAGCAAAGCCTTTGGGATGATTTGGTTGATAGTTGATTTGATTGCGTTGAAATTCAGAAACTTACACGCCCAGAGTTAGAATTTCTAACGATTACTGGAGCATGATAAACTCTTGAACTTTTTCCACGTTATCTGGATACAAAGTTTCCACGTTGTCCCAATGTTTCAGAATTTTCAGAGTTACATAAGTATGATAAAAAAACGCATCTTTACAGATTGTTCTGTTTTTTACGGATTCTATTTTCGTTATGTTATGTGCTTGTTTTAATTGATCTATGGTTTCTTTTGAAGAGTTTTTTGCCATAGAAAAGTTTGAATACAGTAGATATAATACAATTACAAAATATGAATTGGTTTGCTAGAGTACCTAGAGTAAAGATTAGTTTTGTTATACTAACGGATCTCACGAGGTTTTGTTGAGTTTTGTGTGATTGAAGTTTTCAAGTTTTGGGTGAGATCACGATGGATGAAGGAATAAGGATTAGCAAAAGGCTAAGTTCGGGGATGCACGAGGCACCCCAAGATAATGTTCAAGAAGTATCAAGCAACTAAGCTTTGGGATGCCATAGAGTGGCATCCCCTCTTTCTTCGAACGACCATCGGTATATTACTTGAAACTATTATTTTATTCATCACATATTATGAGTTTTGCTTGGAGTATCTTGCATGATATGAGTCTTTGCTTGTTTTGTTTGCTATTTTTTCACAATCATCCTTGCTATACACACCTATCTGAGAGAGCCAAAACTATGCTATGATCTGTTAGAATTTTCTCTATGCTTCACTTAATTTTTTAGAGCTATGGAATTGCTCTAGTGCTTCACTTATATCTTTTTGACCACGGTGTGCTTCGTTATTTTTGATGAAATGCTCTCATGCTTCACTTAGATTTATTTGAGAGCTAGTAGATTTTTGAAGAAATTCTCTCTTGCTTCACTTAGATTAATTTGAGAGAAGAAAAATTTTATGCTCATGTTCTTCACTTATATTGTTTGAGCTTATCAAAAGCAACACATAAAACTAGTCCCAATATGATAGATATCCAAGGAGAATATAATAAAAACTTTAATGAAGATCATTGGACAAAATAAACTTGATTCTTTGTAATAGTTTTGAGATATGATGATAGTGATATGTGAGCCATGTTAATGAGTAATTATGTTTTAGTAAGAATACTGATGTTAAGGTTTGTGATTCCCTATGCAAGTACGAAAGTCAATAGTTATGCAATGAAATTACATCCTACTTATGGTGCATCATTCGGTGTTAATTATGCTCAATGCTCGCTTATGTGATTTTTCGTTTCTTGGTTGGTCGCTTCTCAATCTATTTTCTAGCCTCCACTTGTACTAAGTAGAAATACTACTTGTGCATCCAAATCCTAAAACCCAAGTTGTGCCAAATGAGTCCACCATACCTACCTATATGCGGTATTCCCTTGCCATTCTGAGCAAATTTGTGTCTACCATCTCTAAATTCAAAATAAACTCATGTTTTGTGTGCCCATACCGCTCATGAGGTGGTGAGGGGTAGCTGATATTTTTCCATGCTAGATGTGTTATTCTCAAGATGAGTGTTAATTCACTGGTCATTGCACGAGAGTACGGCAAAGGTATTAGGGATGCCCAGTCCCGAAATGAAAAATAAATTTACTTTTTGTTGTCAAATAATAAATTCCTTGGGAAGTGTTGGTATGAAGGGCACCTGTCGATACGGTTAGCCATGGATTGTGAAAGAAAAGGTGGAAAAGGAATAAACTTTAATTTCTGTTTGGGAACCACCTATGATGTATCTAGCATGGAAAAGTATTGAAAGCTCTAAGTTGTTTTCGTTGATGGGAAAAGTATACCTCCCAAAGTTATTTTTATCTCTCAATTTAAGTTTTGAGCTCTAGCACCTCTACAAATCCCTACTTCCCTCTGCGAAGGGCCTTTCTATTTACTTTATGCAATTTTACTTTTATTTGAGTCTCCATCTTCTCTTATAAAGCACCAACTAAGGGAACTATGATCGTACTTGAGCATTGGTTGTAGCTAATATGCGAGTGTGTTTCATGAATGGATCAATGATTGAGCATGATGGGCTAGGGATAACTTGCTTTAGTATTGATATTTTGAAAGACATTATTGTTTATTGGTATGCTTGAGTATTGAAATCTTCATGTCAAAACTAGACTATTGCTTTGAACCATATAAAGTCCAAATGTCCATGCTATAAAAAAAGAATATGTGATGAACATGATAGGCAACATTCCACATCAAAAATTCTATTTTTATCATTTACCTACTAGAGGACGAGCAGGGATTAAGCTTGGGGATGCTGATACATCTCCAACGTATCTATAATTTTTGATTGTTCCATGCTGTTATATTATCATTCTGGGATGTTTTACAATTATTTTATAATCATTTTTTCTCATTTTTTGGGACTAACCTATTGACATAGTCCCCAGTGCCAGTTGTTGTTTTCTGCTTGTTTTTACATCGCAGAAAATCAATATCAAACGGAGTCCAAATGCCTCAAAACTTTTTGTTGATTTGTTTTGGACCAGAAGACATGCACTGGGCCAGAGAAGCACCTGGGGGTGCCTCGAGGGGGGTAGAACCCACCAGGGCGCGCCTGGGCCCCCAGGTGCGCCAGGTGGGTTGTGCCCACCTCGGTGGCCTCCCACACCGCCTCTTCGCTCTATAAATAGTCCAATATTCCAGAAACCCTAGGGGAGTCGACGAAATTTTATTCCAGCCACCGCAAGTTCCAGAACCACGAGATCCAATCTAGAGCCCTTTTCCGGCACTCCACCGGAGGGGAACACGATCACGGAGGGGTTCACCATCCTCATTGGTGCCTCTCTGATGATGCGTGAGTAGTTTACCACAGACCTACGGGTTCGTAGGCAGTAGCTAGATGGTTTCTTATCTCTTTTTATCTCAGTTCAATGGTCTCTTGGAGATCTATTTGATGTAATGACTTTTTGCAGTGTGTTTGTTGGGATCCGATGAATTGTGAGTTTATGATCAGATTTGCCTTGATTTAATATCCATTCTTGATTATTATTGCTTCATATTTCTTCTCAGATATTTGGGTTTTGTTTGGCCAACTTGATCTATTTATCTTGCAATGGGAAGAGGTGCTTTGTAATGGGTTTGATCTTGCGGTGTCATTTCCCAGTGACAGAAGGCGCAGCAAGGCACGCATGTATCATTGCTATTAAGGATAAAAATATGGAGTCTATTCCTACATGAACAGATCTTCTCTACATCATGTCATCATTCTTATTGCATTACTCCGTTTTTTCATGAACTTAATACACTAGATGCATGCTGGATAGTGGTCGATGTGTGGAGTAAAAGTAGTAGATGCAGGCAGGAGTCGGTCTACTAATCTTGGACGTGATGCCTATATACATGATCATTGTCTTGGATATCGTCATAATTATTTGCTTTTCTATCAATTTCCCAACAGTAATTTGTCTACCCACCGTATGCTATTTTTCCCGAGAGAAGCAGTGAAATCTATGGCCCTCGGGTCTATTTTCCAGTCATATACTTTCAGATCTATATTGCTATTTTCCTTTTCCTTTATTTGCAAGTTTTATTTTCAGATCTAAATTATCAAAAACACAAAAATACCTTGCTGCGTATTATTTGCTTTTATTTGCATATTTCAATCAACTACAATTTTATCCCATCAACTTGGCAATTTCGGGCACCGTTACCGAAAGGGATTGACAACCCCTTTAACACGTCGGGTTGCAAGTATTTGTTCTTTATGTGCAGGTACCGTTTACGTACAGTTGCGTGGTTCTCCTACTGGTTTGATAATCTTGGCTTCATCACTGAGGAAAATACCTACCGTAGTTGTGTTCCATAATCCCTTCCTCTTTGGCGAAATACCAACGTAGCTTCAAGCGACATCAAGACACCATCCATGATTGTTGATGGCTTTGGCATTTTGATCCTCTTGTGTGATTTGTTGCCATGGATAATTCGAGTGGTAGAGTTCTCAGAAATCAATCACAAGTTCACCGTCCATGATTGTTGATGATAAATATTTAGTAAGTAGTGCCTTCCTGGTTCTGTATTCAATCTAATCATGAATTCATTAAGTTGAGTTCTGCAAGATGCTCTAGTGCTCTGTAGAATGTGGCTGTGTGGCAAAGAGAGTGTGGTTTTGCAGCAGGCCTTGATACAAATAATTATTTAAATGATAATTCTTAACAATGTTAATGATAGATACTTTATTTTCATCTAGCAATTTTAGTTCTGCCTTGGCCAATTAATACAAAAATAATCTAAGAATTATCAACTATTAGGCTAACTATGCACATATCAGATTCTTTGTTTCAGCTGTCTCCTGCTGCGCTGATATAGTTAGGTTACAGATTGTGTAGTTTTCTGCATGTTGTCAGATTTATTCTTCCATAGATTGAGATATAATCACAACAGCTTCGAGTCCTGAACCTTTTCTTGTACAAAATGCTATCAGAAGTAGTTGTCATCTCTAATGTTAAAGAGTAGATTCTCAAAAAATGGAAACTAATTGGAATGATATGCTCTACATGTCCCATGACTTCAAAAGAAAGAATTTGACTAAACTAAGATGTTAATCTGAAGTGAAAAGATAGACAAAATCAAAGACTGGGCACCTCCGATTGTCCTGTAACACCCTTTGTCAACACCCGAGAGCATAAGTGGGAGGAAAATCAATGGTACCACCAAGCATTGAGTAGAAGCACTTCACGAGTTCATGATATGATCTTAGCTTAATAATTTGGTTGAACAATGACGGTTAGTGTTATGCTTATAAGTTGGTAGCCCCTAGTACTGTCTGATGTAGATGCTGCATAATATTACCTCCTTAAAATTTAAATTACATTCTAATAAACATACAACATGTTCTAATCAACTCAGGTGCGTTCCACTAGGTGATTTTTTCTTTTCTTGGTGGTGCTAAATAACTATGGGCTCAGGATCAAGGTTGTACTTGTTGTTGCCAATGAGTTATTGCTTTTTTATTTTTACATGTCGGCGGTTGGAATGTGATAAAAACTTTTGCATGTAAATACTTAGTTTTTTCATCCCACTGAAATGATAAAAACTTTTGCATGTAAATACTTAGTTTATTCATCCCACTGAAAAAAGCACCAAAAATGTTGTGTGCAGATATGTCTTGGAGGGACAACACATGTTTGGTTTCCGTACATGCCAATCCACCTTATTATATTAGGACATATTACTCATCTCTAATATTGATTTGTTTTCTAATTTATGTGCATATTATGCATACAATGATGAGTTGTTATGTTAGTATAATTAAATTAGGGAGCCTTACTAAATAATAGTATAAAGATGGTACTAAAGGAGGCTTTGCAACTAGCAAGGTACTCTGTTTATAATCTGACTGTGATATTTCTTAAAATATGTATGGTTGTTGTGTCCTCTCAGAAAATGTAAAGCATGGTTTTACATGCTCTGCTAAATTTGCAACTTTCAATGTTTTGTGGGGCCTTTCCTCTCAACTGTAGGGATTTTACCTAAAGGGTCTTCCCTGCTTTTTCTATGTGTAACTAGCTATTTTACTTCATTTGTGTTGGTTGTTTTGTCAATTCTGTTGAAGTTACTATAGTTGGCTGATCTGAATTGTTGATCGTCCACCTTGAAGGTTATAATTGCTAAAGAACTAGCAGGAGATTTACAATATTTGGTTTGACAACTTTCACCTGATCAGTTTGAGAATAAAAGCAGAAGAATGCATCATGCCAAGAATGATTAAGAAAATTTATCGAGGAAAGCATTAAATTTACAAAGGTCTCCACAAGGTTTGCATAGAAAGGCAATTTCCCTCCTTAAATCATCTGAGCTAGTGGGATGCAACCAACTTTCTTACTCACTGGACCTATATATATGATGCATGTTTAGGGCCTTGTCTCTATATTTTTTAATGTGAAATCATAGAGTAATATGTGAATAATATTTGCACTGGTGTAAGCTTGCACGTTTCCTACAGCAGGGTAGAGTTGGTGTAGGCGTGTAGCATCATTAGTTTCTTTGTTGATATACTAACAAGTTACCCTGTGCGATTTCTCGACTATTTGAAGCCATGTTTGCGTTCAAGATTACTAGGAGCGCACTGTGCAATTCTCCATGTATTTGACACAGCGAGCATCGAACGGGAGGGCTCCCAGGGGAGGCATGCCTGCCAGGGCCATCTCCTCCGTTTGGCCACTACTTCTCTTTGCCACCAGTGCATAGTAGTCGCGGAACGCATCATTCACCTGCCTACCATAGATTGACCGTTGATGCAGGCACCCCGCTCCACTACTCCATCTCATGTTGTACATTTCCTCTCTTTATATCTAGATAAAGTATAGCATTTAAATATGTTTAAATTCAGAAATAACATTTTCCCTTCTATCTTCACTTATACAGTTTGGGCTAGTAAAAATGTAACTACATTTAGCGGATGGTCTTATTTGAAGCAGGATTATAGGATTATTCCTATGGTGTTATTGATGACCTGATCTATAATTTGGTATGATGTATAACCATCAGCTGAGTAGACGATTCCTTTATATTATTCCAAAGGCTTGGCAATGAATTTGGATTAAAGTTATGCACATGATTCACTGAAAATTGGCACAGGGATGTCATAAATTTGTAAGTATAGTAAATTGTACTTTCTAGGTCTATTTCTCTATGATCTCCTTATTAATTCGATTTTATCTTGAGTGGATTTTCAAAGCAAACATGAATGTTATCCCTTGTGTTTAGCATGCCTTCTTTACTTGTATAAAAAACACATTAGATGTATCTGAATTTTAGTTGAGTAAATGAGTATGGGTACAAGTAAATTCAAACACGAAGCAACAGTTGATGATTTGGATCTTGCCCTGGCTGTTGCAAAGCATCATACTTCAAGTTTGTCCTTATTATCTGCTACAGTGATGATTTGTGACATTGCTGGCTCAATTATGTGTGTTGGGAATGTGGACTCTCAACACGTCATTACTAAAGAACTTGTCATGGGTGCTCACAGTTGCACCTCCCAGCTTGTTGACCATGTAGTCACTGCTACAGTCAAAGGAGAACAGGAGGATCTGGCTCTGACAGCTATCTTCGCATAAGAAGGGGAAAGGGCCTCGAAAGAATTCTTTTGCCCTTCTACTGGTGATCAGAATGTCATATCTGTGCTAGCTCAATGGGCTAGCTTATTTATAGCTAAACTGATGACTCCTGCCGATTTTGATTGGGCCAAAACAACTCTCCAGTCCAAGCTTTGGGAGCTCCTACAACAAGAGGGACATGCCTCTCGCATGAAAGAATTTTTCATTCCCAGAACATGCCCTATTTTAGTCCCACCAGTTTGTTTGCTATCTACTTTGACTCAGTAGGTGAGCAAGGGATTCTCCACTCCCCAGGTCAATAAAACCACTAAAATTATTCCCCATGCCATACATAGTACTTCTATAGTCCATGCTAGGCGAAGACAACCCAATACTCCTATGGTGATCTGTGAAGTAAGGAGGAGTGACAGGATCAACCAGCTGCACAAGGGCTATAATGGAAATACCTCTTTTTTATAAAAAATTGTCTTGCCTGCTAGGCTTTGGAGCCCCCTCTGAACAAGAAAGTAGTGAATAATCTCTATGAAAATTTTGGCTTGGCTGCCAATCATCCAAGCCCAAAGAAGGCCAAGAAACCCCAGAAGAACAATGTGGATGCTCCCAAGAACCCCAAGCCGAAGAAGAAGTAGGGCCTTGGTGATCCTCTATGCGGGTCCTTTCCATTCTATGTTGCCTTTATCTCCCTTTTGGTCATCAATACCTTTTACAGACCTCAGTATGCTTTATTTCCTTTGGTACTTTAATGGCACCAGTATCTTATTGAGCGGCTGTTCGTATTGGTTAATCTGCAATGGCAAGAATTTTTATCAATGGCAGC
The DNA here is from genome assembly GCA_902687465.1 of Secale cereale. Classification (NCBI taxonomy): domain Eukaryota; kingdom Viridiplantae; phylum Streptophyta; class Magnoliopsida; order Poales; family Poaceae; genus Secale; species Secale cereale. The sequence continues at coordinate 342,929,019 of LR738712.1, forward strand.
CTGGTCTCCTCCAGGCTCATATGTACCATCATTATGTTCTTTGCCTTGAGCATTTTCATTATTGCCTAGCTCAGCTTTCCGTATCAATATCCTTCTATCCATGCATATTCTGCAAGGCAATATGGAATACAAATGTATTGTACATGGGTTTAAGACTTCCTGTTTGTGCTTCCTTTTATACAAGCGGTCTCAATAATGACAACACAATCCTGGAAGGTTCCAAATTGGAATATAAGAGGTTTGAACTCTCCTGACAAATGGTTACACATTCATAAAAAATATATCAAAAAGTGGCTGCTCTATTGTTTGCTTCCAAGAAACCAAGAAAGAGGTCATTGACATTAATTTCATTAAGCAATTCTGCCCCCCCCCCCCAAGATTTGACTCTTTTGCTTACTCTCCATCAGTGGGAATATCTGGAGGTATTTGAACTATTTGGATGTCAACACACTTTAAAGGGGAATTGCTTCATCAGAACAACTTGCCGTATCTATAGGACTACAGTCAATTAAATGTGGGAGTTGTTGGACACTTACCGATGTGTACGCGCCATGTCAAGATGATAAGAAACCTGAATTCTTAGCATGGCTAGAGAGCACTCAACTATTGGACAACGAAGATGGTTATTGCTTGGGTGCTTTAACCTTATCAAAATCCCAAATGATAGAAATAAGCCAGGGGGAATTATTAAGAAATGCTTCAATTTAATGCTATCATCAGTCAACTAGGGCTAGTGCATATACTTCTTAAGGGCAAAAAAATCACTTGGAGCAATATGTAGGATAATCCGTTGTTGGAAAGACTAGATTGGTTTTTTACCTCGCCTTTAGGGACTCCGTCTTATCCCAACATGTTAGCTTTCCCAATGGCTATGACTACATCTGACCATGTGCCTTGTACAATCCAAATTCAAAACTTTATTCCTAAAAGTAATATTTTCCGATTTGAAAATTGGTGGATGGGTCTTGAAAGCTTCCTTCCTCTGGTGGAATCTGCCTGGAAGCAAAGTATCCACTGTGGTGATGTTGCTAAATGAATTAATGCCAAAATGGAAATCTTCAGGAAGAGTCTTAAGAACTAGGACAAAACACTGTCTAATTTGAAGCAAGATATTTCTTTCACTAAGGCTGTGATTGCTATGATTGAGGCTACAGAGAACTTCAAAGATCTCTCAATCCTTGAGACTTCCTTAAGGATGGACCTCAAATTACATCTGCATAAACTGTTACAACAGCAGAAATCTTACTGGCAGCAATGACGGAAGATCAAGTGGGTTACTTTAGGAAGTGAAAATTCTCAGTTCTTTCATGCTATGGCTACGGTACAACACTGGAATAATTGCATCACTTCCTTACAAGGGCCAGATGGTAATGACATTTTTATTCATGAAGGCAAAGCTACACTTCTACACGAGGCCTGAGGTCTATAAGGAGAGACTTGGTCAATCTGAGCCCTTTGAAATACCCCCTGACTTACTTAACATTCTGGATACACACCCTGATCTATCTTTTTTGGAGACCACATTTACTAAGGTTGAGATTGATACCATCATTAAAGAGTTACGCTTTAACAAATATCCAGGTGGAGATGGCTTTAATATAGATTTCATCAAGAAATGTTGCCACATCATAAAGCAAGACTTCTACGACCTTTGTAATCAATTTTACAAAAGATGTTTGTGCTTGCAAAGCATTAACAGCTCCTATATCACCCTCATTCTAAAGAGATCTGGAGCTTCTGGTGTCAATGATTTCAGGCCCATTTCTTTGCTTAGTTGCCCTATAAAATTGATAAATAAATTGCTTGCCAATAGATTGCAGTCGATCATTCCGGAACTAGTACATGTCAATCAATATGGGTTTCTAAAATCTAGAAAAATTCAAGATTCTATTGCTTGGGCATATGAATTTTTGTTTCAATGTCACAAGAGTAAAAAACCAAATGTGGCTCTAAAATTGGACTTTGAAAAGGCTTTCAATAAGCTTGAGCATTGTATGCTTTTGGCAATTCTAAAAAAGAAGGGCTTTGGGTAGAGATGGTGTTCTTGGATCCAACCAATCCTAAGCTCTGGTACCTCATATGTCCTTCTCAATGATATTCCTGGCACTCCTTTCAAGTGCAGAAGAGATGTTAGACAAGGAGATCGTCTCTCTCCCTTATTATGTGTACTTGCAGCTCACTTCCTCCAAACAATCATAAATGATGCCATGCATAGGAACCTTCTTCAACCTTGATGAGGACATCACTAACAGAGTTACACCCACAGCCCCAACTGATACATATACAGGACCAATTACTAGATCTCGCGCACATAAATTAAATTACCGGGTACTTTCGTTTCTTGTTAATGATTCTAATGTTCATGAGAATATGATGCTGCCTAAATTGGATACATTTGTCTTGCTTACAAATGAAGGGCCTAGCTTCGACAAGAAAGATGAACATTGGAGCAAGATCAAGCATGGAGATGATGGCATGCGCAAGGGGAGCAAGAACGGAGTTACAAGTGATGATTTCAGGACTTTGAAGCCACCATAATGAGTGCGAGAAGCCTTGGACAAAATATAGTGGCAAAGGTGTCCCGTCTTTCGATGAGATAGTGGTTATCGTTTTGGAGGAAGTCGACTTTGATGATCCGACTACGAACGTGCGAGGACGTCGCGCCTTAGCAATCGCTAAACCAACTCCGAGAGGTTATTGACCACGTCGGAGCACGATCAACCTGACCACGAAGGTCTATTTCCTGCAGGCAAACGAAGAACAAGCAAGAAACTGAGATTGCAATATGGATATTGCGAATATAAGAGGAAAGCTTTATTGATCAAGGTGGGGTTTTGTGACACCTTTGTCTGGTCATTGAACACAAACGAAGTACACGAAGTTGCAGCTATGGCGAACTTTAATCTAAACAAAACCCAAAGTCTAAACGATGCCCTAAGGGATGTATATATGGATAAAGAGAGGGGGGGATTTCGTGGCCCCTTGGAGAAGGGGTCCGAAACCAACCCTAAATCTATTTTCCCCACACATACGGACTCTAAAAACAACCTATACTTTATTATTTCGAAATTACATTGGCCTGGCCAAATAATAAGGTGACGCAGCACCAATAATAGCCTCTGGACAAAATCTATGAAGTGGCGTCTTGTATATTTTGTCCAAGGCTTCTCGCACTCATTATGGTGGCTTCAAAGTCCTGAAATAATCACTTGTAACTCCGTTCTTGCTGCCCTTGCGCATGCCATCATCCCCATGCTTGATCTTGCTCCAATGTTCATCTTTCTTGTCGAAGCTAGGGCCTTCATTTGTAAGCAAGACAAATGTATCCAATTTAGGCAGCATCATATTCTCATGAACATTAGAATCATTACCAAGAAACGAAAGTACCTGGTAATTTAATTGGCGTGCGCGAGCTCTAGTAATTGGTCATGTATATGTATCAGTTGGGGCTATGGGTATAACTCTGTTAGTGATATCCTCATCAAACCTCCCATCAGATTTCAGTCTTGCCCTAACTTCCCCATCCTAGAGTATGCTGATGACACTCTAATTGGTATGCCTCCTCCAGCAAGGCCCAACATTGGTTTATTTGCATCATAATAAAAACTTAATTAATTAATTGTATAGGGAGTTAGCGCTATCCGAGGATTCTTCTACATAGCAGGGGGTCAGTGCTGATGGTGTTGGTCCCAAACGGGGGTGCTGCGGGGCCTCCTAGGGGGAACCCGAGGATTGGTTTTACTCGCTTCGCCCATCCGGTCGTGGCCTTAGACAAGATACGCGCGGCTACTATCAGGGTGTCGACACACTGGGAGGTCTTGCTGGACTTGTTTTACCATTGTCGAAATGTCTTATGCACCGGAAATTCCGAGTCTGATCGGGCCTTCCCCATGATAAGGGGTAATATTATTATTATCCCTGCTGATCATGAGAGCTTGTGATGGGCTAAGTTGGGACACCCCTGCAGGGTTATGATCTTTTGAAAGCCGTGCCCGCGGTTATGTGGCAGATTGGAATTTGTTAATGTCCGGTTGTAGAAAACTTGCAGAGGATCCGAGATAAAACACACAACCGTGTGAGTAACCATGACTGTCTCTTTTCACGGTTAGAAGAGAACACGGTGGGGTTATGTTTGACTCGTAGGTAGTTCAGGATCTTTAGCGATCATTACTAGTTTGCGACCGTTTGCGTAGATGCTCATCTTATTCTTGTACTCGTAAGTTAGCCACCATATCATGCTTACTCGATGTTGCAACCTCACCACTTAACCTCTTCCTACCCTTTAAGCTTTGCTAGTCTTGATACCCATGGTTATGGGATTGCAGAGTCCTCATGGCTCACAGATACTACAACATCAGTTGCAGGTGCAGGTTTCCGATGACTTAACGTGAGAGCGGTGTTACCTTTTGTTGGAGTTCTTTCTTCTTCTTCTTCGTCGGTCTTGGGTTAGGTTCTGGGTCGGCAGCCTGGGATAGCAGATGGATGTCATTGTGTTTTTCATGTTTGCATCCGTAGTCGGATGCCTTGTATTGTTGTTGTTGTATTCATGCGACTTGTATGAATTGTTGTATCCCCATGTATTTTTGTAATGGTACGATGTAATGATATCCATCTTGCTAAGCGCCCGAAATGCGGTTGTGCCCCAATCACGAGTGTGTCACGTGATTGGGATAGAATCGCATCTTGGGCCTGACAAGTTGGTATCAGAGCCTCGACCGACCATAGGAGCCCCCTTGATTTATCGTAGTCTAGCCGTTGTCGAGTCTAGCAAAAACTTTTTTTTTGGAGTCTAGTTATATCGGAGAGTAGGAATTCTTTTTACACCTCAGCCCCTTCGTCGCTGTGGTGAGGAATCTTGACGTAGGTGTTTTCAATTACTCCTCTTCCCCTTCAAATTTTTTTTAGGATCACGCAGTTAGTATCGTTCGTTGAGATGTCAGCTATTTTCTTCTGGTGCATCTCTCGTCAAGTCGATTTGACCCTCCTCGTCTTTTGCTTCAATCCTCGGTTCTTTCCAACCGATGTTGTTTCCCTTCCAAAGTTGTCTTTCTTTTTCCCACCCGCCCACCCTTTTTCTTCTCGGAACCGGAGTCCTTAATCGAGTATCTTTCTACTTGTGTGAATCCTTTGCATTCTTTCCTCGGTTATTTCAACCGATGAATTCTCGTCTTGTCGTCATTATTCATCTCTTTTTGTTCTCCGGTGGATTCAATTCAAGTTTTTGGTGTTGTTCATATTCTTTCAACGGCTCAAATGTTTTTCCCTGGCTCGCTCGCCTCTCGCCATTTAATTACACAAAGTTCCGAAGGAATCTCAGGATATTCGTCTGTGTTCCAGTTAATTCGATGTTGTCACCTCATTCGAGTCTTTGAAATGTTCGGGTGCATTTTTCACACTCGAATAATCCTTTTTTCAACGGTGTTTCTCTTCGGTGGGTTCATAACCCACATGTCTTTTCCCAGGATCTTACCTGACTCTTTTATTTTCCCGGAGTGTTCTGAAATTCTTTCAAGTGTGACGTAAGTATGGATTCTATCAGTCATATGCCTTCTCCAAGATCGCTTTTAATTCGTTTCATCTTTGGTTCAACCTTACTTTTTTTCATCCATCTGGAGTATTTCATGAATTCTTTTCTTTGTGTTCCTCCGAAGGCCATCATTTAAGAAGATTTCTTCATTCTCAGTTTTCAACTTCGTCCTCCAAATATTCTTCATTGATGCCTCTTCGTTCGTCTCACATTTGTCCGGTGCTTCATTCAAGTATTATTTAATCATTTCACGATCTCTTCGTTCTCGTCATTCTTAATTCCCCAAGTGCTTTATTCTTCTCGGCGTTTTATTCTCTTGTATTCACTCGATTTTAATTCTTCCCGGTGGTTCGTTCTTTTCATCGCTCAGTTTCAATTCTTACGATGATTCGCTTAACAGTTCTTTTCCAGAGCTATCATATCAATTCATTCGTTCATTCCAATCCTACCGGTGTTTCGGGAAGATTTTCGTAAGTTCGCGATACATCCCTTTTTAATCCTTTTCAACGAGAATAAGTAGTATGCGAATCCATTGCTTCTCATCAATTTAATAGATAAAGGATGAGCATAACATAATTATTATTCATTCTCGTTAAGTTGATTTAATTCCTTCCTTCAGAGTTTATTATTCATGAATAAATTCTAGTCCCAAGTGCTACATCTTTTCTTTCCAGAGCTCATAGTTTCTCGACTATCTCGTCGGAACCCCGTCTAATCATCGCAAGGCTTTAATCTTACTCTTTCATCATTCAATCCTATCTCGTCATCCTTTCATTACCGGAGTTCTTCATGGTGGTTCATCGCGATTCAATTTATTCTTCAAGTGTTCCGCAAAATTCTTCTCGAGCACCTCAAGCATTATTCTTTTGCATCTCGAGATGCAAATAATTCTCCGTGTTCTTTTCAAGTGGAGTTTTGCATTCTTCGCTCTTCTCAGCTCATCAATACTTTGGTTGCGGCATAATTTCACCTCAAGTTTTGAGATGTTTAAATAAGTCCACAACAAGCTTATTCTTTTGTTGTTGATTTCTCAACAACTCCGTTCATCCCTTATTCGCAAGGATGCTTTTAATTCATTCGCGGTGTAAGTTGGCATCTTCTTCTCCGTTCTTTTCATTGTATTCTTTCCATTCTTCCGGAGGCATGTATTGTTCATTTCGTCATGTTTCGTTCCATCTTCTCAAGTTCATGTCCTATTCCTTTAATGCTCAACCGGAAATTTGTCTGAATTATTTGTCTATCACTTATTAACCGGAGTGGTTTCGAATTCATTCTTGTTCCTTCAACTCTTGCTTCATATCATTCAAACTTTTGATTCTCGTCGTGTTCCTCGTTCCTCTTTTGTAACAGAGCTTCTCAATCTCGTTCATCTCCGTTATATTCTTTCTTTCGAAGTAGCTCAACCTCTCAAGGTTCTTGGTTTCACTCTTTTGTCCTTGAAGAACTTTGTTCTTCCTTTTCTCTTCCGTCTCGTTTCTAAGATCTCGGGACGAGATCTCTTGTTAGTAGGGGAGTGTTGTGACACCCCGAGACCGGTGCGCCAGGTGTCAGCCAGTTATTCGTCGTCGTTGCCATGTCATCTGCTTGCGTGTTGCATCTTTGCCTTGTCATCATGTGCATTGCATCATCACGTTTTCAACACTTGCATCTGTCTGAGTCCGCCAGTCCTTTCCGTTGTCCGTTCTGAGCCCAAACACACTTGCACGCGCCCGTGACATCTCCGAATATATTTTTTGTGAGTGGCCGGGAAATGTTCTCGGAATGGGATGAAACTTGGCGTGTGGTCATATTATAGTGTAGACAGGCCGCCTACCAATTTTCGTTGCTTTCGTAGCTCGTTTCATAGCCCAACCGTTAAATATATAACGACACTATAGCTGGTTTTACCGTCGAACGTTTTCGGTAACCGGAAAACTGCTGCCAGGCCACAATTCATCTTTCTCTTCTCGGTCTAAGGCCTTCTACATAGCCCACCGCAGCCCACCTAGGCCTTCCTAAACCCTCTCGCGATCGGATCCGTCGGATCGCGATCGGAGAGCTCGAAAACACACCCAAACCCTCAAACCCTAACCCCTGCCTATTTAAACCCCTTCCCCTTGCCATTTTTGGCCTAAACCTACCCCTAGACCTCTGTCCCGCAGCTCCACCTCTCCTCCACCTCAAATTCGCCACCGGCCACCTCAATGTCGCCACGTGGCAGCGCCCCGTTGGCCACATCCAGCCGCCTCCCCCGCTCTGGCCAACCAGGGGACGCCACCTGGCCTCCCCGCGCCCTCCACCCGCAGCGGCCCGCGAGCCTAGGCGCGGCCCGCCCAGGCCCGGCCGCCGCCGCCCGCAAGCCCGCTCGCCCGAGCGCCGCACGCTGAGCCGCTCGCCTCGACCGAGTTCGCTCCCTGTCGCCACATCGCCGTTCGCCGCCGGCCAGCGGCGCAGCCGAGGGCCTGCTCCGCTCGTCGGAGGCCCGCACCTCCCCGTCCTCCCTCTGGCCCCGTCGCCGCCGCCTGGAAGCTCCACCACCGGGCCCTATGCCTCGAGCTCGCCGGAGCCGCCATCTAGCTCCCCGAGCGCCGCCGGCCGCCCCCGTCGCCGGATCCGGGATCTACCCGTTTCTTGCCTTAGCTCCCTCATCGGAGCCCTGCAATGCTGGCGCCCCTCGCCGGAGGCCGGGCAACCGCCGCCGCCACTCGTCTTCATCGCGGGAGGAGGACGACCGCCATGTCTCGCCGCGTGGGCCAGCATCCGCTTCGGCCCAGCCAGCTCCCTCGCTACCCCGGTCCGCCTCCACGTCCCCTTCGCCAGGCCCAGCAGCGCCCTGGCCCAGCGCCGGCCTGCTCTACATCCCCTCCAACTGGGCCAGGCCCAAGGTGAGCAACGCCGCCTATTCCACGCCCAAGCATCGTTTAATAAAACAGCGCTCGCTCTTTTTTTCCCTGGGTTAAAAACAGCTAAGTCTGAAAAAATCATCAGCATATATGCATGTTTGAGTGGCTGTAACTTTTTGTGTGATGGTCCAAATTGAGTGAATAATATGTCAAAATGATCGTTGTGATATGCTCTTCATTTTGTTCCAGTGTGGCATGCTTGTTTGAGTTCATCTTGATGCCCTAATCATCATTGCAAGAGTGCTACATGTTTAAAACTGCCGATAACTGTAATTTTGTTGCATGCTTGTGGTGATGATAACTTTGTGCATGTTGGTCCAAATGGAGTGTGTGATATGTCAAAATTTTCATTGTGAAGTGTTCTACATGTTGGTTGCTGTAGCATTCATGTTAGGTGCCATATTGCCAAGTATATCTATGTTGCAAAAGTGCATTTGGCTGTTAAGTGCTGAAACTTGTTGTGAGATGTTGTTTTGTCTTGCTCATAGCTATTGGTGTGTTTGTCTTTCATGCCACATGTCAATATGTTTTAGAAGCACTATCATGCCATCTTTGTTGTGGTGCAATTCACTTTTCATGATATGCCTTGAGGTGTTTGCAACAAGCTTGTAAAGTAGCCTACTCGCTGTTGTTGTTTTCTAGGACTTGTTAAAAACTGCTAAGTCTGAAACTGTTAAACCTAATGCTATGTTTGCTTGATGCCCCACTAAAATCCTTGCATGTTTTAGTATTTCAAATGATCATGTCTTGTTGTCCATGTTATGCTCTATCCATCCATGCCTTATTTTGCATATATGGCCTGCTGTAGCTTATTTATTTCTTGCTCTCAAGTTGCTATAAATGTACCTGTCAGACTGTTATCAGCATGATCAATTTAGTGAAGCTTATTGTTATTGATCCATGCCTCCTATGGAGTTGTTCCAATGGAGTTGTTTGATGTATGCTATGTCTATTACATGTCCATGATCCTTATATACTTAGTAGAGTTGATATGCTTGTTGTTTTGTGCCTCCGAAGGCAGCATCGTGATGATGTTTTTGCCTTCCCAGATTTTGACTAAGTCTGGATAAATTTATTGCAACTTGCCATACTTGTTTAATTGTGTTCCAGCAAGTTTTTGGGTGTGCTCTAAGTTCATGCTTGTTGAGTATCATGTCTATTTCACATCCATGCCTCTTGTTATCATGTGTGGGTGCTGTAGCATATATATACCTTGCTCCAAAGTTGCTATGTTGCTGTTTTTGGACAGCTTGTTGTAATATCTTGTTTCGTGTGTATGTGTTGAACCGTTGCTCTGTTTTGAGCGTGTTCTATATAAAACTTGTATGATTTTGCATGAAGAAGCATAATATCATGTTGTTTTCATGCTTGGAGTGTGTTTGCTTGTTGTTTGGATGCATCTTGCATATTTGCCATGCTTGTCTTGTTTTGCTCATATCTTCTAGGTCGTAGCTCCGAATTAAACAAACTTTATACGAAACTTGACTAGAATTTCGAGTAGATCATCATGGTTCATGTTAACTTGCTGTTTAACAACCTTAACTTAACGTTTGTTCAGATGTGGACCAATTTCAAAACGTGCATATGAGGACTTATGGAATTGTTATATGTTGTTTCCGGCCTCATTTAAACTTGTTGGTTTGTGTTGTTCTTGTGTGCTTCATCCCTTGCCATGATTTGCATCATATAGACTTGTCTTGCATCATACTTGGTTGAGCTTTATGTCATGTCTTGTGTGGTGCGTTTACCGTGTTGTGTGCTTCTTCTCGCTAGTTCATTATCCGTTGCGTTCGTGAGAATTCGTTCAACTACACGTGGTTCATCTTCAAGGCTCCTTCTTCGTCTTCTTCACGGCCTTGTTCTTCTTGCTTGCGGGATCTCGGGCAAGATGACCATCCCCTTGGATACCTTTACTATCATCGCCATGCTAGCTGTCTCGATGCTATCGTTATATGTCACGCTACCCATCATTTATTGTCAGCCTCTCCTTGTTGCCATGAAACCTCTAACCTTTGACACCTTCCTAGCAAACCGTTGTTTGGCTATGTTACCCGCTTGCTCAGCTCCTCTCATAGCGTTGCTAGTTGCAGGTGAAGATGAAGATTGTTCCATGTTGGAACTTGTTGTTGGAATATCACAATATATCTTATATTATAATAACACACATATATACTTGGCAATGGGTGGAAGGCTTGACCTTTTTCTCGGTGTTTTGTTCCACTCATGCCCCTTAGGAGCCGATAAACCGGCGTTATGTTCCTTGATTTTGCGTTCCTTACACAGTTGGGTATATGGGGACCCCTTGACAGTTCGTCTTTGAATAAAACTCCTCCATCTAGGCCCAACATTGGTTTTATTTGCAACATAATAAAAACTTAATTAATTAATTGCATAGGGAGTTAGCGCTACCCGAGGATTCTTCTACATAGCAGGGGGCAGTGATGATGGTGTTGGTCCCAAACGGGGGTGCTGCGGGGCCACCTGGGGGAAACCCGAGGTTTGGTTTTACTCGTAGCTTCGTCCATCTGGTTGTGGCCTGAGACGAGATACGCGCTGCTACTATCAGGGTGTGGACACACCGGGAGGTCTTGCTGGACTTGTTTTACCATTGTCAAAATGTCTTGTGCACCGGGAATTCCGAGTCTGATCGGGCCTTCCCTAAGATAAGGGGTAATATTATTATTATCTCTGCTGATCGTGAGAGCTTGTGATGGGCTAAGTTGGGACACCCCTACAGGGTTATGATCTTTCGAAAGCCGTGCACGCGGTTATGTGGCAGATTGGAATTTGTTAATGTCCGGTTGTAGAAAACTTGACAGAGGATCCGAGATAAAACACACAACCGTGTGAGTAACCGTGACTGTCTCTTTTCACATTGAGAAGAGAACACGGTGGGGTTATGTTTGACTCGTAGGTAGTTAGAGATCTTTAGCGATCATTACTAGTTTGCGACCATTTGCGTAGATGCTCATCTTATTCTTGTACTCGTAAGTTAGCCACCATATTATGCTTAGTCGCTGCTGCAACCTCACCAGTTAACCTCTTCCTACCCTTTAAGCTTTGCTAGTCTTGATACCCATGGTTATGGGATTGCTGAGTCCTCGTGGCTCACAGATACTACAACATCAGTTGCAGGTGCAGGTTTCCAATGACTTAACATGAGAGCGGTGTCACCTTTTGTTGGAGTTCTTTCTTCTTCTTCTTCGTCAGTCTTGGGTTAGGTTCCGGGTCGGCAGCCTGGGATAGCAGATGGATGTCTTTGTGTTTTTCATGTTTGCATCCGTAGTCGGATGCCTTGTATTGTTGTTGTTGTATTCATGTGACTTGTATGAATTGTTGTATCCCCATGTATTTTTGTAATGGTACAATGTAATGATATCCATCTTGCTAAGCGCCCGAAATGCGGTTGTGCTCCAATCACGAGTGTGTCACGTGATCGAGATAGAATCGCATCTTGGGCCTGACACTTCCATCTTCGGAAGCTCCTCGGGGAAGATGGCTAACCATAGGAAAGTCCCTTCGATCATGGAGCCAAGCTATGAGGTGCCACATCTTATTGGCCTCATACATCAAGACAACGGTAAGACGGTCGAGCAAGGGCCATCCCCTTCGACCACGGCAGCGAGCACGAACCTCTTTGACAACATGAAGACGGTGCCCATATTTGACTCATACTCCGAGTCAAGCATGAGACATTCTCTTTGGTCTCGGAGGAGCATGATGATTTGCCACTTCCTATGTCATTCATCTTTACATGCATTATGGATGAGGAGGTTGAGCATGGGACTATCCCTTCAACCAACGCGGCGAATGGAGTTGCGCATGGAGATATTTGCACCTATATATCTCTGACACCCACATATGACAAGATGACCCAATTGCCATGTGTGGAGAGCCACCACTCCATGAGCGAAATGAGTGACTCCACCATATATGACATTGAGTGCATTTCCTATGAGAGTATGAGTGTGACCACCACTAGCCCCGCACATGAGAGCATGCACACATCCTATGTGAGGTTGATAGCCATTTGATTGACTCCACCAACCATATGAGTGACAGCATCCTATCAGGAGGGAGTGAGCCACAACACTTAGTGAGTGAGGTAGATGATAGGGCATGTGAGGCCACTATGATTTCTAACGACTTAAACTCTACCCTGAGTGTGTTTTCTTCTTTGGTGTTTGATCTCTAACAAGACGAAGCTCCAATCCTCTACGAGCCCATACCTCTAATGGGAAAACTGATGGCCATGGTGGAAGAAGATGCGCCACCCACATGGTTCCATCAAGATGATGATGATGACGACTTGGTCATCAACACCTCACCTCAACACATGAGCGACACTCTAAATGTAACATAGCTGATGGAACGTAACTTTTCCCACTAGTGTACTATCTTGACATCGCTCCCATGACATTGATCACCTTATAGATTCATCACATACTATGTCTTGTTTCGATATGCCACCCATTTATGATGAATATGACGATGAGGATGTTGAATTTCCTAGTTGTCATGCTATGCTCGATAGGATATCATGTGAAAATTCTATTGGTCACTTCATGTTTGACAATCCAATAAACTTGTCATATGCTATGAGTGAGATATCCCATATTGCATCATTTCAATCTCAACATAGTAACTATGCAAGCCCCATTAAAATAAATCCCATTTGCATTTATGGCATAGATGACAAGGTCATGGTTAATGGAATGTGTTTCTCTTGCGATGATATTGCTATGCAACCTTTGCAAGATTTGTGCAATTCATCCCATATGACATGCCATGAAAATGATTGTACATCACATGATTCCATACATTGTGAGCATCATCCCATGAATAAAATTGCTACACATGAATATGGTGATGCATTACTAATGCGGTGCATCCTTTGGTCATCCCCATGGACCCATCTCCCCAAATGCCAAGTGGACAGATGACACGATCTTGTGCAAGAGCACTCGAAACCGAGGTGACATATATCCTTAATGACCTCATATATGATGCATGTGAGACATGGTTGCTACCTAAAGCGGAAACTCTATGCATGATCAGGTATCGAAAAGATGGACGTGAACATGCTACGCCTAGTGGACAAGATGGCGAGGATACCAATCGCAAGGACCAAGAGAAGGAACTGCCTGAAGTTGACAGTCACCGAACGACTGACCCACGTCGGACGTCTGATCCATTGAATCTCCACCATCCAGCATACGCTACAGCGGCAGGACAACCAAACAGGACCGAACATCCGACGCCCTCCAGTGACCGGACGACCGGCCCCCACCGGACGTCCAACAACTCCATCACAGAGGGAAAACATCCCAAGTCTAAGCCCTCCGTATGATCGATGATGGCTGACCAGAGCCAAAATGCCAGGCGTCCGACGAGTACCGGACGACCGAACCCTCGCGAGCCACCGAACATCTGGTACCTTTCGGACGACCGACGCCTGTCTGTGCACAGTGACTAGGGTCGAGGCCCTTCTACCCTTTCGCCCACTTAGACTATAAATAGACCTACCCCTTCCTCTATCTAAGGTTAGCACTGTTTAGCTCATTTTAGAGATAGAGCTTTGCTCATCCATTCGGTTATACTCCATTGAGAGACTGCGACCTCTTAGGAGAAGATACACTTGGATTCAAGGCCTCTCACGGGAATACCCCTCAAGACCTCCTCACAGAGAAGAACTAGCTACCGTGTATCGTCCTTTGTTGGATTTGGTTCGTGTATCTGTTAGTGTATTCGGATCTAGCACATGTGTGACCATATCTTGTTGATTTGAGTGTTTTCCTCTTGTTTCCCTCATGTTTTCCCCTCGTGTTCTTCGTGTTCTTCGTGGGAATCACCATCAATCATGAAAGATCGGCCTAGATCCGGTTAGCCCCGCATCATATGCTATCATGAGCCTTGGTTCATCACGAATTTGGAGCCCTGCACCTCTTGTTCTAGCCTAATTTTGTTGTTTTCGTCCAATTTCGAAAATTCCCCACAAAAATAGCCATACCAATTTTTTTTGTGATTTATTGGTTTGATGAGATTTTGTTTATTTGTTCCATAGATATGCTTTGCCACGAGTGGATCTATCTTTTCCCCATCTTTTCCCCATTTCCATCCACGAAAATCCACCGAATTTTGCCCCAATATTTCCCCATTCACGAGTTCACCCCGTATTTCCGAGCCCGGAAATTGCCCAGGCACAGGACGACCGCCGACTACCGGACGTCCGGACATCCCAGCCGCACCATATGCCCAACCATTACCGTAGGTATGTTACCCGACCGTAGAACAAAAATGTTGGATTTCCGACCTTTACTAGACGTCCGACGACCGGTCGTCCGACACATACCGGACGTCTAAAAATCCCTCCAACCTGATTTGTTTTCCAGCTCCACCCCCTATCCACCTTAACTTCCACATACTCACTCCCATACTACATTTTACCCACTTCCGCATATACACCTTGTTTACCACCATAGCATTCCCGCAACCAATCCGATCATATGCTATCTTACACCACTTCGATTTTTACCATTTGTCTTTGTGACTTGAGTTGGGTTTCTCCGTTTCCTTGACTGTTTAGGCTAACTTGGAACGGTACGACATCGACGACACCACCACTCATCATCGACAAGGACATCGAATTTGACCATCTTCCTCATCGTGAGACCAACCGTACGCAAGGATGATAACATCGACGACACTTTGACTATTTCCTTGCCATAGCATTATCACCCACAAAGCAATTTTGCATAACTTTCCTATCGAGACTAGCCATTTGAGTATTGCCGGGCCACGCTACTTGTGCACCTTAGTGATAGTCACACACATTGCATACTATATCATCATATCTTGGTGTTCTACAAGAGTGTTCTGCATACACAATTGCTATCTTGGTAACAGAATTTTGCATAAGTGACCAACAAAAGAGCTCAAAAGAGAAAAGAGCCAAAAAGCTTTGAAGCAAAATAGCCACAAAGAAGCTTGTAAGCAACAGTCATAGCATTACAAAATATTATATCATACTCGATCATCTTGGATCATGTTTTGTTGAAGCACCGGAACATCATACACATATAGCATACTTGTGATAGGAAGTCGCTGCAATTTGTCTCTTATAGGTAGAGCACAAGTGCGTATCCGCCTTTTGCGCAATCGGTTAGCGCCTGTCTAGCATTGTGCAACGAGAGCATTTTCCATGGATTCCACATTTTCCGCTCAATCCTTGGTTTCACAACCATATTTATCTATCCATTCATGTGTTTCCGTATGCCACTCTTTGATATTGGTCTACTTGTTGTATTTGCAAATTTGTGAATCATTTCCAACATCTTTGAGTATTGCTAATAATTGCATAAATTTTGTGCCACTATCCTCACCGAGCTCATCCAAAGGCTTTACTTGTGTAGGTGTGAGAACCGAAAAGTATTGGTACCAATTGTGCTATTTCTGTATTACACTATTGAGTGATCATTGATCCATCTTCAACATCGAATAAGGTACATTTTGTCTAGTTCTTTCTTTCTCCCACTCACATATTTCTTTGCGATGATGGACAGGCCAAACACTTCTTCCAACCCGCTATCTGACGACCCTCAAGAGCCGAACAACTACATCACCAAGGTTCATCTATTTGGTGTTCAATGAGCTCTACACTAAAAGACTGAAACTATACATGAGTGCATTGAGCTACTCGCCACCGACTTGAGGAATTCCGAAGAGCAAACAAGAGAATACTTCGATGCTACCCTTACACATCGTATTGAAGATCTCAATGCCAACATGACTACTCAAATGGAAGAGCTACAGACTTTGATGATCAATCGACCTTCTTCCAGTTCCTCATCTCAACGGCGGAGCCGCTCAAGTTGTCATTCTTTCGATTCCATCTCCCACTCAAGTACACCGACATCGAACACTCTTCGTCGAGCTGTGCACCAAGACTAACACGCAAGCCGTAATCCACTTCACGATAAGGGCTCACAAGAGCAACTTGAAGAGCAATAACGTCGACATCATCAAATCAAGTCACTCTCGAACAAGCACAAGAAAGGCAACGCTTACGCCAACAAGAGGAAGCGCAAGAACATGAACGCCAACAAGAGCTAAAGCAAGAATGACAACGACAACAGCAAGACATGCAAGACACCAAAGCTCTATGTCAAGAACAACAACGGCGTGAAGCTCAACCAAATGAGGCGCAACGTTCCCTCCAAGAAGCAAAGCATGCCTTCGCCGCACACAACTGACGTGTTCGAGAAGAAGAAGCACTTCGCGATGAAGTTCAAGAGAGGTGATATCAAGCAAGATCGCAACGCCAAGCTCCTCCACAAGCGCGATGAGAGCAATAAGCTCGACAATAACCACAAGTTCACCAAGAGCAACAAGGCAATGAGAACCCCCCGCGCCAAGAGCAACTTCAGATTGACAACCCTCCACGCCAAGGACGTCATCATAATAGACAAGATCATAATCAAGAGCACCGCTACGGCAAGCTCATGTTCAACATGCCAAAGTTTTCCAGAAGCAAAGATCCCGAAGACTATATCTCATGGGCATTGGAATTGACAAGATCTTTCACTTACACAACTATGACGAGGAGAAGAAGATCGCCATGGCATATCTTTCGCTTACATCACTAATGAAGTTACACCCACATCCCCTACTGGTACATATGCTGGACCAATTACTACAGCTCGCACACGCCAATTATATTACCATGGGCTTCTGTTTCTTGGTAATGATTCTAATTTTCATGAGAATATGATGCTGCCTAAATTGGATGTATTTGTTTTGCTTATAAATGAAGGGTCACGCATGGACAAGATGGATGAAAATTGGAGCATGATCAAGCAGGGAGATGAGGGCATGCGCAAGGGGAACAAGAACGAAGTTTCTGGTGGAGGTTTCAGCACTTTTGAGCCACCATGATAACGTATAAGGACATGGACGAAATATTCAAGATGCCGTTTCATAAAATTTATCCATAGCTTAATATAGGTGTTACGCCATACTATTTTTGGGCTAGGCCCATGTAATTTCAAATAACACTTATTGACTATTTTTTAGAGTCCGTACTGTAGGGGAAACGACTCATGAGGTGTTTTAGTCCCGCCTTGCCAAGGGAGGATGAGATCCCCTCCCTCCCCCCTACAAATACAACCCTTAAGGCACCGTTTAGACTTTGGGTATTTTTAGATTAAAATTCGGCATAGCTGCAATTTCTTGTACTTTGTTTGTGTTCAACGACCAGACAAAGACGTCACAGAACCCCACCTCGATCAATAAAGCTTTCCTCTTATATTCACAATATCCATATTGCAATCTCAGTTCCTTGCTTGTTTTTCGTTTGCTTGCAGGAAATAGACCCTCATGGTCAGGTTGATTGTGCTCCAGCATGGTCAATGACCTCTCAGAGTTGGTTTAGTGATTGCTAAGGCGTGATATCTTCGCACGTTCGTAGTCGGATCTTCAAAGTCTACTCCTCCAAAAACGATAATCACCATCTCATCGATAGACGGGACACCTTTGCCAAGTGATATCACATTTCCAGGTTGCTCAGTGAGATTTTACAATTTTTCATAGTTTAGATCAAGTCTGTTCTTCATACCTACAGTCCACGAAAAAGAAAAAAAATAGGGTTAGTTCATCATATTCAAACCAATCTGAGCCTTTGCATAATCTTTTCTGTATTTTCTTTCTTAAATTTGTGGTTGCATCATCGTGTCAAGTTGCTGGTCTTAGTGTCTAGTCTTTTAGAGTTTCGAGTTCTGGTCACAGGTTGTCACGCCGCCACCGCACCATACGCATCACCGATGCCATATACCACCATCGTCATCAACGCTGCCATATACAACCATCGCATATCCATCACGCCAATCCGAGTCCACCTCCATCACAAATTCCCACCAGTCCGTGTTCCACCGCCCCGACATATATCCGCCACCTGTTCGAGTTTCACAAAATTCATCTCCGCCACCAATCCTAGTCGGAGTCCAGTATTTGCTTCTTTGTTTTCGAGTTCCAGATCACGCTATACTACGAGTCATGACAGAGTCGGACTTCCCAACGTCAAAGTGTGCTCCTCCCTTGTTTACGTGTCACGCCATGATTTTGTTAGTGTTCTAGGCTCGCGTCTCTAGCACGGTCTAGCCTAGGACCAGCACAGTACCGTTGTTGAGCGTTTATCCAACTGTGCATCTCTGAATTGATTATTGCTGACATTTTTGCTACCATATATAAGCCTTCCCAGCTCCACATACATCTATGTCGTGCATTTGACACCACCTCACAATCGCTTTATCCAAGCTTTGAGGCATTTTTAACTACAATGGTGCAGATCACCGCCTACTATTTGGTAAGAACTAGTAAGAGGTTGAGATTCGCTTGACCGATTTGTGACTTTACATAGCTATACGTCCTTTTAGTAGTCTGTAGGAAATATTCTTGTTTGTTTCTATTGCTGCTAACCATGCCAGGATCACAAGTTCACGAGCTGGACTGGGAGAACATGATGAACAAGGAGTTGCATGATAAGTTTTAGCAAATGCTGAGTGGCCAGGTGGGAGATGTGCTCAACAGATTTGAAGAGGCCATGGAGAAGATAGATGGCATGGAGAAGTCATTCTAAACAAAGCTGGATAAAAAGTTTAATTAATTGCTCACGCGTCTTCCATAACCACCACCGACTGCACCTGTCGCACCTCTACAACGACAACAACAACAACAACGCCCCCTTCTGAATCAGTTCGGACTAGCGAACTGTGTTCCTCTTGAGAACGGCCAATCTTCTGGTGGTGTTGTACCTAATGTTGATGCTTCTTTGGTTCATGCTACTATTGTTGCAGGTGCGTAGGAGGATGACGATTACGCGGGAGATTACGAGGATGAGGTTGATCAAAATTAGAACTACATGCAACCACCACCACCAGGTTGTCCACATGCATATAATCGCAACAGTAGGGCTGCACCACCACCTCAGGTATGAGATCCTGACCATCTCCCTAAACTAAAATTGAATATTCCACCATTTGAGGGTAGATATGTTCCTGATATATATCCTACTTGGGAGTTAGCAACTGAACAATGTTTTACATGTTTGTAATATCCCGAGGAGAGATGTGTTGTTGCTGCTCTTTGTGCTTTCACTAGTTTTGCTTGTGTGTGGTGGCCTGGACATCGTAGATTATATCCGAATAGTATTCCAACTCCTTGGGCTGCTTTGAAAACTGTTATGCGTACTCGTTGGATTCCACCGTATTATCAACGTGAATTACTTAAAAAATTGCAGCGCTTAAGACAAGTAAAAAAATTATGTTCGCGAACACAAGTTGTGAAGGATTCCGCTGTATACAACTTGTGAAAAACTGGAGGCATAATTTATTCCATACAAAGGGAGTTGTGAAGGAACATTATGTTCGCGTCATCATAAATGGAAGGCAACAATTTGGCTAGCATGGAGATGGTGGAGAAGTTGTCTCTCACCACAAGACCACATCCACGTCCTTACTACGTCCAACGGTTCAACAACAATGGCAAGGTTAAGGTCACACATACTATTCGTGTGCATTTTAGTATAGCTATATATGTTGATTATGTTGATTATGACGTGGTACCCATCCAAGCATGTTCCTTATTACTTGGTATACCATGGCAATTTGTTTAGAATTATGTGCACCATGGTAGAAACAATCAGTATACTCTTGTTCATAAGGATGAACATATTACTTTGCTTCCTATGACTCCTGATTCCATTTTGAAAGATGGTATTAATCGAGCTAGTAAAGAAAAAGAGGAGCAAAATAAGAGTGAAAATTAGATTGTGGAAAAAGAATTTGAGCAACAAATGAAGCCTGATAACAAACCAGCATCTCATGTTATGTGTGAAATTAAATTGAAAAGTGGATGTTCACTTGCCACCAAATCTGATATTGATGATCTAGATTTCAACAAATATGTTTGCTATGCTTTTCTGTGCAAAGAGGCATTATTTTCATTCGAGGATGTGCCTTCCTCTTTGCCTCCTGCTATCATTAACATTTTGCAGGAGTTCGTTGATGTCTTTCCACAAGATATGTCACCGGGATTACCACCTATTCAAGGGATTGAGCATCAGATTGACTTAATTCCTGGTGTATCGCTACCCAACCATGTAGCATACCGTACCGATCCAGAGGAGACGACGGAGATTATGCGTCAAGTACAGGAGCTACTCGACATAGGTTATATATGCTAATCCCTTAGTTCTTGTGATGTTGCTATTATTCTAGTGCCGAAAAAGGATGGTACATCGCGTATGTGTGTTGATTCTCGAGGCATTAATATTATTACTAACTATTATCGTCACCCTATTCCTAGGCTAGATGATATGCTTGATGAATTAAGTGGCTATACTATTTTCCCAAAGTTGATTTGCGTAGTGGATACCATCAAATTCGTATGAAATAGGGAGATGGATGGAAAATGACATTTAAAACTAAGTTCGGGTTATATGAGTGGTTAGTCATTCCTTTTGTGTTAACTAATGCACCTAGTACTTTCATGAGATTAATAAATGTAGTTTTGCATGCTTTCACTGGATGATTTGTGGTAGTTTACTTGGATGATATACTAATTTATAGCAGATCTTTGGACGAACATTTGGAACATTTACGTATTGTTTTTGTTGCTCTACGTGATGCACGTTTGTTTGGTGACCTTGGGAAGTGCATCTTTTGCACCGACCAAGTATCTTTTCTAGGCTATGTTGTTACTCCACAGGGGAATTGTAGTTGATAAAGCCAACATTGGAGCTATTGGGAGTTGGTTGTATCCCAAAACGATCACACAAGTGTGGAATTTTTTTGGACTCGCTTGTTTCTATAGGCATTTTGTGAGAGATTTCAGCACCATTGTTGCACCTCTCAGTGAGCTTACAAAGAAGGATGTGCCTTTTGTTTGGGGTACTGCACCGGAAGAAGCCTTCACGGTATTGAAAGATAAGTTGACACATGCTTCATTACTCCAACTTCCTGATTTTAATAAGTCTTTTGAGCTTGAATGTGATGCTAATGGAATTGGGTTAGGAGGTGTGCTATTAAAAGATGGTAAACATGTTGCATACTTTTCTGGAAAATTGAGTGCGCCTAGTCTGAACTATTCTACTATGACAAAGAATTGTGCTCTTGTTTGGATTTAGAAACATGGAAACATTATTTATGGCCCAAAGAATTTTTTATACATTCTGATCATGAATCTCTAAAACATATTAAAATTCATGCAAAACTGAATCGTTGACATGCTAAATGGGTTGATGTGACGCCCCAAGACCGACGCTCCAGAAGACTGCCAGCTATTCCGGGTTTTGTCGTGTGATTTATTGTCTGTTGCATATTTTTTTCATAGAATCTTTTTCATTGCATCATGTCATCATGCCAGCATGTCATTCAACTTTTTAAAACTCAACTAAATAAATTTCATGGATCTTCGATCTATTTAAGATGAGGGATGTCATATGATGATTTCTCTTTATAACATATCCTTCCAATATTTTAGGGAGCTATTATAATTAATCCATTAATTTGGAATCACCAAACACACTTGCAATTAATTCTCATGCCTTTGTTATCTTAATTCCCGGCCCCAAATTTGTCCTCAAATTCTTTTATCGCATTCCTAAGCACCACCTAAATCTCAACATTTTCGGACCTGCCAAAGAACCACTACCATTTCAATCCATTTGCATTTACTTCAAATGAGTTTAAAATTTCTTTAACTGGTCTCTTTGCAAATTTTCTGGAGCAAACAAATTTTTTTGTGAGTCCAGGAAATTAACTCCGGGACTAAATCATTTCTCTAACCTTTCCTTCACTCATTCTCTTTCTTCACATTTTCTGTAGATGAAAAAAAGGAAGAAGGAGAGGAGTCTGCACAGCCTTGCAGCCCAGCAACCGCGCCAACCCAACTACACATATGGCCCAAGGTCTATCCGCTCCCCTAGGCCCAGCTACCTAACCCTAGCCCGTTTCCATCTCTCCCCATCGCCCGACCCTCTCCCCCTCGTTATCCCTCGCGCCACCACTCTATCCCTCGTCCTCCTCTCCCCAGCGCAGCCCCGCACCCCCCACTCCGTCCTCCCGATCCCCATGGGCGGCGACTCCAGCGCAGCCCCGCACCCCGCCTCTCCTACATGTCCCCGCCGCTGCCATCGACGGGCCGCAGCTCGCAAAGCTCCTCGTGCACGCCGGACCTCGTCGTCGCCTTGCCCCGCGAGCTCCTCCTGCCTCCAGCTTGCCGCAGTCGTGCGTCCTCCCGCTGTCTCCACGACCACCTCTCCTCTGCTGCCGCGCCGCAGCGCTCTGCCTCACCAGAGGAGCGGAGCCCCACCAACCTCCTCCGCGTGGGCGACCTCCAATGCCGCCCCGCCTCCCTGCTTCCTCGCCACCGGCTAGTCTCGTCGGCGTCGTCATGCCTTGTTGTCGCTGCTGCTTCGTCCGACTGCCTCGACTTCCTCTGCAAGGACAAGTTGTCGCCGGCGCCCCAAGTTTCATCGTCGTCGCGCCAAGTTCCATGCCATGTGCCTTCCCCCTTGTCGGACCTGCGTCATCCCCGCCTCCTCGTCAGTCGCTGGTTGCACCAAGCGCCAAGAACATGCAGCGTCGCTCGCCTTCTCTGCTTCGCTCCTGCACGCAATCCTCGTTGGCCTTCGATCCCCTTCGGATACACAAGACCGTTTCCCATGGACTCGTCAAGTAGCTCCTCGAAATGAACGATTGTACCACTACGGTCGATGTGTGGATGTCAAGTTCCTCGTCATAACCCCGAACATCTACGGAGAACATCTACAGAGACTCGAACATCTACGAACGTGTACGACTACTTCCACTACCGCCGCCACGTGAACGACTACTTCCCTTGACGACCCGTGAACAACTACACCACTACTTCCTCTACGAGCTCGAACCCCTCCGAGAACGCTCGCTTCAAAGGTATAACCCCGAGATGACCGCCCGTGAACGAGTGTGAGATGTATGAGATGCACCTGCATCGTGCCCGAATCTTCGCTAGCGATGCCCCTCGTTTGCCTTGCCACTGGCCCGTGGGAACCCGGTTACCGGGATCACCCCACCTATCTCTTTGCATCACACGCTCACGCCACCTTTCTTTTGCACCGGCATCTCGACGAGTTGCCGGATCATCGGAATGTTGTTGTGGCACCGTTTCCATTCTCGCCGCCATGACACCCCTTTTCCTTCCGTCGTGGCGACCAAATGCTTCTTATCGTCTTCATGCCAACTTTTCATAAAATTGCTTAAAACTTGCATTTGTCATCCGTATCATGATAACAACATTAAAAAAATTAAATTGTTGTTTGCTTTAATATTTGCTTAATGACATGGGGATTTTCCGGAATTGTTGTTGTTATTTCCGGCCTCAATTAAAAATGCATAGATAGTGTAGTTTGCTCATGCTTCACCTCTTGCCATGTTAACAAACTTTTAATCTTGTCTTGTAAATAAATGAGAGCGAACTAAATCAATTGATGTGGTTTTTTGTCAGTATGCAACTCGCATATTGAGATCCACTTAAATTGTAGTGTTGTTTGTGCACTTTGCCATGCCATGCATAATTAAACCGGACATGCATCATACTTGGTTGTGCTTCATATGCCATGTTTATGCTTGTGTGTTTACCATGTTGTTTGCTTCTTTCTGTTATGCTTCTCTTGTTAGCTTCGGTTTCGTTCCGGAGTTGTGAGGATTCATTCGACTTTGTCCGTTTGTCTTCTTCATGGACTCGTTCTTCCTAGCGGGATCCCAGGCAAGATGACCGTTCCCCGATATCACCTCTACCTTTGCTTTGCTAGTTGATTCGCTCTATAGTTATGCCTCGATGCCTATTCTTGTCTTGTCAGTCTCCTATGTTGCCATGAATCACTCTAACCGCCTTCCTAGCAAACCGTTGATTGGCTAAGTACGCTTTTGCTCAGCCCTCTTATAGCGTTGTTAGTTGCAGGTGAAGTTGAAGATTGCTCCATGGTTTAGACTTGTTTATTGGGATAACACAATATATATATATATATATATATCTTAATTAAATTAATGCACATATATATTGGTAATGGGTGGAAGGCTTGGCCTTCTGCTTGGTGTTTTGTTCCACTCATGCCACCGTAGGACCTGATAAACCGGTGTTATGTTCCTTGATTTTGCGTTCCTAACACGATTGGGGTTTATGGGCCCCCCTCGATAATTCGCACTGCTTAAAGCTTTTCCAGCAAGACCCAACTTTGGTACTACATTTGCCTAACAACTAAAAACTTGCATAGGGAGTAATTAACCCGAGTTCTTAATCAACCCCCGGGCCAGTGCTCCTCATGAGTGTAGGTCCAAACTGGGCAACCTGCGGGGACACTTGGAGGCAACTCAAGGTTTGGTCTCCCGTAGCTTGTCCCATCCGGTCATGGCCTGAGACGAGATGCGCGCGGCTACTATCAGGGTGTCGGCACGCCGGGAGGTCTTGCTGGATTAGTTTTACCTTTGTCGAAATATCTTGAGCACGGGATTCCGAGAATACTCGGGTCTTCCCAGCATGGAGTTGCGACTCCGCAGATCGTGAGCTTGTGATGGGCTAAGTTGGGACACCCCTGCAGGGTTATGATCTTTCGAAAGTCGTGCCCGCAGTTATGTGGCAGATGGGAATTTGCTAATATCCAGTTGTAGATAACTTGACACCATATCCTTAAGAATACACTACCTGTGTGAGTAACCGTGACGGTCACTTATCGAAGGGGTTTTCGAAAAGTCAACATGGTGGGGTTATGCTTGAACTTGAGTAGCTAGGATCACTTATTGATCATCTTTGGCGACCGTTGGCACATATCTTCATCTCGCTCTGACTTCATAAGCTAGTTGCTTAGTGCTTGCTGCAGCTATTTTATTACCTCTCCACACCTAAAGGCTTTGTTAGTTTTGATACCCGGGAATGGGATTGCTGAGTCCTTGTGACTCACAAATTACAACACACACCAGATGCAGGTACAACTGAGTACGATGCAGGAGATGGACAAGAACTTCAGTGGGAGTTCGATGAAGAACGTGGTCGTATGTACGTGACGTACCCCGACGATCAGTGGTGGTTCCTACTAGGGGCGATCTGGACTTGTGGTTGTGGTATCTTTTCTCGTTTGATTTTGTCCGTAGCCGGACTCTGTGTTATTTGGATGAATGTATGCTATTGTATGAATTGTGTGACGTGGCGAGTGTAAGCCAACTATGTATCTCTTTCATCCATGTTCATTACATGAGTTGTGCAAAGATACCACGCTTGCGATCATTCTAGAATGTGATTATGTCTATAACTTGTGCTTTGACACGTAGGAGATATAGCCGCATCCTGGGCATTACAAGTTGGTATTCAGAGCCTTCTCCGACCTAGGAGCGACCTGATTGATCGCACCACTGTCGGTTGAGTCTAGACACACACACAAAATGTTTTGAGTCCTATATATGTATCAGAGAGTAGGATTTCTTTTTACTCCTCATCCCCTTCATCGCTCTGGTGAGGATTCCTAGCGTTGTTTTAACATCACTATCCTCAATTTTCACCAAAAAACAATTTAGGATCACGCGGGTATTGTTTGGATTGTTCCGATATCTTTGTGACGAGAATTCTATCTTGGTGCCTCTCGTCTGTTTAGGCCGAGTCTTGGGGAGTTGAGCTCTGAGGTATTGTCGTCCCATTGTGTATCGTGACAGTTCTAGAATACCAGAGGCGGCCGACATCAAAAACTCTTCTATGCGTGTCTGGTGGTGAGATAACCCCGACGTCACCCAGTACTGGTGGGATAGTTCGGGAGTATTGCCACAGCTAGTATAGCGGATACATTTCGAAGGTCCGAGGTAAACGGTTTCCTAAGGTGCCTGGTTATGTGTTGATGGATGGATACAGCTGGACGTAGGTATTGCTAGTTGGGTGAGATATTGTTCTTCCCATGTATCCCCAACACCAGATTGCATAACCGGAAAGCTTCGGGAATTAATAAGTGGGATTCAAGTAGCTCTTAGGTAATCTTCCAACGGGTGCATGATATGAGGTTGGGGTTCAACATTTAGTGGAGAGGTTATCATGGGCGTTGTTACACTAGGGGGTTGCATCTTAAAGAATCCTTGGCTATGCTGATCTGGGGATTGCAAGGCCCTTTGTAACACGTGCCATGGGGCCTCAACATGAACATGTGGCACAAAACCTCTATTATGTATTTGTTCCATCTGTTACCTTGTTATTTTGTTCTATCATTTTGTTCTCCGAAGTGGCTTCTCGACAAGTTGATGTACCATTAAGCTTACGGAATTCATTCGTTCAATTCCCTTTTCAAATGATATTGTGAAGATTATGTTGCAACCTATCTATCCTTTGTTTTGTTTTGAGTTGTGGTATCCGAGTTGCTTCGATGTCAAGTATTGATTCCATACCTTTCCTAATCGGTGTTCTCATATTTCTATGGGAGTGCTAGTCCTTCTTAATCATCGAGATTGTCATGTAAATTCTTTTCAACCCGCGTGCTTCTCTTCAATTTAATACGATCTCTTCATCATTTGCAAGATCAACTCTCAGTCTTTTCTCAATGTTGTTCGTTTTGCCGTCACAATTTATCTTTGTTTTTTCCACCCTCCCACCCATTTTCTATATGGAGCCTGAGTCCTTAATCAAATGTCCTTATATTCTTGTGATGCCTCTTCATCAATCTTCTTTAATGTTTCATCCGGTGATTCTCGTGAAGATGCTAAGGAAGCTTCAAGTTTATCATTCTCCGTTCTCGTTTCTTCTCCGGTGGATTTAATTCAAGCTTTGGTGTTGATTATATCCTTCCTCTGGTTTCACATGTTTTCACATGTTGAAATTTCTTATCCAAAGTCTCTCATGTTTATTCAACTCTCTCTATTCATATCCGGAGTGTACAAGATATCTCAGAAGATTTGTGTTTCCATTCTTAATCTATTAAAGCTTTCTTGAGGTTGTTATCTCGTTCAAGTCATTTAATTTAACCGGTGCAATCTCTCTTTCAAGAATCATTTCCATCGGTGATTTCTTTTGAGTGGGCCCTAACCCACGGGTCTTTTCCAGGATCTTACCTGACTCCTCTAATTATCCAGAGTTATTGCGGAATTCTTTTCAAAGTGTGACGTAAGAATGGAATTCCATGAGTCATATGTTTTCTCCAAGATCACTTTCAAATTCTTTTCTATCGTTGCTTCAACATTTTAATTCTTCATTCCGGAGTGCCTCAATAATCCATGGTGGTATTTCTCGTCGTCATTCTCAACATTTGAAGACCTAAGAAGATTTTTCCTCTAAATCTTTTCTTACACATCCAGAATATGTCATGAATTCTTTCCATTGTGATCCTCCGAAGGCCATCATTTCAGAAGATTTCTTTGTTCTCAGTTTTCAACTTCGTCCTCCAACTATTCTTAATTGATTCCTCTTTGTTCGTCTCCATATTCTTCCCGGTGGTTTGTTCAAGATTCCTTTTCCTTGGTCATCATATCAACCCATTCGTTCTTTCCTATCTTACCGGTGGTTCATGAATATTGTCTTAAGTTCGGTGTTCTATCCCTCTTTTAATCATTCTCAATGCGAATAAGTGATATGCAAATCCAATGCTTTTCATGAATTTAACTGGTGAAGGATAAGCATAACATAATTCTTATTCTTCGTTCATCAAGTTGATTAATTCCTTCTTCTAAAGTTTGTTCATGATGAATAAACTCTTGATTCGAAATGATCCCTCTTTCTTTTCCGAAGGTCCAAGCTATATTAATTATCTCGTCGCGAAGCTCCATCTAATCATTGCAAGGCTTCAATCTTATTATTTTCATCCTTCACTTCTCATCCTTTTATTACCGGAGTTCTTCATGGTGGTTCATCATGATTAAATTCATCCTCGAAGTGTTCATCAAGATTCTTGTTGGAGCTCAAGTATTCTTCTTCTTGCATTACGAAGTGCGCTTCTTGCGCCCTTATCTTTTGAGATGGTGTTATGTCATTCTCAACAATTTCTTTCATGCTTCATGATTCACAAGTTATCAAGAATTAAATATGTAAACCCATCATTTTCTTCGTTCAGGAGATATTTTTCAACCCTTCAATTTATTCATTGGAGTTATCTTGGGTTGTATTTCACCTAAAAGCTTTTTTCCTAAGGATTGTTGCTAATTATGGTGCTTATAAATGACCCAAGTTCTTCATTTATCCTCCCAGTGAAATAAGTTTTTCGTCTCCTTGTTGATCTCAATCTAATCAAATGTTTCTGTTAGTGGCCGGTTGTCACCTCATAATTCTGATATGTTTTCCATTAGCCCACATCAAGCTTATTCTTTTGTTGTTTATTTTTAAACAACTCCATTCAGTCTTCTTTCTAAGGATGCTTTCAAATTCATTGCTGGTATAAGTTATCATTTTCTTCTACTTTCTTTCCTTCCAATGAACTATCTTCTATTCTTTCGTTCCGGAGGTATTGTGGTCTTGATCTCTTCGTCCCGTCATCTCGTTTGGTCAAGATCATGTTCTTTTCCTTTCTAGTCCATTTAACGAGAGTGTTGTGTCCTGCATTCAAGTTCACTCGCCTTACTAAGTTTTACCTCCTTTTTCAACCGGAGTGCTGTCTGAAATCATTGTTTCGGAGACAATGTGTTGTTGATTTCATCAAAGATCATCCAATCTTCTCAAGATCATGTTAATTCCTTCCATTTTCAGACGGAGTGTTGTCCAAATTCTGTCATTCTTATTCCTTGGCTATACCGTTGCGGTTCATATTCTTTTGGTTCGTAAGCTCTTGTTTCATGTCTTTCAACCTACAAGGTTCTCGTAACGTTCCTTGTTCCTCTTTTCTAATGGAGTGTTTTCATCTTCGTTCATCTCCATTGTATTCTTTCTTCAACATGTTTAACCTCTCAAGGTTCGTGGTTTCACTCGTTTGCCAAAGAAGCAACTTTGTTTTACCTCCTCCTTTATCCTCTTCTATCCGGTGCCATCTCTAGGATCTCGGGTCGAGATCCTCTGTTAGTGTGGGAGAGTTGTGACGCCCCAAGACCGACGCTCCAGAAGACTGCCAGCTATTCCGGGTTTCGCCGTGTGGTTTATTGTCTGTTGCATATTTTTTTCATAGCATCTTTTGCATTGCATCATGTCATCATGCCAGCATGTCATTTAACATTTTAAAACTCAACTAAATAAATTGCATGGATCTTCGATCTATTTAAAATGAGGGATGTCATATGATGATTTCTCTTTATAACATATCCTTCCAATATTTTAGGGAGCTATTATAATTAATCCATTAATTTGGAATCACCAAACAGATTTGCAATTAATTCTCATGCCTTTGTTATCTTAATTCCCGGTCCCAAATTTGTCCTAGAATTCTTTTATCGCATTCCTAAGCACCATCTAAATCTTAACATTTTCGGACCTGCCAAAGAACCACTACCATTTCAATCCATTTGAATTTACTTCAAATGAGTTGCCAAATTTCTTTAACTGGTCTCTTTGCAAATTTTCTGGAGCAAACACATTTTTTTGTGAGTCCGGGGAATTAACTCCGAGACTAAATCATTTCTCTAACCTTTCCTTCACTCCTTCTCTTTCTTCACATTTTCTGTAATTGAAAAGAAGGAAGAAGGAGAGGAGTCTGCACAGCCTTGCAGCCCAGCAACCGCGCCAGCCCAACTACACCTATGGCCCAAGGTCCATCCGCTCCCCTAGGCCCAACTGCCTAACCCTAGCCCATTTCCATCTCTCCCCATTGCCCGACCCTTTCCCCTCGTTCTCCCTCGCGCCGCCACTCTATCCCTCGTTCTCCCTCGCGCCGCCACTCCATCCCTCGTCCTCCTCTCCCCAGCGCAGCCCCGCACCCCCACTCCATCCTCCCGATCCCCATGGGCGGCGACTCCAGCGCAGCCCTGCACCCCGCCTCTCCTACCTGTCCCTGCCACTGCCATCGACGGGTCGTAGCTCACGAAGCTCCTTGCGCACGCCGGACCTCGTTGCCGCCTTGCCCCGCGAGCTCCTCCTACCTCTAGCTTGCCGCAGCCGTGTGTCCTCCTGCCGTCTCTGCGGCCACCTCTCCTCCGCCGCTGCGCTCTGCCTCGCCGGAGGAGCGGAGCCCCACAGACCTCCTCCGCGCGGGCTACCTCCATCGCCGCCGCGCCTCCCTGCTTCCTCACCACCGGCTAGTCCGCCGGCACCGCCATGCCTTGCTGTCGCTGTTGCTTCGTCCGACTACCTCGACTTCCTATGTAAGAAAAAGCTGCCACCGGTGCCCCAAGTTTCATCCCCATCGCGCCAAGTTCCCCGCCATGTGCCTTCCCCCTTGCCGGACCTACGTCATCCCCGCCTCCTCGTCAGTCGCTGGTTGCACCAAGCGCCAAGACCCTACAGCGTCGCTCGCCTTCTCTGCTTCGGTCCTGCATGTGATCCTCGTTGGCCTTCGATCCCCCTGGGATATACAAGACTGTTTCCCGTGGATTCATCAAGTACCTCCTCGAAATGAATGATTGTACCACTATCGTCGGCGCGTGGATGTCAAGTTCCTCGCCGTGACCCCGAACATCTACGGAGACTCGAACATCTACGAACGTGTACGACTACTTCCACTACCACCGCCTCGTGAACGACTACTTCCCTCGACGACCCGTGAACAACTACACCACTACTTCCTTGATACGTCTCCAACGTATCTACTTTTCCAAACCCTTTTGCCCTTGTTTTGGACTCTAACTTGCATGATTTGAATAGAACTAATCCGGACTGACGCTGTTTTCAGCAGAACTGCCATGGTGTTGTTTTTGTGCAGAAAAAAAAGTTCTCGGAATCGCCTGAAAATCAACGGAGAATTATTTCGGAAAATATAAAAAATACCTGCAAGAAGATCCACACCATGGGGCCTTGGGCCTGTCCACGAGGGTGGGGGCGCGCCCCCCTGCCCAGGGCGCGCCCCCTGCCTCGTGGGCCCCCTGGTGCTCCACCGACGTACCCCCAGATCTTATATCTTCCGTTTCAGGGAGAAAAAAACAAAGAGAAGGAATTATCGTGTTTCATGAGACGGAGCCGCCGCCAAGCCCTAATCTCTCTCGGGAGGGCTGATCTGGAGTCCGTTCGGGGCTCCGGGGAGTGGAGATCGTTGCCATCGTCATCATCAACCTTCCTCCATCACCAATTCCATGATGCTCACTCTTGCTACCTCTTGAGCTTGCGTTGTATTCCCTCGAAGAGGAAAGGGAGATGCAGCACAGTAGCGTACGTATTTCCCTCAGTTTTTGAGAACCAAGGTATCAATCCAGTAGGAGACCACGCGCCAGTCCCTCGCACCTGCACAAACAAATAAGAACTTTGCAGCCAACGCGATAAGGGGTTGTCAATCCCTTTACGGTCACTTACGATAGTGAGATCTGATAGAGATGATAGTTTATATTTTTTGTATTTTTGGTATAGAAACAGAAAGTAAAGAAAGCAAATAAACAACGGCAGCAAAAATTGACGGGAAAGTAATATGATAGAAATAGACCCGGGGGCCATAGTTTTCTCGAGTGGCTTCTCTCATGATAGCGATATTCTACGGCGGGTAAACAAATTATTGTCGAGCAATTGATAGAAAAGAGGATAATTATGAGACTATCTAGGCATGATCATTGTATATAGGCATCACGTCTGAGACAAGTAGACCGACTCCTGCCCGCATCTACTACTATTACTCCACACATCGACTACTATCCAGCATGCATCTAGTGTATTGAGTTCATACGAATAGAGTAACGCTTTAAGCAAGATGACATGATGTAGAGGGATAAACTCAAGCAATATGATGAAAACCCCATCTTTTTATCCTCGATGGCAACAATACAATACGTGCCTTGCTGCCCCTACTGTCACTGGGAAAGGACACCGCAAGATTGAACCCAAAGCCAAGCACTTCTCCCATTGCAAGAACTATAGATCTAGTAGGCCAAACCAAACCAATAATTCGAAGAGACTTGCAAGGATAATATGAGCACACATAAAAAGTTCAGAGAAGAACCAAATATCTTTCATAGATAACCTTGATCATAAACTCACAATTCATCGGATCTCGACAAACACACCGCAAAAAGAGATTACATCGAATAGATCTCCTCGAAGATCGAGGAGAACTTTGTATTGAGATCCAGAGAGAGAGAAGAAGCCATCTAGATACTAGCTATGGACCCGAAGGTCTGTGGTAAACTACTCACAACTCATGGTGAGGGCGATGATGATGATGATGAAGGCCTCCGTGATGGATCCCCCTCCCGGAACAGGCTCCAACATGGGATCTCCACAGGAACAGCAGCTTCGGCGATGGAATTAGGGTTTTCTCTCTGCGTATGGAGTTTCTGGGGTACGTAGGTATATATAGGAAGAAGAGGGGCACAGGGGGCCATGTGGGCCAGCCTCGACGCAGGGGGCGCGCCCTGGGAAGGGGGGTGCACCCCCCACCCTCGAGGGCTGGTTCTACGTCCCCTGGCTTGGCCCCGAAGTCTATCGTGCGTGATTTCCTCCAAAAATATCTCCTGCGAAGGTTTCATTCCGTTTGGACTCCGTTTGATATTCCTTTTCTGCAAAACCCTGAAATAGGCAAAAAAATAGCAATCTGGACTGGGCCTTTGGGTTCGTAGGTTAGTCCCAAAATGATATAAAAGTGAATGATAAAGCCCATTAAACATCCAAGACTTCATAAATAATAGCATGGAACAATCAAAAATTATAGATACGTTGGAGACGTATCAAGCATCCCCAAGCTTAATTCCTGCTCGTCCTCGAGTAGGTAAATGATAAAGAAAGAATTTTTGATGTGGAATGCTAACCAATATAGTTTTCAATGTAATTCTCTTAATTTTGGCATGAATGTTCAGATCTGAAAGATTCAAGATAAAAGTCTATATTGACATAAGAAATAACAATACTTCAAGCAATACTAACAAAGCAATCACGTCTTCTCAAAATACTATGGTTAAAGAAAGTTATCCCTACAAAATCATATAGTGTTGGCTATGCTCCCTTGCTATCACACAAAATATTCATATCATGCACAACCCCGATTTCAGCCAAGCATTTGTTTTCATGCTCTATCTTTTCAAACCTTTCAACTTTCACGCAATACATGAGCGTGAGCCATGGATATAGCACTATGGGTGAAATAGAGGTGGTTGTGGAGAAGACAAAAAGAGGGAGATAGTCTCACATCGACTAGGCGTATCAACGGGTGTGCATCCAACTTGCTTGCTCACAAAGACCTAGGGAATTTGAGGAAGCCCATCGTTGGAATATACAAGCCAAGTTCTATAATGAAAATCCCCACTAGTATATGAAAGTGACTAAGCATGAGACTCTCTACAATGAAGAACATGGTGCTACTTTTAAGCACAAGTGTGGAAAAAGATAGTAGCAATTGTCCCCTTTTTTCTTTCTTTTTTCTTTTTTTTCTCCCTTTTTTTCTTTTTTTGGGCCTTTCTTTTTTTTCTTTGGCCTTTCTTTTTTTTCTTTTTTTTTGCGGAGGGGCTTTATAGATTCAGCCTTTCCTCCCATGGGACAATGCTCTATAAATGATGATCATCAAACTTTCATTACAACACAAGATTACAAATCGATACTACAACAACAAAGTATGACTCTATATGAATGCCTCCGACGGTGTACCGGTATATGCAATGAAACAAGAGTGACATGTATAAAAATTATGCATGGTGGCCTTGCCACAAATACGATGTCAACTACATGATCATGCAATGGCAATATGACAATATGATGCGTGTCATATAAATGGAACGGTGAAAAGTTGCATGGCAATATATCTCAGAATGGCTATGGAAATGCCATGATAGGTAGGTTTGGTGGCTGTTTTGAGGAACAATATGGTGGCTGTTTTGAGGAAGGATATATAGTGGGTTTATGGCACCGGCGAAAGTTGCGCGGTACAAGAGAGGCTAGCAATTGTGGAAGGGTGAGAGTGCGTATAATCCATGCACTCAACATTAGTCATAAGAACTCATATACTTATTGCAAAAATCTACGAGTCATCAAAACAAAGCAATCAACGCATGCCCCTAGGGGGGAGGTTGGTAGGAGTTAACCATCGCGCGCCCCCGACCTCCACACAAAGGTTGACACTCTACAAATACCTCATGCTTTAACTTAGTCACATAACGGTTCACCATACGTGCATGCTACGGGAATCACCAACCTTAACACAAATATTTCTCAATTTCATAATTACTCCACTAGAATGACTCTAATATCACTATCCTCATGCCTCAAAACAATTATCAAGCATCCAACATCTCTTTCTACTCAATGCACTTGATGTGAATTTTTTTACTACATTGACATTGGATGTTTATCATGTGAAGACTAGTTTCTTTAGCCTAAACACTTTACCATGCTGTTTCAATAGACTCTCAAATAGATCTAAGTGAAGCATGAGAGTTCAACAATTTCTACAAAATATTACCACCACCATGCTCTAAAAGATATAAGTGAAGCACTAGAGCAAAAACTATTCAACTCAAAAGATATAAGTGAAGCACATAGTGTGTTCTAATAATTTCTAGGCCATATTTAACTCTCTCAAATAGGTGTGTCCAGCAAGGATGATTGTGGCAAACTAACAAACAAAGACTCAAATTATACAAGACGCTCCAAGCAAAACACATAGCATGTTGCGAATAAAAATATAGCTCCAAGTATAGTTACCGATGGATGAAGCCGAAAGAGGGGATGCCTTCCCGGGGCATCCCCAAGCTTAGGCTTTTGATTATCTTGAATTTACTTGGGTTGCCATGGGCATCCCCAAGCTTACGCCTTTGCTACTTCTTGTTCCATAGTCCATCAAAGTAATACTCAAAACTTGAAAACTTCACAACACAAAACTTAGACAAAAATTCTCGTGAGCTCCGTTAGTAAGAGAAAGCAAAACACCACTCAAAGGTACAGCAAGGAATTTATTAATTTTTTATATTGGTGATAAACCTACTGTACTCCAAGTTCTCTATGGTTCATATCCTCCAATATTACTCATAGATGCATCGGAATAAGCAAACAACACACGAAAAACAGAATCTGTCAAAGACAGAACAGTCTGTAGTAATCTGCAGGGTTTGCCTACTTCTGGAACTCCAAAAAAATCAAACTAAATTGGTAAATTTTCACAATTTGTCTACAAATCAGCATAAAAAAGAATCAACTAAAAAGCACGCTCCAGTAAAATCTGAAGACTACTTTAGCGAGCGCTAACAATTCTGTTTTTCACAGCAAGATCAAATAAACTTCACACAAGTCTTACCAAAGGTTCTACTTGGCACAAACACTAAACAAAACATGAAAACACATCTAATCAGAGGCTAGATGCAATATTTATTCCCTAACAGCAACAAAAACAAAAAACATAAAATTGGGTTGCCTCCCAACAAGCGCTATCGTTTTACGCCCCTAGCTAGGCATGATAATTCAATGATGCTCACATGAAACATAAGAGTTGGAGCACAAAGAGAGCATCATATAGCATGTGACAAACACATCTAAGTCTAACATACTTCCTATGCATAGGCATTTTATAGGAAAACAAATTTGCAAGACAAGCAAGATCTAACATATGCAAGGAAGAAGAAAAAAAAAGATCAATCTCGACATGAAGAGAGGTAATTTAGTAACATGAAGATTTCTACATCCATATTTTCCTCTCTTGTAATAATTGCATATAGGATCATAAGCAAATTCAACAATATAGCAATCACAAAACATATTCTCAACACGATCCACATGCATACAAAGTTGACACTCTTCCAAACCCACTTTCAATATTATTGCAAACATTATTATCAATCACATATTCATCATGGGGCTTAAATAAATTTTCAAGATCATAAGAAGAATCACCCCAATCATGATCAAAGCAACAAGTAGTGGACATAGCAAAATAAGCATCCCCAAGCTTAGGGTTTTGCATATCATTAGCACAATTGACATCAATAGAATTTATAGTAACATCATTACAATCATGCTTTTTACTTAACAAGCTATCATGAATCACTTTTTCTTTTAACAATTCCTCACAATTTTCAAATTCATAAATTTCAAGCAAAATCCCATAAAGATAATCTAGTGCATGCAGCTCACTAGCAATAGGTTCAACATAAATGGATCTCTTAAAAAGATTAGCAAGTGGATGAGGATCCATACTTTAGCAAGCGAAGATGCAAGCTAATTGAGGGCACATAGCAACACAAGCAAACGAGAGGCAAGCGAACGGTAGACACACCGCAGAAGAAGGGCAAATAAAATCGCAAGGGTGAAGTGGGGGAGAGGAAAACGAGAGGCAAAAAAATGTAATGTGAAGGATAAGGGTTTGTGATAGGTACTTGGTATATGACTTTTTCGTAAGCCTCCCCGGCAACGGCGCCATAAATTCTTCTTGCTACCTCTTGAGCTTGCATTGTATTCCCTCGAAGAGGAAAGGGAGATGCAGCACAGTAGCGTAAGTATTTCCCTCTGTTTTTTAGAACCAAGGTATCAATCCAGTAGGAGACCACGCGCCAGTCCCTCGCACCTGCACAAACAAATAAGAACTTCGCAGCCAACGCGACAAGGGGTTGTTAATCCCTTTACCATCACTTACGATAGTGAGATCTGATAGAGATGATAGTTTATATTTTTGGTATTTTTGGTATAGAAACAGAAAGTAAAGAAAGCAAATAAACAACGGCGGCAGAAATTGATGGGAAAGTAATATGATAGAGATAGACCCGAGGGCCATAGTTTTCTCTAGTGCCTTCTCTCATGATAGCGATATTCTACGGCGGGTAAACAAATTACTGTCGAGCAATTGATAGAAAAGCGAATAATTATGAGACTATCTGGCATGATCATTGTATATAGGCATCACGTCCGAGACAAGTAAACCGACTCCTGCCTGCATCTACTACTATTACTCCACACATCGACCGTTATCCAGCATGCATCTAGTGTATTGAGTTCATACGAATAGAGTAATGCTTTAAGCAAGATGACATGATGTAGAGGGATAAACTCAAGCAATATGATGAAAACCCCATCTTTTTATCCTCGATGGCAACAATACAATACATGCCTTGCTGCCCCTACTGTCACTGGGAAAGGACACCGCAAGATTGAACCCAAAGCCAAGCACTTCTCCCATTGCAGGAACTATAGATCTAGTAGGCCAAACCAAACCAATAATTCGAAGAGACTTGCAAGGATATTATGAGCACACATAAAAAGTTCAGAGAAGAACCAAATATCTTTCATAGATAACCTTGATCATAAACTCACAATTCATTGGATCTCGACAAACACACCGCAAAAAGAGATTACATCGAATAGATCTCCTCGAAGACCGAGGAGAACTTTGTATTGAGATCCAGAGAGAGAGAAGAAGCCATCTAGATACTAGCTATGGACCCAAAGGTCTGTGGTAAACTACTCACAACTCATGGTGAGGGCGATGATGATGATGAAGAAGGCCTCTGTGATGGATTCCCCTCCCAGAACAGGCTCCAAGATGGGATCTCCACGGGAACAGCAGATACGGCGGCGGAATTAGGGTTTTCTCTCTGCTTATGGAGTTTCTGGGGTACGTAGGTATATATAGGAAGAAGAGGGGCACCGTGGGCCACATGGGCCAGCCTCGAGGCAGGGGGCGCCCTGGGAAGGGGGCGTGCCCCCCACCCTCGAGGGCTGGTCCCACGTCCCCTGGCTTGGCCCCGAAGTCTATCGTGCGTGATTTCCTCCAAAAATATCTCCTGCGAAGGTTTCATTTCGTTTGGACTCCGTTTGATATTCCTTTTGTGCAAAACCCTGAAATAGGCAAAAAAACAGCAGTCTGGACTGGGCCTTTGGGTTAGTAGGTTAGTCCCAAAAATGATATAAAAGTGAATGATAAAGCCCATTAAACATCCAAGTCTTCATAAATAACAGCATGGAACAATCAAAAATTATAGATACGTTGGAGACGTATCAGTCACCGCCGTGTGTGAGTAATTCCATCATAGGCTTGCTGGATGGTGATGGTTTGGATGGGATCTATCATGTAATCGAGTTAGTTTTGTTAGGGTTTGATCCCTAGTATCCACTATGTTCTGAGATTGATGTTGCTGTGACTTTGCTATGCTTAATGCTTGTCACTAGGGCCCGAGTGCCATGATTTCAGATCTGAACCTATTATGTTTTCATGAATATATGTGTGTTCTTGATCCTATCTTGCAAGTCTATAGTCACCTACTATGTGTTATGTTCCGGCAACCCCGAAGTGACAATAATCGGGACCACTCTCGGTGATGACCATAGTTTGAGGAGTTCATGTATTCACTATGTGTTAATGCTTTGGCCCGGTACTCTATTAAAAGGAGGCCTTAATATCCCTTAGTTTCCAATAGGACCCCGCTCCCACGGGAGGGTAGGACAAAAGATGTCATGCATGTTCTTTGCCATAAACACGTATGACTATATTCGGAATACATGCCTACATTGCGTTGATGAACTGGAGCTAGTTCTGTGTCACCCTAGGTTATAACTTCTACATGATGAATTGCATCCGACATAATTTCCCATCACCGATCCAATGCCTACGAGCTTTACCTATATTGCTAGCTGCTTATTTACTTTTCCGTTGCTACTATCATAAAAACTACAAAAACACTATCGTTACTTTTATTGCTGCTACCGCCACTATCATATTACTTTGCTACTAAACTATCTTGCTGCAGATACTAAGTTTCCAGGTGCGGTTGAATTGACAACTCAGCTGCTGATACTTAAGAGTATTCTTTGGCTCCCCTTGTGTCGAATGAACAAATTTGGGTTGAATACTTTACCCTCGAAAACTGTTGCGTTCCACTACACTTGTGGGTTATCAAGACTATTTTCTGGCGCCATTGCCGGGGGGCATAGCTCTATTCTTTAAGTCACTTGGGATTTATATCTGTTTATCACTATGAAGAATTTGAAGGACTCAAAAACCAAGATCTTACCCTCAACTACGAGGGGAGGTAAGGAACTGCCATCTAGCTCTGCACTTGATTCTCCTTCTGTTATGAGTAAACTTGCGACACCTACTCCTGCCATTGAATCTGATATGTCGTATGTTCTTGATGATGCTACTTCTGCTATGTATGATGAAACTACCTCTATGCCTGATACTGTGCCACTAGGTGAATTTCTAGATGAACAAATTGCTAAGATTAGGGAGAGTGCAAATATTGAAACTGGTAATATTTATGAAAGTGATGATGAAACTACTCCCAATAGATATGAATTGCCTGTTGTGCCTGAGGGTTATGTTATGGATGAAGAAACTGCTAGAGACTTTCTTGCTTGTAATGATAGATATGATCTTAAGAAGTTATTAGCTAAGCTGAAAGAAAAGTCCTTGAATGCTAGAATGAAACATGACCCTGCTTTTCCTACTTCACCTATCTGTGTTACTGATAAGGATTATGAATTCTCAGCTGATCCTGAGTTAATTACTTTGGTTGAATCTTATCCTTTCCATGGCTATGAGTCTGAAACTGTTGTGGCACATCTTACCAAGTTGAATGATATAGCCACCCTGTTTACCAATGATGAAAAGATTCGCTATTACTATATCCTTAAGCTATTTCCTTTCTCGTTAAAGGGTGATGCTAAGCCTTGGTTTAATTCTCTTGATCCTGGTTGTGTGCGTAGTCCCCAGGATATGATGTATTACTTATCTGCTAAATATTTTCCCGCTCATAAGAAACAAGCTGCCTTACGGGAAATATATAACTTTGTGCAAATTGAAGAAGAGAGTCTCCCACAAGCTTGGGGCAGGCTTCTCCTATTACTTAATGCTTTGCCTGATCATCCTCTTGAGATGCATGATATACTTGATGTCTTTTATAATGGACTAACCGATCCTTCCAGAGACCACCTGGACAATTGTGCTGGTTGTGTTTCCAGGGAAAGAACAATTGAACAAGCTGAACTACTATTGAATAATATGCTGGCCAATGAAAATAATTGGACACTTCCTGAACCAGCCCCTAAGCCAACTCCGAAGAAAAGAGGTGTTCTATTCCTTAGTCCTAAAGATATGCAAGAGGCAAAGAAATCTATGAAAGAAAAAGGTATTAAAGCTGAAGACGTTAAGAATTTACCACCTATTGAAGAAATACATGGTCTTGATAACCCGACACGGGTAGTAAAGGTAAATTCTCTCTATAGATTTGATGAAGGAGATATTCCTTGTTATAAGTCTGCTAGCTAATGCTTAGATGAGTTTGACAATTTCATTGTGAAACAAGAAAACTTCAATGCTTATGTTGGTAGACAATTACAACACAATGCTTATATGATTGAACGCTTGAGTGATTATCTGTCTAGAGCTTAAGGTGA
Source organism: Secale cereale (assembly GCA_902687465.1). Lineage (NCBI taxonomy): Eukaryota > Viridiplantae > Streptophyta > Magnoliopsida > Poales > Poaceae > Secale > Secale cereale. Next base: position 342,969,852 of record LR738712.1, read on the forward strand.
ATTGAAACTTATTAGTATACATGCTTCTATGGTTACCACTCAAGTAGAACAAGTACTTAAAGCTCAGAATGATTTGCTCAATGAATTAAATAGTAAGAATAATGATAATACCATTAGAGTTGTGACTAGATGTGGCATAATGACTCAGGAACCTCTGTATCCTGAAGGCCACCCTAAGAGAATTGAGCAAGATTCTCAGAGAGCTAAATTAGATGCACCTAGTTCTTCTAAGAAGAAGAAAAAGAAAAATGATAGGACTTTGCATGCTTCTAGTGAACCTGTAGCTGACACACCTGAGAATCCCAATGATATATTTGTTTCTGATGCTGAGACACAATCTGGTAATGAACATGAACCTAGTGATAATATTAATAATGATGTTCATGATAATGCTCAACCTAGCAATGATAATGATGTAGAGATTGAACCTGCTGTTGATCTTGATAACCCACAATCAAAGAATCAATGTTATGATAAGAGAGACTTTGTTGCTATGAAGCACGGTAGGGAAAGAGAACCATGGGTTCAGAAACCCATGCCTTTTCCTCCGAAACCATCTAAGAAAAAGGACGATGAGGATTTTGAGCGCTTCGCTGAAATGATTAGACCTATCTTTTTGCGTATGCGTTTGACCGACGTGCTTAAAACAAATCCCTATGCTAAGTATATGAAAGACATTATTACCAACAAAAGAAATATACCTGAAGTAGAAATTTCCACCATGCTTGCCAATTACACTTTTGAGGGTGGAATGCCTAAGAAATTAGGAGATCCAGGAGTACCTACTATACCTTGCTCCATTAAGAAAAACTATGTTAAAACTGCTTTGTGTGATCTTGGAGCCGGTGTTAGTGTTATGCCTCTCTCTTTATATCGTAAACTTGACTTGAGTAAGTTGACACCTACTGAAATATCTTTGCAAATGGCTGATAAATCAACCGCTATACCTATCGATATTTGTGAGGATGTGCCTGTTGTAGTTGCAAATGTTACTATTCTAACACACTTTGTCATACTTGATATTCCCGAGGACGATAGTATGTCTATTATTCTTGGAAGATCTTTTTTGAATACTGCAGGGGCTGTTATTGATTGCAACAAAGGCAATGTCACCTTTCATGTCAATGGTAATGAGCATACGGTACACTTTCCGAGGAAACAACCTCAGGTCCACAGTATCAATTATATTGGAAAAAAATTCAACTATTACTATTGGAGGTTTTGAATTTCCTCTTCCTACTATCAAGAAGACATATGACATACTTATTATTGGGGACATACATATCCCCATTGAGGTAACCTAGTGTTATTCGAAAATTCTCCGGTTTCATGTTACTTGGAAAGAGTTTATTAACAAGACCTAATCAACCTTGTTAATGGATTCCTTTTGATGAACATGGGATATGTGAATCTAGATAGCACAATCTTCTGTACCCTCCTTTTACTTTTTGTTAATTAGGATAAATAAAAGAAAAATAGCATTTTCTATCTGTTTCCAGACTTATCCGTGCAATAAAAAATATCCCGGAAATAAAAGTTCTCCAAATGCCATGAAAATGAAATATGATTTTTTTTTTCTAGAATACTTAAGAAAATATGGCACTGAACACACAGCGAGGGGAGCCAGCACGTGGCCACAAGGGTGCAGGGCGCGCCCCCTGCCCAAGGCGCGCCCCCTCCACTTATTCCTGCACCCGTTCTCTTCTTCTTCCTCCCAAAAAAATCCCCGACCAGCTCAAATCAGAGTTCTAGCTCATCTTGCTGCCATTTTCGATCTCCTCGCTCAAAGCAACATTCACCAAACTGTTTGGGGAGATTATTCCTTGGTATGTGACTCCTCCATTGGTCCAATTAGTTTTTGCTCTAGTGCTTTATTTGTTGCAAATTTATGCTACTGTGGTGACCCTGTTCTTGAGCTTGCATGTCAAATTTTTCTTGGTCCCAAGTAGTTCTAATGCATGATATAGCCTCTAGGCACTTATAGGAGTTGTTGCTATCAATCTTGTCGAGTTTGGTTAACTTTTATTTTGAAGTTACTAAAAATTTCAGAAATTTTCAGAAAAGGAAAATGTTAAAAAGATTATTGAGGGGCTCCTCCAACAAGAGCTCAGAGGAGAAGAAGAAAGAAGAAAATACGAAGCCCAAGTATAATCTTCCTCGCATGACGGAAGTTCGACCGTGTGAATGGCCTTGTAATAATTTCATGATGTCCGCCGATATTTACGAAGACTTTTATTGGTTGGAAAATAATGCATGCCTCACCGACTTCCTCAATGAACAGAAAGAACAGTATCTCTTACTCACCAATATGTTCACGCAAAGCTTTCATTTTCATTCTAGGAAAACACCACCTACGGTGGAGTTTCGCTTATATGATGTGGTTAAGGAGATATCACTTTTAGATTTTTGTGAAATATGCAAAGATCCCTTTGGAGGTAGACTTGATGAACCACGTCGTGAAGATGTTGAAGGGTTCATTGACATGATAGCCGTAGGTGAAACTAGACAAGTTTCAGGGGCAAGAACCACAAGTATACACTTCCCTGTTCTGTGCTACTTTGCTTTATTTGCTAGTAGATGTTTAATAGGTCGCGGGAACAGTGGGAATCTCAGTGCCCCTGATATTATCATTTTACGCCATGCTTTGTTTCAAGACACAACTTTTAGCTTGGGCATCGTCGTTGCCAAACGATTGAGTCTGAACCGCTCAAAGGGGCCCGTCTTTGGAGGCATCTTTGCTTCTCGCCTTGCTGAATATTTTAATATACCTATTAGGCATCATGAGAAGGAAGAAAAATTGCTTGCCCCTGTTTATCTAGACTACAAGAGCATGGTAGCTCATGATTTTATTGTTAAAGACAAGAATATGCAGCTTAATTATAAATTAAGATTTGATGAAATATATTGTGAAATTGTTACCTTGCTTGCACCATCTTTGTTTGATCTGTCCACAGGCAAGTATCTTATTACATAAGATGCCTTCTACAAGTACCAAGGCCAGGCACAAGCTTCAGAGCCCGAGCAAGAACCACCACTTGATCCTTCCCGTCAATCTGTTTATGAGTGGGAGCTAAATGAGCTCGCCAACCAATGGCACGCAGTGGATGCATCCCAGTACACTGGAGGGAGTGGCTTCGATCCGTGGCCATAGACCAACTTAGGCCAAAAGCCTAAGCTTGGGGGAGTACATGTTTCTCACCGACTTACATTCATGTTCACACCTATTCTAGTTATCGGTGCTCACACTCTTTCCCTGTACCATCCATGCTTAGTTTCAATTTCTTTTTCTTAGTCTTTTCCTTGTGTGCTAGAAAAAACTAGAAAAACAAAAAAAATATTAGTTGTAGCTTCTAGCTAGTTTACTTTCTTTGCTTGTAGTAGCAATTAAATGAAAACCCCAAAAGATTTCCCGTTCTTCTTTTGCTTGTTGGGAGCTTTCCCGTGTGAATAGTTTCTTTTCTTTTCTTTAGGGGTTACGAGTAGAAGACCTTGATTAAAATGTTTAGTGGCTCTCATATGCTTTGTTGTTGATTTAACTTTTATCCATATTACCTTGTCTTCTCTCTTGTATTAAATGTCTGCAGATTCCAGCTTAGTCCAATGCACATGCACTATTATTATTTTTCGCACCGTTCGGTCGTGCGAGTGAAAGGCAATAAGGATGATATATGATGAACTAATTGAGATGAGAAAAGCTAGTATGAACTCGACCTTTTTGTTTTTGTAAATATGATTGCTCGTCGTTCTTGATTCAGCTTGTTATGAATGAAATGTGTTTGCAATGACAATTAGAGATTGTAGCTGCTTATGCAATGCTTAATTAGCCGAGAGTTTATAATGGTCTATCTTGCGTGCCAACATGATATTAAAATGGTTGTGATGTGGTATGATGGGTGGTATCCTCCTTTGAACGATTTAAGTGATCTGACTTGGCACATGTTCACGCATGTAGTTGAAACAAATCAACATAGCCTCCACGATATTTATGTTCATGGTGATTTATATCCTACTCATGCTTGCATTCATTGTTGATTAATTTTAATGCATTTTCATGACCATTGTTACTCTCTAGCTGGTCGCTTCATAGTCTCTTTCTAGCCTTCACCTGTACTAAGCGGGAATACTGCTTGTGCATCCACTTCCATAAACCCAAAAGTTATTCCATATGAGTCCACCATACCTTCCTATATGCGGTATTTACCTGTCGTTCCAAGTAAATTTGTATGTGCCAAACTCTAAACCTTCAAATGAAATTCTGTTTTGTATGCTCGAACAGCTCATGTATCAACTAGGGTTGTCTATATCTTCCATGCTAGGTGGTTTATTCTCACGATGAGTGGAATCCGCTCATCATTCATGAGAAAATGGTGGTAATCGGGATGCCCAGTCCCATGCTCAAAATCATAAATTATTAAACAAAACTCCCCCAGGGCTGTTGCTAGTTTGGACGGTACCCGTTGTTTCGGGCTAGCCGTGGAGTATGCTTGTTGGTGGTTGGGGGAGTATAAAATTTACCATTCTGTTTGGGAACCGCCTATAATGTGTGTAGCATGGGAGATATCGAGATTCTTGGTTGTTATGTTGACAATGAAAGTATACGGCTCAAAATGTTATTCATCTCTATTTAAAAATCAAGCTCTGACACCTCTACAAATCCCTGCTTCCCTCTGCGAAGGGCCTATCTATTTATTTTTATGCAGAGTCATCATCCTCTTATCAAAGAGCACCAGTAGGAGAGCACCTCTGTCATTGCATGTATTACTATTAGTTTGCATTGTGTATGATCATAACTGGATCTCTTTTACCATGAATTACAATGTATAATCAGTCCTTGATCCTTAAAGGTGCTCTGCATTTATGTTTTGCGGTCTCAGAAAGGGCTAGCGAGATACCATCTTGTTATATCATATCATGATTGTTTTGAGAAAGTGTCGTCATCTGAGGTTTATTATTATTGCTCGCTAGTTGATTATGACATTGATGTCAGTAGTCTTGAGACCTGAAAGTTATTGTGAATGTGGTTAGTTCATGATCTTGTTGAAAACCTGAATGCTAGCTTACATATTTACAACAACAAGAGCAAACAGAGTTTGTCAAAGTTTTTCTTTATCACTTTCAGTTTATCAATTGAATTACTTGAGGACAAGCAAAGGTTTAAGCTTGGGGGAGTTGATATGTCTCCAACGTATCTACTTTTCCAAACACTTTTGCCCTTGTTTTCGACTCTAACTTGCTTGATTTGAATGGAACTAATCCGTACTGACGCTGTTTTCAGCAGAACTGCCATGGTGTTGTTTTTGTGCAGAATAAAAAGTTCTCGGAATCGCCTGAAAATCAATGGAGAATTAGTTCAGAAAATATAAAAAATACATGCAAGAAGATCCACACCAGGGGGCCTTGGGCCTGTCCACGAGGGTGGGGGCGCGCCCCCTGCCTCGTCGGCCCCCTGGTGCTCCACCGACGTACCCCCAGATCCTATGTCTTCCGTTTCGGGGAGAAAAAAATCAGAGAGAAGGAATTATCGCGTTTCACGAGACGGAGCCGCCGCCAAGCCCTAATCTCTCTCGGGAGGGCTGATCTGGAGTCCGTTCGGGGCTCCGGAGAGTCGAGATCATCGCCATCGTCATCATCAACCTTCCTCCATCACCAATTCCATGATGCTCACCGCCGTCTGTGAGTAATTCCATCGTAGGCTTGCTAGACGGTGATGGGTTGGATGGGATCTATCATGTAAAATCGAGTTAGTTTTGTTAGGGTTTGATCCCTAGTATCCACTATGTTCTGAGATTGATGTTGCTATGACTTTGCTATGCTTAATGCTTGTCACTAGGGCCCGAGTGCCATGATTTCAGATCTGAACCTATTATGTTTTCATGAATATATGTGTGTTCTTGATCCTATCTTGCAAGTCTATAGTCACCTACTATGTGTTATGATCCGGCAACCCCGAAGTGACAATAATCGGGACCACTCCCGGTGATGACCATAGTTTGAGGAGTTCATGTATTCACTATGTGTTAATGCTTTGGTTCGGTACTCTATTAAAAGGAGGCCTTAATATCCCTTAGTTTCCAATAGGACCCCGCTGCCACGGGAGGGTATGACAAAAGATGTCATGCAAGTTCTTTTCCATAAGCACGTATGACTATATTCGGAATACATGCCTACATTGCATTGATGAACTGGAGCTAGTTCTGTGTCACGCTAGGTTATAACTTCTACACAATGAATTGCATCCGACATAATTTCCCATCACCGATCCAATGCCTACGAGCTTTACCTATATTGCTAGCTGCTTATTTACTTTTCCGTTGCTACTATTATAAAAACTACAAAAACACTATCGTTACTTTTATTGCTGCTACCGCCACTATCATATTACTTTGCTACTAAACTATCTTGCTGCAGATACTAAGTTTCCAGGTGCGGTTGAATTGACAACTCAACTGCTAATACTTAAGAGTATTCTTTGGCTCCCCTTGTGTCGAATCAACAAATTTGGGTTGAATACTTTACCCTCGAAAACTGTTGCGATCCCCTACACTTGTGGGTTATCAAGACTATTTTCTGGCGCCGTTGCCGGGGAGCATAGCTCTATTCTTTAAGTCACTTGGGATTTATATCTGTTTATCACTATGAAGAATTTGAAGGACTCAAAAACCAAGATCTTACCCTCAACTACGAGGGGAGGTAAGGAACTGCCATCTAGCTCTGCACTTGATTCTCCTTCTGTTATGAGTAAACTTGCGACACCTACTCCTGCTATTGAATCTGATATGCCGTATGTTCTTGATGATGCTACTTCTGCTATGTATGATGAAACTACCTCTATGCCTGATACTGTGCCACTAGGTGAATTTCTAGATGAACAAATTGCTAAGATTAGGGAGAGTGCAAATATTGAAACTGGTAATATTTATGAGAGTGATGATGAAACTACTCCCAATAGATATGAATTGCCTGTTGTGCCTGAGGGTTATGTTATGGATGAAGAAACTGCTAGAGACTTTCTTGCTTGTAATGATAGATATGATCTTAAGAAGTTATTAGCTAAGCTGAAAGAAAAGTCCTTGAATGCTAGAACGAAACATGACCCTGCTTTTGCTACTTCACCTATCTGTGTTACTGATAAGGATTATGAATTCTCTGTTGATCCTGAGTTAATTACTTTGGTTGAATCTGATCCATTCCATGGCTATGAGTCTGGAACTGTTGTGGCACATCTTACCAAGTTGAATAATATGGCCACCCTGTTTACCAATGACGAAAAGATTCGCTATTACTATATCCTTAAGATATTTCCTTTCTCGTTAAAGGGTGATGCTAAGACTTGGTTTAATTCTCTTGATCCTGGTTGTGTGCGTAGTCCCCAGGATATGATGTATTACTTCTCTGCTAAATATTTTCCCGCTCATAAGAAACAAGCTACCTTACGGGAAATATATAACTTTGTGCAAATTGAAGAAGAGAGTCTCCCACAAGCTTGGGGGAGGCTTCTCCAATTACTTATTGCTTTGCCTGATCATCCTCTTGAGATGCATGATATACTTGATGTCTTTTATAATGGACTAACCGATCCTTCCAGAGACCACTTGGACAGTTGTGCTGGTTGTGTTTTCAGGGAAAGAACAATTGAACAAGCTGAACTACTATTGAATAATATGCTGTCCAATGAAAATAATTGGACACTTCCTGAACCAGCCCCTAAGCCAACTCCGAAGAAAATAGGTGTTTTATTCCTCAGTCCTGAAGATATGCAAGAGGCAAAGAAATCTATGGAAGAAAAAGGTATTAAAGCTAAAGACGTTAAGAATTTACCGCCTATTGAAGAAATACATGGTCTTGATAACCCGACACAGGTAGTAAAGGTAAATTCTCTCTATAGATTTGATGACGGAGATATTCCTCGTTATAAGTCTGCTAGCCAATGCTTAGATGAGTTTGAAAATTTCATTATGAAACAAGAAAACTTCAATGCTTATGTTGGTAGACAATTACAACACAATGCTTATATGATTGAACGGTTGAATTGACAACTCAGCTGCTAATACTTATGAGTATTCTTTGGCTCCCCTTGTGTCGAATCAACAAATTTGGGTTGAATACTTTACCCTCGAAAACTATTGCGATCCCCTACACTTGTGGGTTATCATTCCTCTACGAACTCGAACCCCTCTGAGAAAGCTCGCTTTAAAGGTATAACCCTGAGACGACCGCCCGTGAACGAATGTGAGATGTATGAGGTGCACCATATGTTTGCACCGTGCCCGAATCATCGCTTGCGATGCCCCTCGTTTGCCTTGCCACCGGCCCGTGGGAACCCGGTTACCGGGATCACCCTACCTATCCCTTTGCATGACATGCTCACGCCATCTTTCTTTTGCACCGGCATCTCGACGAGTTGTCAGATCATCGGAACGTTGTTGCGGCACCGTTTCCATTCTCGGCGCCATGACACCCCTTTTCCTTCCGTCGTGGCGACCAAATGCTTCATATCGTCTTCATGTCAACTTTTCATAAAATTTCTTAAAACTTGCATTTGTCATCCGCATCATGATAACTACATTAAAATGTTTAAATTGTTGTTTTCTTTAATATTTGCTTAATTACATGGGGATTTTCCAGAATTGTTGTTGTTATTTTCGGCCTCATTTAAAAATGCATAGATAGTGTAGTTTGCTCATGCTTCACCTCTTGCCATGTTAACAAACATTTAATCTTGTCTTGTAAATAAATGAGAGCGAACTAAATAAATTGATGTGGTGTTTTGTCAATATGCAACTCGTTGCATATTGAGCTCCACTTAAATTGTAGTGTTGTTTGTGCACTTTGCCATGCCATGCATAATTAAACCGGACATGCATCATACTTGGTTGTGCATCATATGCCATGTTTATGCTTGCGTGTTTACCGTGTTGTTTGCTTCTTTCTGGTATGCTTCTCTCGTTAGCTTCGGTTTCGTTCCGGAGTTGTGAGGATTGGTTCGACTTTGTCCGTTTGTCTTCTTCATGGACTCGTTCTTCTTCCTAGCGGGATCCCAGGCAAGATGACCGTTCCCCGATATCACCTCTACCTTTGCTTTGCTAGTTGACTCGCTCTATAGTTATGCCTCGATGCCTATTCTTGTCTTGTCAGCCTCCTATGTTGCCATGAATCACTCTAACCGCCTTCCTAGCAAACCTTTGATTGGCTAAGTACGCTTTTGCTCAGCCCCTCTTATAGCGTTGTTAGTTGCAGGTGAAGTTGAAGATTGCTCCATGTTTTAGACTTGTTTATTGGGATAACACAATATATATCTTAATTAAATTAATGCACATATATATTGGTAATGCGTGGAAGGCTTGGCCTTCTGCTTGGTGTTTTGTTCCACTCATGCCACCGTAGGACCCGATAAACTGGTGTCATGTTCCTTCATTTTGCATTCCTAACACGGTTGGGGTTTATGGGCCCCCCTCGATAATTCGCACTGCTTAAAGCTTTTCCAGCAAGACCCAACTTTGGTACTACATTTGCCTAACAACTAAAAACTTGCATAAGGAGTAATTAACATGAGTTCTTAATCAACCCCCGGGCCAATGCTCCTCATGAGTGTTGGTCCAAACTGGGAAACCTGCAGGGACACCTGGAGGCAACTCAAGGTTTGGTCTCCCATAGCTTGTCCCATCCTGTCGTGGCCTGAGACGAGATGCACGCGGCTACTATCAGGGTGTCGGCACGCCGGGAGGTCTTGTTGGATTAGTTTTACCTTTGTCGAAATATCTTGAGCACGGGATTCCGAGAATACTCGGGTCTTCCCAACATGGAGTTGTGACTCCACTGATCGTGAGCTTGTGATGGGCTAAGTTGGGACACCCCTGCAGGGTTATGAACTTTCAAAAGACGTGCCCGCGGTTATGTGGCAGATGGGAATTTGTTAATATCCGGTTGTAGATAACTTGACACAATATCCTTAAGAATACACTACTTGTGTGAGTAACCGTGACGGTCACTTATCAAAGGGGTTTTCGGAAAGTGAACACATTGGGGTTATGCATGAACGTGAGTAGCTAGGATCACTTATTGATCATCTCTGGCGACCGTTGGCACATATCCTCATCTCGCTCTGACTTCGTAAGCTAGTTGCTTAGTGCTTGCTGCAGCCATTTTATTACCTCTCCACACCTAAAGGCTTTGCTAGTTTTGATACCCAGGAATCGGATTGTTGAGTCCTTGTGACTCACAGATTACAACACACACCAGATGCAGGTACAACTGAGTAAGACGCAGGAGATGGACAAGAACTTCAGTCGGAGTTCGATGAAGAATGTGGTCGTATGTACGTGACGTACCCCGACGATCAGTAGTGGTTCCTACAGGGGCGATCAGGACTTGTGGTTGGGGTATCTTTTCTCATTTGATTTCGTCCGTAGCCGGACTCTATGTTATTTGGATGAATGTATGCTATTGTATTAATTGTGTGACGTGGCGAGTGTAAGCCAACTATGTATCTCTTTCATCCTTGTTCATTACATGAGTTGTGCAAAGATACCACGCTTGCAATCATTCCAGAATGTGATTATGTCTCTAACTCGTGCCTCGACACGTAGGAGATATAGCCGCATCCTGGGCATTACAGTTGAATTCATTGAGAGTTTCCCTTATGTCACAAAATACAAGAAGGTAAAGAAAATATTATTGCTAATGCATTGTCTCATCGTTATACTATGCTTTCACAACTTGACTTTAAAATATTTGGTTTGGAGACCATCAAAGATCAATATGTGCATGATGCTGACTTTAAAGATGTACTGAAGAATTTTAAAGAAGGAAGAACTTGGAACAAGTTCGTCATTAATGATGGATTTGTGTTCCGTGCTAACAAGCTATGCATTCTAGCTAGCTCCGTTCATCTTTTGTTGTTGTGGGAGGCGCTTGGAGGAGGATTAATGGGACACTTTGGCGTGAGGAAGACAGAGGACGTACTTGCTACACATTTCTTTTGGCCGATGATGAGATGGGATGTTGAGCATTTTGTTGCTCACTGTACTACATGTCAAAAAGCTAAGTAACAACTCAATCATCATGGTTTATATATGCCTTTGCCTGTACCTAGTGTTCCTGTGACGCCCGAAGACCGACGTCCCAGAAGATTCCAGAAGATTCCAGAAGATTCCAGATGTTCCGGGTTGCCCGTGTGTTTCTTTTGTGCTGTGTTATTTATTTTTTTGCATTGCATCATGTCATCATGCCATCTTGTCATTTTTTTATTTTGCATCTCAACTTAAATAAATCGTGTGGGCCTTCGGTCCACTTAAATCGAGGGAAGAACGTCTTCTCTTTAAAACATATCCTCCCATTATTAGGGAGCTATATTAAATATTCCATTTGTTTGGAATTAACCAACACACGTGCATAATTTTCCCCATGCTTTTCCTACTTCGAGTTTCTCCTTCAAAAACCTTGCCAATAATTCTTTTCCGTTGTTTCGAGGTTCCTCCGAAAATTCAAACATTTTTGGACACTTCTATATTCAAGTCTTAGTTCAAACCCATTTGAATTAAATTTCAAATATGTTTGAATTATTTTTTCCGTTCATGCCTTTTCTATTTTTCTCGGACCTTGCTCATTTTATGATGCCCGAGAAAATTAGTCCCATGTGCTATATTTTTTCCCTAAGCCTCTCTTTTCTTTTCCCTCTTTCTTCTTTTCTGTTAAAGCTATTTTTAAAAGAATAGTAGAGGCCATCAGGCCATCTTCCCCGCAGCCTATCGGGCCCAATAGGCCGGCCCATTCCAGCGGCCCAGGCCTCCCTTTCCCTCCTGGCCCGATCTCCCGCTAACCCTAGCCCCGAGCTGGGCTCCTCTCGCTCCCTCCCTCTCCCGCAAAGCCGCCGTCGCTCACCCCGATTCCCATCTCCCTCGTCGCCCGAGCCTCTCCCATCTCCCTCGGTCTCCCTCTCGCCCCCTCCTCTACAGCCCGTTCCCCAGCGGTCCAGCGCCGAGGCCCCTGCCTCCCTCCGGCCGAACGCATGGCCACCGCTGCCTCCTTCCTATGTCGCGTCGCCAAAACCGCTGCTGCTGCTGTGTTTTTTTTCGCCATGTCACTGCTGCCCTTGCTGCCGTTTTGTTGTTTTGTGGCTGTTGTTGATATCCCAGGACCTCGGAGACGCGTCAAGTACCTCTACACAAGAACCGTGTACGATTACACCCGGTGTTGCCTCAAGTACATCTACGAAAAAAAAACGAACGTCTACGAACCGTGACGAGTACCTCTACACGACGACCCTCATGTACCCCTACGGCAAGTACCACGACGACCTTGTGACAAGTACCTCGACGACTTGTACAACTACGACCCGAGACCGGCAAGACCGCTACGAACGTGAACGACTACCGTCGCCCCGTGTACCACTACTTCCCTCTACGGAACGACTACTCGTTGGCGACCTCGTGAACGGCTACTTCCTCTTCGGAAACGTGATCCACTACTTCCTCTACGACCGCGAGTACCACTACTTCCACTACGTCCCTCTACGATCTCGAACCGCCCTGAGACAAATGTTCCGAAGGTATAACCCTGAGACGATGACCCGTGGATGCTTGTTGTGGTTGTATGAAATGTTTCCCGTGTGTGCACCGTGCCTGTTTCGTCCTTTTGTCATGTTCCTCGGTTGCCTCATCACCGACTCGTGGGAACCTGGTGACGGGATCGCCCCACCTTTCATCTCGTTTGACTCGCTCACGCCATCTTTCCTTTTGCACCGGACTCTCAACGAGTTACCGGAACCGATATGTTGTCGTGGCATCATTTTCAGAATTGTTGCAGTGGCACCCTTTCCTTTCACCACGGGGACAATACTTCATATCTTCTTCTTGTTAACCTTTTAATAAACTTGCATAAAACTTAATCATGTCATCCGCATCATGTTAACAACATTATATGTGAATTGTTAACATGCTCATGGGGATTTTCCGGAATTTGTTGTTGTTATTTCCGGCCTCATTTAAAATGTCTTAATAGGTAGTTTACTTATGCTTCACCTCTTGCCATGTTAACAAACATTTAATCTTGTCTTGTAAATAAACGAGAGCCAATTAAATAATTAAATGTGGTGTTTCGTCAATATGCAACTCGTTGCATATTGAGCTCCACTTAACTTGTAGTGTTGTTTGTGCACTTTGCCATGCCATGCATAATTAAACCGGACGTGCATCATACTTGGATGTGCATCGTATGCCATCTTTATGCTTGTATGTTTACCGTGTTGTTTGTTTCTTTCCGGTTGCTTCTCTTGTTAGCTTCGGCTTCGTTCCGGAGTTGTGAGGTTTCTCTCGTCTGTGTTGCTCCGCCTACTTCATGGATCCGTTCTTCTCCCTTGTGGAATTCCAGGCAAGATGACCGAACCCCGATAACATTACTATCTTTGCCTATTGCTAGTAGTCTCGATCTATAGTTTTGCCTCGATGCCCATGTCTTTCTTGTCAGCCTCCTACTTGTAACCATTACCATGTTTAACCACCCTACCTATGCAAACCGTTGCTTGGCTAAGTACGCTTCGCTCAGCCCTTCTTATAGCATTGCTAGTTGCAGGTGAAGATTGAAGATGCTTGCTTCATGTTGAAGTTTGTTGGGTTATATCACACTATATAAATGCTTAAAAAATGAAACCATCTATATATTGGCAAGGGTGGAAGGCTAAGCCTTTTGCTTGGTGATTTGTTCCACTCATGCCGTTAGGAACTGTATAAACCGGTGTTATGTTCCTTGATTATGCGCTCCTAACACGGTTGGGGTGTATGGGACCCCCTTGATAAACCGCTAAGTGCTAAGTCTTTTCCAGCAAGTCCCAACATTGGTATTATTCGCCTAATAACTAATAAAACTTGCATAGGGCCTTGCAAACCCGAGTTCTTAATCAACAACCCCGGGCCAGTGCTCCTCATGAGTGTTGGTCCAAACCGGGGGTTCTGTGGGGTCACCACGAGGAAACTCGAGGATTGATATAAACCTGTAGAATCACCCATCCGGTCGTGTCCTGAGACTAGATACACGCGGCTACCTATCAGGGTGTCGACACGCCGGGAGGATTTGCTGGATTAGCCTTACCTTAGTTCGGAGTATCTTGAGCACGGGATTCCAAGAATACTCGGGTCTTCCCACTTTTGGAGTTGCGACTCCGCGGATCGTGGGCTTGTGATGGGCCAAGTTGGAACACCCCTGCAGGGTTTGAACTTTCGAAAGCCGTGCCCGCGGTTATGTGGCAGATGGGAGCTTGTTAATATCCGGTTGTAGAAAACTTGACACCATGTTCCAATACACTACCAGCGTGCGTACCGTGACTGTCAATTTCCGAATAGGGATTCGGGAGTTGAACACGGTGGGGTTATGCTTGTTGAGCTTTAGTTAGGATCACTTCGTGATCATCTCTCGACCGAGGCACTTCTCTTCTCGCTCTCTATTTACGTAAGTTAGTGCTAGTTGCTGCTGCAGACTCTTGTTGTTCCTTCACCTCTTGTTCTTTCTTCAGCCTTGTTCCTCACCCAAGGCTTAAATAGTCGTGTTACCCGGGAACGGGATTGCTGAGTCCTCTGTGGCTCACAGTTACTTCACCACACCAGATGCAGGTTCAGCCGAGTTTGATGCAGGAGTTGGATCAGTTCTTCACCGGGAGTTAGATGAAGAGTTTGGTCGTATGCTCGTGACGTTTTCGACGATCAGTTGTGGTTCTTCTACTAGGATTCGATCCTGACCTGTGGCTTTATGTTGTTTTGGTATCTTTCTTTTGGGATCTTGCCCTTAGATGGGTTGTGATGTTTTGAATGATGTTTTCTTATGTAATGTATTGTGTGAAGTGGCGAGTGTAAGCCAACTATCTCCTTTTGCAATTGAATCCCTCTTTTACATGAGTCGTGCAAAGATACCAAACTTGAGATCATTCTAGGATGGGCTTATACCTTTAAGTCGTGCCTCGACACGTAGGAGTTATAGTCCCATCCTGGGCATTACAAGTTGGTATCAGAGCCTTCTCCGACCTAGAAGCCCCCACTGATTGATCGAATCGTTGACGGTTGAGTCTAGGCACACACTGAAAATGTTTTGAGTCCTATATATATCGGAGAGTAGGATTTCCTTGCTCCTCATCCCTTTTCACTCTGGTCAGGACTCCTGACGATTACTCTTGTCTCTTCTATTCTCAAAAATGCACCAAATTTTTTTAGGATCTCGCGAGTATTGTTTGGATTGTTTCGATGTCTTTGTGACGAGAACATTGTTCTCGATGCCTCCTGACATTAGGGGTTGTGGCAGTGTCCCGGGGAGTTGAGCTCCGAGGTGTTGTCGTCACAAATCCATTGCGGCAGTACTAGAATACTTAGGACGGCCGACATCGAAAACTCTCCTATACGGTTAGTGGCAAGATAACCCCGACATCACCCAGTACTGGGGAGGTAGTTCGGGAGTATTGCCATAGCTTGTATAGTGGATGCGTTTCGAAGGTCCGAGGTAAACGGTTTCCGAGAACAACTGGTTATGTGTTGAAGGATGGATACAGCTGGATGTTGGTTTAGAGTTGAGTGCGCGGTGCTTCCCCTGTATCCCCAACACCTGATTGCATAACTGGCAACTTTCAGAAATTAATAGGTGGGTTCATCTAGTAGTTCTAGGCATTCTTCCAACGGATGCACGATATGAAGTTTGGGGTTCTACATTGAGTGAAGTGGTTTTATGGACTTGTTCTGATCAGGAGTTGCATCTTAAAGGGTCCTTGGCTATGCTGATCCGGGGATGACAAAACCCTTTTGTAACACATTCCATGAGCTTTCAGCACGAATATGTCGGACGAAGCTTCTATCTTGTATTTGTTCTATCTGTTCCTTGTTCCTTTTTATTTTCATTTTGCTCTCCAAGTGGCTTCTCGTCAAGTTGATGTACATGCGGAATTCATTCGTTCAATTCTCTGTTCGGATGATATTGTGAAGATCATGCTGCATATCTATCCTTTGTTCTTGTTTTGATTCTGGTATTCGAGTTGCTTCGATGTCAAATGTTGATTCCATACCTTTCTTAATCGGTATTCTCATATTTCTATGGGAGTGCTAATTCTTCTTGACCATCGAGATATTCATGTTAATCCTTTTCAACCAGTGTGCCTTCTCTTCAAGTTATTCCATACGGACGCCGTTGAGAAATCTGATGATTTGTCTGTTTCATTCATCCCAAGTTGTCTTTGTTTTACCCACCCTCCCACCCTTCTTCTTCTTGGAGTAAGAAATTCTAAATGAAGTATCCATTTTATTCATGTGATATTTCTTCATTATTTTCCTTCAATGTTCTTATCCGGTGATTCTCAGGAAGATGCTCAAGAGCTTCAAGTTCATCATTCTTTTGTTCTCATTTCTTCTCCGGTGGATGTAATTCAAGATTTCCGTGTTGATCTTATCCTTTTTCCATTTCACAATGCTTTATTATTCCGGTGCACCAATTAATCATTCTCCTCTTGTTATTCATATCCGGAGTGCTGAAGATTCATAATTCCATTCTTATTCCGTTCAAATTAATTTGAGCATTGTTATCTTATTCAAGCCATTTAATTCAATCGGTGCAATATCTCTTCAGCAATCTTTTTCAACGGTGATTTCTTTTGAGTGGGCCCTAACCCATAGGTTTTTTCCCCAGGATCTTACCTGACTCTTCTAATTTCCGGAGTTATACTTAAATTCTTTTCAAGTGTGACGTAAGAATGAATTTACATCAGTCACATGCCTTCTCCAAGATCGCTTTCAAATTCTTTTTCATCATTGGTTCAACCTTTTAATTCTTCATTACGGAGGGCCTATACAATTCATGGTGGTGTATCTCATCGTCTTCTCAGATTTTGAAGACCCGAAGACGAGTTTCTCTTAAATCTTGGCCCGTTCTCTTGAAGATTCGTGGTTCTAGCTTCATGCCATCCTCATTATTGTTCCGATTGTGAGGAATTCATTTATGCCATCCGAAGCATTTCATGAATTCTTTTCTTTGTGATCCTCCGAAGGCCATCATTTCAGAAGATTCTTCGTTCTCAGTTTTCAACTTCGTCCTCCAAATATTCTTCATTGATGCCTCTTCGTTCGTCTCCATATTCTTACGGTGGTTCTTTCAAGATTACCCTTCCGTTGTTTTCGTTTTAATTCACTCGTTCTTTCATAATCCTACCGGTGATTCGTTGAATCCGAGGTTGTACTAGATCTCTCTTTAATTCTTTCCAACGAGAATAAGTAGTATGCCAAATCCTTTGGTTGTCCTCAATTTAAATTGGTGAAGGAGATGCATGACATAATTCTTATTCTTATTCCTTCAAGGTGAATTAATCTCTTTTTCTGGAGCTTGTTCATCATATCATATTCTCGGTCCTAAGTTCTTCATCTTGTTTTCCGGAGTTCCAAGTTATTTCAATTATATCATTTCAAACCTCAATATAATTCATCGCAGGCCTTGAATCTTATTCTTTTCATCTTTCACTTCTAATGCTTTCATTACCGGAGTTCTATTGGTGATTCATCATGTTTTAATTCATCCTCGAAGTTTTCATCAAGATTCTTGTTGGAGCTCAAGCATTCTTCATCATGCTTTCCGATTGCAATCCGCTCTACCTTATCTTTGCAGATGGTGTTATGTCATTCTCGACAATTCCATTCATGTTTCATGATTCACAAGTTGTCAAGAATGAGATATTTAAACCCATCATTTTCTTTGTTCAGGAGATTTTTCTAACCATTCAATTTATTCGTTGGAGTTATCTTGGGTTGTATTCACCTAAAAGCTTTCCTTGAGAATTGTTGCTATTTTGGTGCTCATAAATGACCAAAGTTCTTCATTTATCCTTCCGGTGGAATAAGTTATCGTCTCCTTGTTGATCTCAATCCAAGCAATTTGTTTCTGTCAGTGGTCGGTTGTCACCTCATAATTTTGAGATGTTTACCATAAGCCCACAACAAGAGCTTATTCGTTTCGTTGTTGATTTTTCCAACAACTCCGTTCAACCCTTCTTTGTAAGGAGGATTTCCTAATTCATTTGTGGGAGAAGTTGTCTTTTTCTCTCCGTTCAATTCTTTCATGGATCTATATGCTATTCTTTCATTCCGGAGGCATTGTGATGTTGTTTTCTTTAACCATCATCTCGTTTTTATCGAGATCATGTTCTTTCCCTTGTTTATCATTTAACCGGAGTGTTGTGCCTTCCATTCTAGTTCCCTCATCTCATCTAGTTTTGCCTGTCTTTTAACCGGAGTGTTATCCGAATCTTTCTTACCCCCTTGTGCCATTTTTTTCAATTGTTTCGGAGACAATGTGTTGTTGTTTTCATCAAGTATCTTCCCTACTTGGCAAGTTCATGTTTAATTCCTTCCATTTTCAGTCGGAGTGCTGTCCGAATCATGTCATTCTTATTCCTTGGCTATACCATTGCGGTTTCATATTCTTTTGGCTCGTAAGCTCTTGTTTCATGTCTTTCAACCTTCAAGGTTCTCGTTATGTTCCTTGTTCCTCCTTTTTACCGGAATGTTTCCATCTTCGTTCATCTATGTTATTTTGCTCTTTCAATTTGTTCAACCTCTCAAGGTTCTTTGGTTTCACTTGTCTGTCAAAGAAGCAACTTTGTTTTACCTATTCCTCTTCCGTTTTTACCCGGTAATATCTCTAGGATCTCGGGTCGAGATCCTCTGTTAGTGTGGGAGAGTTGTGACGCCCGAAGACCGACGTCCCAGAAGATTCCAGAAGATTCCAGAAGATTCCAGATGTTCCGGGTTGCCCGTGTGTTTCTTTTGTGCTGTGTTATTTATTTTTTTGCATTGCATCATGTCATCATGCCATCATGTCATTTTTTATTTTGCATCTCAACTTAAATAAATCGTGAGGGCCTTCGGTCCACTTAAATCGAGGGAAGAACGTCTTCTCTTTAAAACATATCCTCCCATTATTACGGAGCTATATTAAATATTCCATTTGTTTGGAATTAACCAACACACGTGCATAATTTTCCCCATGCTTTTCCTACTTCGAGTTTCTCCTTCAAAAACCTTGCCAATAATTCTTTTCCGTTGTTTCGAGGTTCCTCCGAAAATTCAAACATTTTTGGACACTTCTATATTCAAGTCTTAGTTCAAACCCATTTGGATTAAATTTCAAATATGTTTGAATTATTTTTTCCGTTCATGCCTTTTCTATTTTTCTCGGACCTTGCTCATTTTATGATGCCCGAGAAAATTAGTCCCATGTGCTATATTTTTTCCCTAAGCCTCTCTTTTCTTTTCCCTCTTTCTTCTTTTCTGTTAAAACTATTTTTAAAAGAAGAGTAGAGGCCATCAGGCCATCTTCCCCGCAGCCTATCGGGCCCAATAGGCTGGCCCATTCCAGCGGCCCAGGCCTCCCTTTCCCTCCTGGCCCGATCTCCCGCTAACCCTAGCCCCGAGCTGGGCTCCTCTCGCTCCCTCCCTCTCCCGCAAAGCCGCCGTCGCTCACCCCGATTCCCATCTCCCTCGTCGCCCGAGCCTCTCCCATCTCCCTCGGTCTCCCTCTCGCCCCCTCCTCTACAGCCCGTTCCCCAGCGGTCCAGCGCCGAGGCCCCTGCCTCCCTCCGACCGACCGCATGGCCACCGTTGCCTCCTTCCTATGTCGCGTCGCCAAAACCGCTGCTGCTGTTGTGTTTTTTTTCGCCATGTCGCTGCTGCCCTTGCTGCCGTTTTGTTGTTTTGTGGCTGTTGTTGATATCCCAGGACCTCGGAGACGTGTCAAGTACCTCTACACAAGAACCGTGTACGATTACACCCGGTGTTGCCTCAAGTACATCTACGAAAAAAACCCGAACGTCTATGAACCGTGACGAGTACCTCTACACGACGACCCTCATGTACCCCTACGGCAAGTACCACGACGACCTTGTGACAAGTACCTCGACGACATGTACAACTACGACCCGAGACCGGCAAGACCGCTACGAACGTGAACGACTACCGTCACCCCGTGTACCACTACTTCCCTCTACGGAACGACTACTTGTTGGTGACCTCGTGAACGGCTACTTCCTCTTCGGAAACGTGATCCACTACTTCCTCTACGACCGCGAGTACCACTACTTCCACTACGTCCCTCTACGATCTCGAACCGCCCCAAGACAAATGTTCCGAAGGTATAACCCCGAGACGATGACCCGTGGATGCTTGTTGTGGTTGTATGAAATGTTTCCCGTGTGTGCACCGTGCCTGTTTCGTCCTTTTGTCATGTTCCTCGGTTGCCTCGTCGCCGACTCGTGGGAACCCGGTGACGGGATCGCCCCACCTTTCATCTCGTTTGACTCGCTCACGCCATCTTTCCTTTTGCACCGGACTCTCAACGAGTTACCGGAACCGATATGTTGCCGTGGCATCATTTTCGGAATTGTTGTCGTGACACCCTTTCCTTTCACCACGGGGACAATACTTCATATCTTCTTCTTGTTAACCTTTTAATAAACTTGCATAAAACTTAATCATGTCATCCGCATCATGTTAACAACATTATATGTGAATTGTTGTTTGCTTATAATTACTAAACATGCTCATTGGGATTTTCCGGAATTTGTTGTTGTTATTTCCGGCCTCATTTAAAATGTCTTAATAGGTAGTTTACTTATGCTTCACCTCTTGCCATGTTAACAAACATTTAATCTTGTCTTGTAAATAAACGAGAGCCAATTAAATAATTAAATGTGGTGTTTCGTCAATATGCAACTCGTTGCATATTGAGCTCCACTTAACTTGTAGTGTTGTTTGTGCACTTTGCCATGCCATGCATAATTAAACCGGACATGCATCATACTTGGATGTGCATCGTATGCCATGTTTATGCTTGTATGTTTACCGTGTTGTTTGTTTCTTTCCGGTTGCTTCTCTTGTTAGCTTCGGCTTCGTTCCGGAGTTGTGAGGTTTCTCTCGTCTGTGTTGCTCCGCCTACTTCATGGATCCGTTCTTCTCCCTTGTGGAATTCCAGGCAAGATGACCGAACCCCGATAACATTACTATCTTTGCCTATTGCTAGTAGTCTGGATCTATAGTTTTGCCTCGATGCCCATGTCTTTCTTGTCAGCCTCCTACTTGTAACCATTACCATGTTTAACCACCCTACCTATGCAAACCGTTGCTTGGCTAAGTACGCTTCGCCCAGCCCTTCTTATAGCATTGCTAGTTGCAGGTGAAGATTGAAGATGCTTGCTTCATGTTGAAGTTTGTTGGGTTATATCACACTATATAAATGCTTAAAAAATGAAATCATCTATATATTGGCAAGGGTGGAAGGCTAAGCCTTTTGCTTGGTGATTTGTTCCACTCATGCCTTTGGAACCGTATAAACCGGTGTTATGTTCCTTGATTATGCGTTGCTAACACGGTTGGGGTGTATGGGACCCCCTTGATAAACCGCTAAGTGCTAAGTCTTTTCCAGCAAGTCCCAACATTGGTACTATTCGCCTAATAACTAATAAAACTTGCATAGGGCCTTGCAAACCCGAGTTCTTAATCAACAACCCCGGGCTAGTGCTCCTCATGAGTGTTGGTCCAAACCGGGGGTTCTGCGGGGTCACCACGAGGAAACTCGAAGATTGATATAAACCTGTAGAATCGCCCATCCGGTCGTGTCCTGAGACTAGGTACGCGCGGCTACCTATCAGGGTGTCGACACGCCGGGAGGATTTGCTGGATTAGCCTTACCTTAGTTCGGAGTATCTTGAGCACGGGATTCCGAGAATACTCGGGTCTTCCCACTTTTGTAGTTGCGACTCCGCGGATCGTGGGCTTGTGATGGGCCAAGTTGGAACACCCCTGCAGGGTTTGAACTTTCGAAAGCCGTGCCCGCGGTTATGTGGCAGATGGGAGCTTGTTAATATCTGGTTGTAGAAAACTTGACACCATGTTCCAATACACTACCAGCGTGCGTACCGTGACTGTCAATTTCCGAATAGGGATTCGGGAGTTGAACACAGTGGGGTTATGCTTGTTGAGCTTTAGTTAGGATCACTTCGTGATCATCTCTCGACCGAGGCACTTCTCTTCTCGCTCTCTATTTACGTAAGTTAGTGCTAGTTGCTGCTGTAGACTCTTGTTGTTCCTTCACCTCTTGTTCTTTCTTCAGCCTTGTTCCTCACCCAAGGCTTAAATAGTCGTGTTACCCGGGAACGGGATTCTGAGTCCTCTGTGGCTCACAGTTACTTCCCCACACCAGATGCAGGTTCAGCCGAGTTTGATGCAGGAGTTGGATCAGTTCTTCACCGGGAGTTAGATGAAGAGTTTGGTCGTATGCTCGTGACGTTTTCGACAATCAGTAGTGGTTCTTCTACTAGGATTCGATCCTGACCTGTGGCTTTATGTTGTTTTGGTATCTTTCTTTTGGGATCTTGCCCTTAGATGGGTTGTGATGTTTTGAATGATGTTTGCTTATGTAATGTATTGTGTGAAGTGGCGAGTGTAAGCCAACTATCTCCTTTTGCAATTGAATCCCTCTTTTACATGAGTCGTGCAAAGATACCAAACTTGAGATCATTCTAGGATGGGCTTATACCTTTAAGTCGTGCCTCGACATGTAGGAGGTATAGTCCCATCCTGGGCATTACAGTTCCTTGGGAAGATATATCTATGGACTTTGTTTTGGGTTTACCTCGAGCAGAGAAGGGGAGGGATAGCATATTTTTTGTCATGGATAGATTTTCGAAAATGACACACTTTATACCATGTCATAAAAGCGATGATGCTGCTAATGTTGCTGATTTGTTCTTTCATGAAATTATTTGCTTGCATGGTGTGCCAAATACTATTGTTTCAGATCATGATACTAAATTTCTTAGCCACTTTTGGAGATGTTTATGGGCTAAGTTGGGGACTAAACTGCTTTTTAACTAAATGTCACCCCCAAACTCATGGACAAACTCATGTGATGAATAGAACACTGTCTACTGTGCTTAGGGCTGTTTTGAAGAATAACAAGAAAATGTGGGAAGAATGCTTGCCTCATATTGAATTTGAATATAATCGTTCGTTGCATTGTACTACTAAGATGTGCCCTTTTGAAATTGTGTATGGTTTCTTACCTCGTGCACCCATTGATTTATTGCCTCTTCCATCTTTGGAGAAGGTTAATTTTGATGCTAAACAACGTGCTGAATTGATATTAAAAATGCATTAATCAACTAAGGAAAATATTGAGCGCATGAATGCTAAATATAAACTTGCTAGAGATAATAAAGGTATAAAACGTGTTGTCTTTGCACCTGGAGATCTACGGATAGGTTTCCTGATTTGCGCAAGTCAAAACTAATGCCATGTGATGATGGTCCTTTTATTGTGTTACTAAAAATAAATGATAATCCATATAAACTTGAGCTAGCTGCAGATTTTGGGGTTAGCCCCACTTTGAACATTGCTGATTTGAAGACTTACTAGGGTGAGGGAGATGAGCTTCCATCGAGGACAACTTCAATTCAAGATGGGGAGGATGATGAGTGTCGGCGTCCTGGGAACCAGGGTACCCAGACTTGCCTGTGTGCGGGCCGTGACGTGCTTCCACAAGCGGCCTGGTACAGCCCAGCTGATCGACCAGCTGTCCAAGACCCTCGCGAGGGAGCCAAACCTCGCGAGGAGAACGACGTCAAGACCTCCTCGGGAGTGGCCTCAGCAAGGCGCTCGGAGGGGCGGACAATCCAAGGCCAAGCCTACCTCAGGAGGAGGTAGTGATATCAGCAGTGACGCACCGTGCCAGCGTCCGCCAGCAGTGCAGTTGCCATTTCGGTGCAAAGCGGACAGCGCAGCCGTTGGTTCCCAAGGAGCGGGGCAAAGGTTTCCCCTTTGGTGCAACAAGACCGAAGACCGCAAGGACGACAAGGAGGATGTCACCGTCGAGCCCACCACCGTGTCACCGCCTGATCCTTTTGCAGGCGAAGACCACTTTTGTCAGGATTGGAACGTCATTGTGTTCCCGCTCATAAATGGCCGTTGTGGGATCCCTTCCCGCCTAAACTGTAATGCCCAGGATGGAGTTATACCTCCTACGTGTCGAGGCATGACCTAAAGGCATAAGTCCATCCTAGAATGATCTCAAGTTTGGTAATCTTTGCACAACTCATGTAAAAGAGGGGATAGTAAACATAAATAGTTGGCTTACACTCGCCACGTCACACAATTACATAACATGTCTCAATCATCATACATTAAGAATATCACAACCCTCTAAGGGCAAAACCCAAATGTCAAGATACCAAACTTAGATAAATAAACCACAGGCGGATCGAATCCTAGTAGAAGTCTCCACTACTGATCATCCGGATATCGAACATAGTACCGACTACGCTCCTCGTCGTACTCCCAATCCAGCTCGGTGCCATCACCTGGATAGCTCAAAACTGGACCTGCATCTGGTGTGGTGAAGTAACTGTGAGCCACAGAGGACTCAGCAATCCCGTTCCCGGGTAACAAGACTATTCAAGCCTTGGGAGAGGAAAGGCTGAAGAAAAGAATAAGTGTCTGCAGCAGCAACTAGCAACTAGCTTACGTGAGTGAGAGCGAGAAGAGAAAGCCTCGGACGAGAAGTGATCACGAAGTGATCCTAGCTACAAGCTCAACAAACATAACCCCTCCGTGTTCAACTCCGGAATCCCTATTCGGAAATTGACGGTCACGGAACACACGCTGGTAGTGTAATAGAAACATTGTGTCAGGTTATCTACAACCGGATATTAACAAGCTCCCATCTGCCACATAACCGCGGGCACGGCTTTCGAAAGTTCATAACCCTGTAGGGGTGTTCCAACTTGACCCATTACAAGCCCACGATCCGCGGAGTCGCAACTCCAAAGTGGGAAGACCCGAGTATTCTCGGAATCCCGTGCTCAAGATATACCGAACTAAGGTAAGGCTAATCCAGCAAATCCTCCTGGCGTGCCGACACCCTGATAGTAGCCGCGCGTATCTCGTCTCAGGCCACGACCGGATAGGTCAGCCTACAGGTATATACCAGTCCTCGAGTTCCCTCGGGTGGCCCCGCAGTCTGCCCAGTTTGGACCAACACTCATGTGGAGCACTGGCCCGGGGGTTGTTAATTAAGAACTCGGGTTAATTACTCCCTATGCAAGTTTATTTAGTTATTAGGCAAATAGCACCAATGTTGGGACTTGCTGGAAAAGACTTAGCACTTAGCGGTTTATCGAGGGGGTCCCATACACCCCAACCGTGTTAGGAACGCATAATCAAGGAACATAACACCGGTTTATACGGTTCCTAACGGCATGAGTGGAACAAATCACCAAGCAAAAGGCTTAGCCTTCCACCCTTGCCAATATATAGATGATTTCATTTTAAGCATTTATATAGTGTGATAAAACCCAACCAAACTTCAACATGAAGCAAGCACCTTCGATCTTCACCTGCAACTAGCAATGCTATAAGAAGGGCTGAGCGAAGCGTACTTAGCCAAGCAACGGTTTGCATAGGTAGGTTGGTTAAACAGGGCAATGGTTACAAGTAGGAGGCTGACAAGAAGATCATGGGCATCGAGGCAAAACTATAGAGCGGAACTACTAGCAATAGGCAAAGATAGTAATGTTATCGGGGTTCGGTCATCTTGCCTGAAGAGAAGTCGTTCGGATCGTAAGAAGGGTCCTCGTGCTCAACCTCGTTGGAAACCTCGTGCTCGTACTCGAACTCAGACTCAGCTTCCGGCTCTAAACAAAACAATCACACCAAGCACAAATCAACAAGATGCAATGCGCACTCGAAAATGATGGATGCATGATGGATGCACTAAGGATGCACACGGAGCACGGAAAATAGCACTCAAGCAAAACACCTCAAAACATGATAACAATATGATATTATGAATCTACACAGAAAATCAATCAAGTTTCATATAAGATTCGCTGAAATCGGAGTTACGGGCTAAAAGTTATGCCCGAAACAAGAAATGAGCGAAAGCTGAAAATTACAGCAACATAGCAACTTCGGAGCACAAAATAATTAAGCTACAGCACTCAAACAACATGGCAAATGACATGAACACAAACTAGACATATACTACAGCAACTAAGTCCAAAGGTGCACCCCCAAAGGAGTCACGGATCAATAGCAATGATCTTGGACATATTGAACTTGACAATAAAATTCTGGCAGCAGAATTTTATTGAAACTTTGGAGCAAAAGATAAACATGCTACAGCCACTTAAATAGACATGTGAGAACATTAATGGAAATCCAACAATATATACTACAAGGAACAATCAAGATCCACTCCAAAACTATCATGCTTTGTCCTAGAGCAGCAAGCAAACATGGCATCGGAACGTTACAGATTTCAGACTTAGTGAAAATCCACTAAGTCCTAAAACAGCAATTTCATCATGGCATCTAAAAGAGCAAGTTTAAGTCATCTCGAAACTAAACATGGCAAGAGGTAAGCACCTCATCAAAGTACACATGATGGTGATTCCGAAACACACAAGCATGCTTCATGGAGATAAACACGACGATTGCAACGAGCTCAACAAGATGGCATTTCATAACAAGTGAAATAACATCACAGCCACATGGCACTTTGCAACGATGATAAGCATGGCAAGAATAAATCTATCATGCAACCTAGCACATACAACATGTAGAGCATGGCAAGACGAACACGTGGACATGTCATTTGCATCATTCGGACAAACGAGCTAAAAGATATCACATGGCAAAGATGGCATAAAAACATCACATAGCAGCAGTTTATATCACGATGCACTCTTGCAACAGCAAAACAAGCACCTAGATGATCTCTAACATGCATGACAACAAAAGATAAAACGTAGTGCACGATCCCACGAACGTCTGGACATATTATATGCGCGAAACGGACAAACACACTAAAAGATATGCATGTTTGAAAACGGCATCAGACAGGTAAGAAAACTACAGACTTAGAGATTTAAAGGGGCAACCTCGGGTCAACGGTCAAAGTCAACAGTGGCGGCGGGGTCAAACGGGCTTCGCGGGCGAAGCGGTTCGGGCCGGAGGCAGAGGCGGTACGGGCCGCTAGCGGGCTCCGGCCGGACCCGTTAGGTCAAGGGGCGGCCGATCCAGATCGGATCGGGGGATCCCTCGATCCCCTCGATCGATCGACGGCGCCGGACGGGGCGCGGCGCTGCGGGAGCGACGACCGGCGGGACGGCGGTGGCACCTTCGCCGGCGAGAGGAGGCAGCGCGAGGAGGCGGTGAGGGATCCGGGCGGCGGTGGTGTTCCCGGCGGCGGCGGCGCCCTGCGGGGCCGGCGGTGGGGATGCTGCGGCGGTGGAGACGGCCGGCGCGGGAGGCCTCAGGCGGCGGCGGCGGTTCGGGCCGGGCGGGCCGCACGCGGGCGCCGGCGGGCCGCGGGAGGAGAGAGAGGGAGCCGGTGACGTGTCGCCTCCTGGTTGGTCGAGGGGGCGGCGGCGGACACGTCCGGTCCGTCCGGACGCGTCCGGCGGCGGTGGAGGAGGTGGGACTAGGGTTTTTTGCCCGAAAATTGGACGGGGGAGACGTTTTTATAGGCATAGGGAGCTAGGGTTGTCCAAATGGAGTGCGGTTTTCGGCCACCGGATCAGATTTTGATGGCCTAGATGATAGAAGTGGTTAGGAGTGGATGGTGGGCTGTTGGAGGGGGTGTTTGGGCCTCAAAGTGGAGGCACTTTGAGCCCACGAGAATAACTGTTGGAGGAGCAAACGGACTCGAAACGCGACGAGATTTGACAGGCGGGTTACACACAACAAAACAACAACACACGACAAGTCTCGCGCCAAACCGGTAACGTTACACGGCCAAACACCAAAGTAGGCCTACGGGACGACACGGACACGTGAGGGAGCTCCGGAACGCGAAACGGACAACGGGAAGGAACGCGTGGAACCGGATGCAACCGACAACACAAATGCAATGCAATGCACATGTCTACATGATATGAATGAATGCCACACACGCACACAACAACACGACGAAAATCCGAAAGACAAAGAACCCAAAATGGAATAGATGAAGCCGGAGATATATTATATGCCCAAAAGGGAAAGTATTACATCCGGGGCATTACAAACTCTCCTCTACTACAAAAAGATCTCGTCCCGAGATCTAGGACTGGAAAAAGGAAGGGTACTCGGAACGAAGATGATCTTCTCGTTCCCAGGTAGCTTCTCGGTCGGTGTGATGTGACCACTTGACTCTAAGAAATTTGATGGACTTGTTGCGGGTCTTGCGTTCGGTTTCTTCGAGAATAGCAACGGGATGCTCTTGGTAGGACAGGTCTTGTTGAAGATCAATCTCTTCAAACGGAATCATGCGCTCAGGTGCCTTGAAACATTTGCGGAGTTGAGACACATGGAAGACATCATGAACGTTGGCGAAGTTTGAAGGGAGCTCAAGTTGATAGGCTAGATCGCCTCTTTTGCCAAGAATCTTGAAAGGACCGACGTATCTAGGAGCAAGCTTTCCTTTGATACCGAATCTTTGGGTGCCTTTCATTGGAGACACACGGAGATAGACATGATCACCGATGTTGAAGGCCAAATCACGATGCTTGCCGTCATAGTAGCTCTTCTGACGCGACTGAGCGGCCTTGAGATTCTCACGTATGACTTTGCACATTTCTTCGGCTTCTGAGATCAAGTTATTGCCAAGAAGTTGACGTTCGCCTGTTTCAGACCAGTTGAGAGGGGTACGGCACTTTCTGCCATAGAGAATTTCAAACGGTGCTTTGCCTGCACTTGCTTGAAAGCTGTTGTTGTAAGAGAACTCGGCAAATGGAAGGCAGTCTTCCCATTTCATGCCAAAGGAGATGACACAGGCTCTGAGCATGACTTCTAGAATCTGATTCACTCGATCGACTTGACCACTAGTCTGAGGGTGAAATGCAGTGCTGAACCTGATCTTAGTGCCCATGGCGGACTGAAAGGAGTCCCAGAACCTTGATGTGAACAAGCTTCCACGGTCTGATGATATAACTTGAGGAATGCCATGTAGGGACACAATTCTGGAAGTATACAACTCTGCCAATTGAGCTGCATTGATGGATTCTTTGACTGGCAGGAAGTGAGCGACTTTGGTAAGCTTGTCAATCACCACAAAGATAGCATCATTTCCTCGCTTGGATTTAGGAAAGCCAGTGACGAAGTCCATTTCAATGTGGTCGAACTTCCACTCGGGAATAGGAAGAGGTTGGAGAAGACCGGCTGGACGTTGATGTTCTGCTTTCACTCTTCTGCAAACATCACATTCATTCACGAATTGGGCAATCTCCCTTTTCATGCGTGTCCACCAGTACGACTGCTTGAGATCTTGATACATCTTGGAACTGCCAGGATGAATGGAAAGGAGAGAATCATGAGCTTCTTCCATTATGAGCTTCCTGAGATCACCTTTGGGAACAACGAGTCTGTCCTCGAAGACAAGATATCTCTCTCATCAACACGGAAGCACTTGTATTTCGGAATGCCCTTAGCAATAGCATGTTTAACCTTCTTCACCATGGTATCACTGAGTTGGGCCTCACGGACTTGATCTTCCAAGGTAGGAGCAATTTGAAGATTTGCGAGAAAACCCTGCGGAACAACTTGGAGGTTGAGTTTCCTGAAAGCTTCACAAAGCTCAGGCTGGCACGGCTTGATAAGAAGGTTGTTGCAATATGCCTTTCTGCTCAAAGCATCTGCAATCACATTCGCCTTGCCAGGAGTGTATTCGATGCTGGGATTATACTCTTGGATCATTTCGACCCAACGAGTCTGACGGAGGTTCAGATGCGGTTGTGTGAAGATGTACTTCAAGCTCTTGTGATCAGTGAAGATGTCGACCTTTCTGCCCAACAACAGATGTCTCCACGTAATCAGAGCATGTACCACAGCTGCTAGCTCGAGATCATGTGTGGGATAGTTCTTCTCACTTGGCTTTAGCTGACGAGAAGTGTATGCCACAATTCTCTTATCTTGCATAAGCACACCACCAAGACCTTGAAGAGAAGCATCACAGAATACTTCATAGGGCTTGGACTCATCTGGAGGAGTCAGAACTGGAGCAGAGACAAGCTTTTCTTTGAGAGTTTTGAATGCCACTTCACACTCTGGAGACCAAAAGTATTTGACATTCTTCTGAAGCAGGTTGGAAAGAGGCTTGGCAATCTTGGAGAAGTTCTCAACGAACCTTCTGCAATAGCTGGCAAGACCCAGAAAACTGCGGAGCTGCTTGACGTTCTGAGGAGCTTCCCAGTTGACAATTGCTTCAACTTTCTCGGGATTAACCGCAATACCGT
This sequence comes from Secale cereale, assembly GCA_902687465.1. Classification (NCBI taxonomy): domain Eukaryota; kingdom Viridiplantae; phylum Streptophyta; class Magnoliopsida; order Poales; family Poaceae; genus Secale; species Secale cereale. The sequence continues at coordinate 343,000,129 of LR738712.1, forward strand.
CAGCTGAGATGATGTGGCCCAGGTACAAAACCTTATCGAGCCAAAACTCGCACTTGGAGAACTTGGCATAGAATTTATGCTCTCGGAGTCGATCAAGAACCAGACGTAAGTGCTTTTCGTGATCTTCTTCATTCTTGCAAAACACCAGAATCTCATCCAAATACACAAGCACAAACTCGCCAGTATAGGGGTTGAAGATGTAATGCATCATCCTTGAAAAGGTAGGAGGAGCATTGGCGAGACCGAAGGACATGACGGTATACTCGTATGAACCATAGCTCGTTCTGAAGGCCGTCTTGGGAATGTCTTCCTCGCGAATGCGCACTCGAAAATGATGGATGCATGATGGATGCACTAAGGATGCACACGGAGCACGGAAAATAGCACTCAAGCAAAACACCTCAAAACATGATAACAATATGATATTATGAATCTACACAGAAAATCAATCAAGTTTCATATAAGATTCGCTGAAATCGGAGTTACGGGCTAAAAGTTATGCCCGAAAGAAGAAATGAGCGAAAGCTCAAAATTACAGCAACATAGCAACTTCGAAGCACAAAATAATTAAGCTACAGCACTCAAACAACATGGCAAAGGACATGAACACAAACTAGACATATACTACAGCAACTAAGTCCAAAGGTGCACCCCCAAAGGAGTCACGGATCAATAGCAATGATCTTGGACATATTGAACTTGACAATAAAATTCTGGCAGCAGAATTTTATTGAAACTTTGGAGCAAAAGATAAACATGCTACAGCCACTTAAATAGACATGTGAGAACATGAATGGAAATCCAACAATATATACTACAAGGAACAATCAAGATCCACTCCAAAACTATCATGCTTTGTCCTAGAGCAGCAAGCAAACATGGCATCGGAACGTTACAGATTTCAGACTTAGTGAAAATCCACTAAGTCCTAAAACAGCAATTTCATCATGGCATCTAAAAGAGCAAGTTTAAGTCATCTCGAAACTAAACATGGCAAGAGGTAAGCACCTCATCAAAGTACACATGATGGTGATTCCGAAACACACAAGCATGCTTCATGGAGATAAACACGACGATTGCAACGAGCTCAACAAGATGGCATTTCATAACAAGTGAAATAACATCACAGCCACATGGCACTTTGCAACGATGATAAGCATGGCAAGAATAAATCTATCATGCAACCTAGCACATACAACATGTAGAGCATGGCAAGACGAACACGTGGACATGTCATTTGCATCATTCGGACAAACGAGCTAAAAGATATCACATGGCAAAGATGGCATAAAAACATCACATAGCAGCAGTTTATATCACGATGCACTCTTGCAACAGCAAAACAAGCACCTAGATGATCTCTAACATGCATGACAACAAAAGATAAAACGTAGTGCACGATCCCACGAACGTCTGGACATATTATATGCGCGAAACGGACAAACACACTAAAAGATATGCATGTTTGAAAACGGCATCAGACAGGTAAGAAAACTACAGACTTAGAGATTTAAAGGGGCAACCACGGGTCAACGGTCAAAGTCAACAGTGGCGGCGGGGTCAAACGGGCTTCGCGGGCGAAGCGGTTCGGGCCGGAGGCAGAGGCGGTTCGGGCCGCTAGCGGGCTCCGGCCGGACCCGTTAGGTCAAGGGGCGGCCGATCCAGATCGGATCGGGGGATCCCTCGATCCCCTCGATCGATCGACGGCGCCGGACGGGGCGCGGCGCTGCGGGAGCGACGACCGGCGGGACGGCGGTGGCACCTTCGCCGGCGAGAGGAGGCAGCGCGAGGAGGCGGTGAGGGATCCGGGCGGCGGTGGTGTTCCCGGCGGCGGCGGCGCCCTGCGGGGCCGGCGGTGGGGATGCTGCGGCGGTGGAGACGGCCGGCGCGGGAGGCCTCAGGCGGCGGCGGCGGTTCGGGGGGGCGGCGGCGGACACGTCCGGTCCGTCCGGACGCGTCCGGCGACGGTGGAGAAGGTGGGACTAGGGTTTTTTGCCCGAAAATTGGACGGGGAAGACGTTTTTATAGGCATAGGGAGCTAGGGTTGTCCAAATGGAGTGTGGTTTTCGGCCACCGGATCAGATTTTGATGGCCTAGATGATAGAAGTGGTTAGGAGTGGATGGTAGGCTGTTGGAGGGGGTGTTTTGGGCCTCAAAGTGGAGGCACTTTGAGCCCACGAGAATAACTGTTGGAGGAGCAAACGGACTCGAAACGCGACGAGATTTGACAGGCGGGTTACACACAACAAAACAACAACACACGACAAGTCTCGCGCCAAACCGGTAACGTTACACGGCCAAACACCAAAGTAGGCCTACGGGACGACACGGACACGTGAGGGAGCTCCGGAACGCGAAACGGACAACGAGAAGGAACGCGTGGAACCGGATGCAACCGACAACACAAATGCAATGCAATGCACATGTCTACATGATATGAATGAATGCCACACACGCACACAACAACACGACGAAAATCCGAAAGACAAAGAACCCGAAATGGAATAGATGAAGCCGGAGATATATTATATGCCCAAAAGGGAAAGTATTACATCCGGGGCATTACATAAACATTTCAGGGGAAGAGGACACTGGCTGCCTATATAAGTAGCTAGGATCCCCTCTGTGAAGGGATCGATCAACGGAGACACTCATCCACCACACAAGGAGCAAGAACACTAGCCTCCTGACCCTCATGAGCTCACCTCCTGAGCTCAGGAACCATTATACTAGCTCATATCCTAGCTCGCCCGAGGCTAATCCACCAAAGCTAAAAGTAGGGACTTACACCATGTGGTGGCCCGAACCTGGATAAACTCTTGTGTGTTCCGTCCGTTGTTTGCTTGAATCCTTCCACCGAGACGAGAGCGAGGCGCTAGGTAGACGTGAGTGGGAGAGATCTTCGTTCACGCCCCTGTGCCTGAACTTAACGGGTTTTGCGGAGCCCTGAATCCGACAATGAGGACATCACTAACAAAGTTACACACATATCCCCTACTGATACATATACTGGACCGATTACTATAGCTCGCGCACGCCAATTAAATTTCCAGGTACTTTCGTTTCTTGGTAATGATTCTAATGCTCATGAGAATATGATGCTGCCTAAATTGGATACGTTTGTTTTGCTTATAAATGAATGGCCAAGCATGGACAAGAAGGATGAAATTGGAGCATGATAAAGCAGGGAGACGAGGGCATGCGCAAGGGGAACAAGAATGGAGTATCCGATGAAGGTTTCGGCACTTACGAGCCACCATGATGACGTACAAGGACATGGACGAAATATTCAAGATTCCCTTTCATAAAATTCGTCCATAGCTTAATATAAGTGTCGTGTCTCATTATTTTTGGGCTAGGCCCATGTAATTTCGAAATACCACTTATAGGCTATTTTTTAGGGTCCGTATTGTAGGGGAAATGACTCATGAGATGTTTTAGTCCCACCTTGCCAAGGGGGGACGAAATCCCCTCTCTTTGCCCCCTACATATACAACCCTTAAGGCACTGTTTAGACTTTGGGTTTGTTTAGATTAAAGTTCGCCATAGCTGCAACTTCGCGTACTTCATTTGTGTTCAATGACCAGACATAGACGTCAGAGAACCCCACCTTGATTAATAAAGCTTTTCTCTTATATTCGTAATATCCAGATTGCAATCTCAGATTCTTGCTTGTTCTTCATTTGCTTGCGGGAAATACACCCTCGTGTTCAGGTTGATCGTGCTCCTATGTGGTCAATAACCTCTCGGAGTTGGTATAGCGACTTCTAAGGCACGATGTCCTCGCACGTTTGTAGTTGGATCGTCAATGTCTACTCCTCCGAAAATGATAATCACCATCTCATCTAAAGATGGGACACCTTTGTCTTTATCATTTTGGATAAGCATCATGTGTCTTGCCACGCACAACCTTGTCACATGGACTCATTCTTACATTATGGACACTTTGTGCGAACTAACCATTGTATTTTCGTGTGTCATTCGTGTTTGCGACATCATGTGTCTTGCCACGCACAACCTTGTCACACAGTCACAATCTTGCATTTATACCACTCCGGCGACACCTTGGAGTACTTGGATTGCGCCATGTCTTCAACTCCGTCCAACTACAAGTCCGTCCATGACAACCGTTTGCATGGTGACGAGGTTTACGATCAGAGGTTAGATCTTTCACAAGGGGGGAGATGATGCAGAGCATCCTACGATCATCCCCATGTTCACTACGACCAATCCCCATGACCAAGGAGACATAAGATGAGACCTCAAGTATACGCCATTGGACACAAGGTTAACTCGCTCCTCTCTGAACCGTCACTTTCCACATGTGAGACATGGCTACTACCTCAAACATATGTGCTATGCAGGACCCAAAACCAAGAGGAAGACCATGAAACAACTAGGAGCATTGGGCAAGATGACGAGTACACCAAGCGCGAGGAACAAGAGGAAGGGATGACTGCAAGTCATAGCCACCAGACAACCGAACCAGACCGGACGTCCAATGCCTAGAGGTTCAGCAAGCCAGAACGACTACAACCGAGGCACCCTACAGCGCTCGTACTGAAGGAAATATGCCCTAGAGGCAATAATAAAGATGTTATTTGTATTTCCTTATATCATGATAAATGTCTTTTATTCATGCTAGAATTGTATTAACCGGAAACTTAGTACATGTGTGGATACATAGACAAAACAGTATGTCCCTAGTATGCCTCTACTAGACTAGCTCATTGATCAAAGATGGTTATGTTTCCTAGCCATAGACATGAGTTGTCATTTGATCAATGGGATCACATCATTAGGAGAATGATGTGATGGACAAGACCCATCCATTAGCATAGCACTATGATCGTTTAGTTTTACTACTATTGCTTTCTTCATGACTTATACATGTTCCTATGACTATGAGATTATGCAACTCCCGAATACCGTAGGAACACCTTGTGTGCTATCAAACGTCACAACATAACTGGGTGATCATAAAGATGCTCTACAGGTGTCTCCAAAAGTATTCGTGGTGTTGGCATAGATCAAGATTAGGATTTGTCACTCCGAGTGTCGGAGAGGTATCTCTGGGCCCTCTCGGTAACACACATCACAATAAGCCTTGCAAGCAAAAGACTAATGAGTTAGTCACGAGATGATGTGTTACGGAACGAGTAAAGAGACTTGCCGGTAACGAGATTGAACTAGGTATAGAGATACCGACGATCGAATCTCGGGCAAGTAACATACCGCTTGACAAAAGGAACAACGTATGTTGTTATGCGGTTCTGACCGATAAAAGATCTTCGTAGAATATGTAGGAGCCAATATGAACATCCAGGTTCCGCTATTGGTTATTAACCGGAGATGAGTCTCGGTCATGTCTACATAGTTCTCGAACACGTAGGGTCCGCACGCTTAACGTTTGATGACGATCGGTATTATGAGTTTATGAGTATTGATGTACCGAAGGTAGTTCGGAGTCCCGGATGATATCACGGACATGACGAGGAGTCTCGGAATGTCCGAGACATAAAGATTGATATATTGGACGACTATATTCGGACACCGGAAGTGTTCCGGAAAAGTTTCGGATTTATCGGGAATGCCGGAGGGGGTTACCGGAACCCCCTACGAGAGGGGATGGTCCATAGTGGGCCTAAAGGGAAAGAGAGAGGCAGCCCATAGGGCTGGCCGGCGCCCCCACCTAGGGTTCCTAGTTGGACTAGGATTGGGGGGGCGCCACCTCTCCTATTCCTTTCCCTCTTCTCTCTTTTGGTGAATCCTACTAGGAATAGGATTGCAATCCTATTCCTAGTAGGACTCCTTCCCTAGCCGCACCAGGAGAGGTTGGCCGGCCTCCCTCCCTTGCTCCTTTATATACGGGGGCAGGGGGGCACCCAAAGACACACAAGTTGAATTGTTTTAGCCGTGTGCGGTGCCCCCCTCCACAGAATCACACCTCGGTCATACCGTCGCGGAGCTTAGGCGAAACCCTGTGCCGGTGAACACATCATATCCGTTACCACGCCGTCGTGCTGACGAAACTCTCCCGTGAAGCTCAACTGGATCAAGAGCTCGTGGGACGTCATCAAGCTGAACGTGTGCTGAACGCGGAGGTGCCGTACGTTCGGTGCTTGATCGGTTGGATCGCGAAGAAGTTCGACAACATCAACCGCGTCACTTTACGCTTCCGCTCCCGGTCTACGAGGGTACGTAGACACACTCTCCCCTCTCGTTGCTATGCATCTGGTAGATAGATCTTGCGTGATCGTAGGAAAATTTTAAAATACTACGTTCCCCAACAGTGGCATCATGAGCCAGGTCTATGCGTAGATGATATGCACGAGTAGAACACAATGAGTTGTGGGCGATACTAGTCATACTGCTTACCAGCATGTCATACTTTGCTTCGGCGGTATTGTGAGATGAAGCGGCCCGGACCGACATTACGCGTACGCTTACGCGAGACTGGTTTCACCGTTACGAGCACTCGTTGCTTAAAGGTGACTGGCGGGTGTCTGTCTCTCTCACTTTAGCTGAATCAAGTGTGGCTACGCCCGGTCCTTGTGAAGGTTAAAACAGCACATACTTGACGAAACATCGTTGTGGTTTTGTATGCGTAGGTAAGAACGGTTCTTGCTAAAGCCTGTAGCAGCCACGTAAAACTTGCAACAACAAAGTAGAGGACGTCTAACTTGTTTTTGCAGGGCATGTTGTGATGTGATATGGTCAAGACATGATGAGTTATACGGTTTTGTATGAGATGATCATGTTTTGTAATGTTATCGGCAACTGGCAGGAGCCATATGGTTGTCGCTTTATTGTATGAAATGCAATCGCCATGTAATTGCTTTACTTTATCACTAAGCGGTAGCGATAGTCGTAGAAGCAATAGTTGGCGAGACGACAACGATGCTACGATGAAGATCAAGGTGTCGCGCCGGTGACGAAGGTGATCATGACGGTGCTTTGGAGATGGAGATCAAAAGCACAAGATGATGATGGCCATATCATGTCACATATTTTGATTGCATGTGATGTTTATCTTATTATGCTTCTTATTTTGCTTAGAACGACGGTAGCATTATAAGATGATCCCTTACTAAATTTCAAGGTATAAGTGTTCTCCCTGAGTATGCACCGTTGCGAAAGTTCGTCGTGCCGAGACACCACGTGATGATCGGGTGTGATAAGCTCTACGTTCAAATACAACGGGTGTAAGCCAGTTTTACACACGCAGAATACTCGGGTTAAACTTGACGAGCCTAGCATATGCAGATATGGCCTCGGAACACTGGAGACCGAAAGGTCGAGCGTAAATCATATAGTAGATATGATCAACATAAGATGTTCACCATTGAAACTACTCCATCTCACATGATGATCGGACATGGTTTAGTTGATTTGGATCACGTGATCATTTAGATGACCGGAGGGATGTCTATCTAAGTGGGAGTTCTTAAGTAATATGATTAATTGAACTTTAATTTATCATGAACTTAGTCCTGGTAGTATTAGCATATCTATGTTGTAGATCAATAGCTCGCGATGTTGCTCCACGTTTATTTTTTATATGTTCCTAGAGAAAACTAAGTTGAAAGATGTTAGTAGCAATGATGCGGAATTGTTCCGTGATCTGAGGATTATCCTCATTGCTGCACAGAAGAATTATGTCCTTGATGCACCGCTAGGTGACAGACCTATTGCAGGAGCAGATGTAGACGTTATGAACGTTTTGACAAAAGCTCGATATGATGACTACTTGATAGTTTAAGTGCACCATGCTTTACGGCTTAGAACCGGGACTTCAAAAACATTTTGAACGCCACGGAGCATATAAGATGTTCCAAGAGTTGAAATTAGTATTTCATACTCATGCCCGTGTCGAGAGGTATAAAACCTCTGACAATACTTTGCCTACAAGATGGAGGAGAATAGCTCAACCAGTGAGCATGTGCTCAGATTGTCTGGGTACTACAATTACTTTAATCAAGTGGGAGTTAATCTTCCAGATAAGATAGTAATTGACAAAGTTCTCTAGTCACTATCACCAAGTTAGTAGAACTTCGTGATGAACTATAATATGCAAGGGATGACGAAAGGAATTCCCAACTCTTCGCGATACTGAAGTAGGCGAAGGTAGAAATCATGAAAAATCATCAAGTGTTGATGATTAACAAGACCACTTGTTTCAAGTAAAGGGCAAAGGGATAGAAGGGGAACTTCAAGAAGAATGACAAGCAAGTTGTCACTCCCGTGAAGAAACCCAAAGCTACACTCAAGCCTGAAACAAGTGCTTATACTGCAAAGGAAATGGTCACTAAAAGTGGAACTGCCCTAGATACTTGGCGGATAAGGAGGATGGCAAAGTGAACAAAGGTATATTTGATATACAGGTTATTAATGTGTATTTTACTAGTGTTCATAGCAACCCCTCGGTATTTGATATTGGTTCAGTTGCTAAAGAGTAGTAACTCGAAGTGGGAGTTGCATAATGAACATAAACTAGTTAAAGGATGAAGTGACGATGTATATTGGAAGCAGTTCCAAGATTGATATGATCATCATCGCACACTCCCTATACTTTCGGGATTAGTGTTGAACCTAAATAACTGTTATTTGGTGTTTGTGTTGAGCATGAATGTGATTTGATCATGTTTATTGCAATACGGTTATTCATGTAAGTTAGAGAATAATTGTTGTTCTGTTTACATGAATAAAACCTTCTATGGTCATACACCCAATGAAAATAGTTTGTTGGATCTCGATCGTGTGATACACATATTCATAATATTGAAGCCAAAAGATGCAAGGTTAATAATGATAGTGCAACTTATTTGTGGCACTGCCGTTTAAGTCATATTGGTGTAAAACGCATGAAGAAACTCCATAATGATGGAATTTTGGAATCAATTGATTATGAATCACTTGGTGCTTGCGAACCATGCCTCATGGGCAAGATGACTAAAAACTCCGTTCTCCGGAACTATGGAGCGAGCAACATATTTGTTGGAAATCATACATACTGATGTATGCGGACCAATGAGTGTTGAAGCTCGCGGCGGGTATCGTTATTTTCTGACCTTCACTGATGATTTGAGCAGATATGGGTATATCTACTTAATAAAGCACAAGTCTGAAACATTTGAAAAGTTCAAAGAATTTCAGAGTGAAGTAGAGAATCATCGTAACAAGAAAATAAAGTTTCTACGATCTGATCGTGGAGGAGAATATTTGAGTTACAAGTTTGGTCTTCATTTGAAACAATGTGGAATAGTTTCACAGCTCACGCCACCCGGAACACCACAGCATAATGGTGTGTCCGAACGTCGTAACCGTACTTTATTGGATATGGTGCGATCTATGATGTCTCTTACCGATTTACCACTATCGTTTTGGGTCATGCATTAGAGACAGCTGCATTCACGTTAAATAAGGGCCTCATCTGAATCCGTTGAGACAACGCCTTAAGAACTGTGGTTTGGCAAGAAACCAAAGTTGTTGTTTCTTAAAGTTTGGGACTGCGATGCTTATGTGAAAAAGTTTCAACATGATAAGCTCGAACACAAACCGGAGAAGTAAATCTTCATAGGATACCCAAAAGAGACTGTTGGGTACACCTTCTATCACAGATCCGAAGGCAAGATATTCGTTGCTAAAATGGATCCTTTCTAGAGAAGGAGTTTCTCTCGAAAGAAGTGAGTGGGAGGAAAGTAGAACTTGATGAGGTAATTGTACCTTCTCCCGGATTGGAAAGTAGTACATCACAGGAAATTGTTCCAGTGATTCCTACACCAATTAGTGAGGAAGTTAATGATAATGATCATGAAACTTCGGATCAAGTTTCTACTGAACGTCGTAGATCAACCAGAGTACGTTCTGCACCAGAGTGGTACGGCAACCCAGTTCTGGAAATCATGTTACTAGACCATGATGAACCTACGAACTATGAGGAAGCGATGATGAGCCCAGATTCCGCAAAATGGCTTGAAGCCATGAAATCTGAGATGGGATCCATGTATGAGAAGAAAGTGTGGACTTTGGTTGACTTGCCCGATGATCGGCAAGCCATCGAAAATAAATGGATCTTCAAGAGGAAGACCGATGCAGACGGTAATATTACTGTTTACAAAGCTCGACTTGTTGCGAAAGGTTTTCGACAAGTTCAAGGAGTTGACTACGATGAGACTTTCTCACCTGTAGCGATGCTTAAGTCTGTCCGAATCATGTTAGCAATTGCCACATTTTATGAAATCTGGCAAATGGATAACAAAACTGCATTCTTTAATGGATTTATTAAAGAAAAATTGTATATGATGCAACCCGAAGGTTTTGTCAATCCTAAAGGTGCTAACAAAATGTGCAAGCTCCAGCGATCCATCTATGGACTGGTGCAAGCATCTCGGAGTTGGAATATACGCTTTGATAAGTTGATCAAAGCATATAGATTTATACAGACTTACGGTGAAGCATGTATTTAAAAGAAGTGAGTGGGAGCACTACAACCTTTCTGATAAGTATATGTGAATGATATATTGTCGATTGAAAATGATGTAGAATTTTCTGGAAAGCATAAAGGAGTGTTTGAAAGGAGTTTTTCAAAGAAAGACCTTGGTGAAGCTGCTTACATATTGGGCATCAAGATCTATAGAGATAGATCAAGACACTTGATAAGACTTTCGATAAGTACATACCTTGATAAGATTTTGAAGTAGTTCAAAATGGATCAGTCAAAGAAGGAGTTCTTGCCTGACTTGTAAGGTGTGAAGTTGAGTAAGACTCAAAGCCAGACCACGGCAGAAAAATATAGAGAGAATGAAAGTCATTCCCTATGCCTCAGCCATAGGTTCTATAAAGTATGCCATGTTGTGTACCAAACATGTTGTGTACCTTGCCATGAGTTTGTCAAGGGGGTACAATAGTGATCCAGGAGTAGATCACTCTACAGCGGTCAAAATTATCCTTAGTAACTGGATGACTAAGGAAATGTTTCTCGATTATGGAGGTGATAAAGAGTTCGTCGTAAAGGGTTACGCCGATGCAAGCTTTGACACTAAATCCAGATGACTCTAAGTATCAATCTGGATGCGTATTGAAAGTGGGGGCAATTAGCTAGAGTAGCTCTATGCAGAGCATTGTAGACATAGAAATTTGCAAAATACATACGGATCTAAATGTGACAGACCCGTGGACTAAACTTCTCTCACAAGCAAAACATGATCACACCTTATTACTCTTGGGTATTAATCACATAGCAATGTGAACTAGATTATTGACTCTAGTAAACCCTTTGGGTGTTGGTCACATGGCGATGTGAACTATGGGTGTTATTCACATAACGATGTGAACTATCGGTATTAAATCACATGGCGATGTGAGCTAGATTATTGACTCTAGTGCAAGTGGGAGACTGAAGGAAATATGCCCTAGAGGCAATAATAAAGATGTTATTTGTATTTCCTTATATCATGATAAATGTCTTTTATTCATGCTAGAATTGTATTAACCGGAAACTTAGTACATGTGTGGATACATAGACAAAACAGTATGTCCCTAGTATGCCTCTACTAGACTAGCTCATTGATCAAAGATGGTTATGTTTCTTAGCCATAGACATGAGTTGTCATTTGATCAACGGGATCACATCATTAGGAGAATGATGTGATGGACAAGACCCATCCGTTAGCATAGCACTATGATCGTTTAGTTTTACTGCTATTGCTTTCTTCATGACTTATACATGTTCCTATGACTATGAGATTATGCAACTCCCAAATACCGTAGGAACACCTTGTGTGCTATCAAACGTCACAACATAACTGGGTGATCATAAAGATGCTCTACAGGTGTCTCCGAAAGTATTCGTGGTGTTGGCATAGATCAAGATTAGGATTTGTCACTCCGAGTGTCGGAGAGGTATCTCTGGGCCCTCTCGGTAACACACATCACAATAAGCCTTGCAAGCAAAAGACTAATGAGTTAGTCACGAGATGATGTGTTACGGAACGAGTAAAGAGACTTGCCGGTAACGAGATTGAACTAGGTATAGAGATACCGACGATCGAATCTCGGGCAAGTAACATACCGCTTGACAAAAGGAACAACGTATGTTGTTATGCGGTTCTGACCGATAAAAGATCTTCGTAGAATATGTAGGAGCCAATATGAACATCCAGGTTCCGCTATTGGTTATTAACCGGAGATGAGTCTCGGTCATGTCTACATAGTTCTCGAACACGTAGGGTCTGCACGCTTAACGTTTGATGACGATCGGTATTATGAGTTTATGAGTATTGATGTACCGAAGGTAGTTCGGAGTCCCGGATGAGATCACGGACATGACGAGGAGTCTCGGAATGTCCGAGACATAAAGATTGATATATTGGACGACTATATTCGGACACCGGAAGTGTTCCGGAAAAGTTTCGGATTTATCGGGAATGCCGGAGGGGGTTACCGGAACCCCCTACGAGAGGGGATGGTCCATAGTGGGCCTAAAGGGAAAGAGAGAGGCAGCCCATAGGGCTGGCCGGCGCCCCCACCTAGGGTTCCTAGTTGGACTAGGATTGGGGGGGGCGCCACCTCTCCTATTCCTTTCCCTCTTCTCTCTTTTGGTGAATCCTACTAGGAATAGGATTGCAATCCTATTCCTAGTAGGACTCCTTCCCTAGCCGCACCAGGAGAGGTTGGCCGGCCTCCCTCCCTTGCTCCTTTATATACGGGGGCAGGGGGACACCCAAAGACACACAAGTTGAATTGTTTTAGCCGTGTGCGGTGCCCCCCTCCACAGAATCACACCTCGGTCATACCGTCGCGGAGCTTAGGCGAAGCCCTGCGCCGGTGAACACATCATATCCGTTACCACGCCGTCGTGCTGACGAAACTCTCCCGTGAAGCTCAACTGGATCAAGAGCTCGTGGGACGTCATCAAGCTGAACGTGTGCTGAACGCGGAGGTGCCGTACGTTCGGTGCTTGATCGGTTGGATCGCGAAGAAGTTCGACAACATCAACCGCGTCACTTGACGCTTCCGCTCCCGGTCTACGAGGGTACGTAGACACACTCTCCCCTCTCGTTGCTATGCATCTGGTAGATAGATCTTGCGTGATCGTAGGAAAATTTTAAAATACTACGTTCCCCAACACGGACGACCGCCCGAAGCTCGACGTCCGACACCCTTCAGCCATCGGAAGACCGATGCTGACCAGAAATCTGGTGCCACCTATCCAGAGAAAAACGTCGGAAGTTCGACAACTTCCGGATGTCCGAACGCCCGTGAGCCACCAGATGACCGGAACCCAACAGATGTTTGGTACATGTCTATGCACAGTGTATCGGGCCGAGGCCCATGAACCTGTTTCACTCCTCACTTACCCCTTTGTGGCCCTAGACTATATATACTCCACCACCACCAGTTTAGGGTTAGCATTGGTTTATCTCATTTTGGAGATAGAGCATTGCTCATCCACTTGATACCGACTCCATGAGAGACCGCAGCCTCTACGGAGAAGATCCCCCAAGTGGATTCAAGGCCCCTCATGGGATGATCATTCATGGATTCAAGGCCTCATTCTAAGGGGACGAACTAGCTACCTTTGTATCATTCCTTTGTTATCTTCGGATCGTGTAACTCTTTGTGTGTTCAAATCTAGCATATGTGTGATTGGATCTAGTTGATCTGAGTGTTTCCTCTCGTTTCCCTCGTGTTTCCCCCCTCATGTTCTTTGTGTTCTTCGTGGGAATCCCCTCCAATCGTGAAAGATCGTCCTAAGACGGGTTAGCCCCGCATCATGAGGCCACTATGATTTCTAACATCTTAAAGTCTACTCCGAGTGTGTTTCCATCTTTGGTGCTAGATGTCCTACACGACAACGCGCCAACCCTTGATGACTCCATACCTCCAATGGACAAACCAATGGCCATGATGGACGATGACGCACCCCCCCACATGGTTCCATCAAGTTGATGAAGCTATTGACCAAGTGTCAATTTTGCAACCTTACCTACAACACATGAGTGGAGCTCTCAAGGTAACGTAGTTGATGGTGCTTCACTTCCCCCACTAGTGGACCGTCTTGACATCAATTCCTCCCGTGATGTTGATCACCTTATGGATTCACCACATACTATGTCTTATTTCGATATGCCACCCATTTATGATGAATATCATGTGAAAAATCTTTTGGCCACGTCATGTTTGACAATTCATTAAACTTGTTATACGCTATGAGTGACATCTCCCATATTGCATCATTACAATCGCAACATAGTAACTATGCATGCCCCATTAAAATAAATCCCATTTTCACTTATGGAATAGATGACGAGATGATGGTTATTGGATTTTGTCTCTCCTGCGATGTTTTTGCTATGCTAGTTTTGCAAAATTTGTGCAATTCATACCATATGCCATTCCATGAAAATGATTGTACATCGCATGATTCCATACAATGTGCGCATCATCCCATGAATAAAATTGCTACACATGAATATGGTGATGCATTACAAATTCCGTGCCATGAGATTGGTAATAGATTGCATGAATGCATTCATTGTGTGCACCATATGCATACCATTCATGACAATTCTCTACATATTGCTAGTGATGCATTACACAATTCGAGTCTCCATTATGCTATACGTAATAACAAACCTTTCATGATGGGTAATATGTTCATATATCATGCATCTCATTTATTTGAGCAATGGATATTGTAACATCCCAAATTTTAGATTTGGCATGTTAATGGAGTCATTCTTTTCCATTGTGATTTCTATTCATATTTTGAACTTTCTGAATATTCGAAACATTATTGCAACTAAAGGCAATTTATTGGAGTGGAGATAACATGACTTCTCCCCTATTTATAAAATGTTCATAATGTACAGAATATTATTTTCAGTTCATCTATTATGTTTTGGTATTTTTCATAATCTCCAAAATATTTTATTGTAGTGTTTTATTGCTGCTTGAGTGGCCTTTGCATAAAATGAATTTCCAAACTTTGCATTAGAGTAGGAACTAGTGTTCCTATAGTTTATTTTTTTATTGTGTGTATGTGTATTTTTATTTAGTTTTTATTCTAGTGTTTTTATTTTAGTTTTAAAATGTTGTAGTCTTTTTTTAAAGCCAGTCGGGCAGCCCGCGGCCCAGCCGAGGCATCGGCTGCGCGCTCGTAGTGCGAGCCCATGAAAAGATCGATATGGTTGACTAGAGGGGGGTGAATAGGTAACTAACAATTTTTACCTTTTCTTGACCAAATTAAACTTAGCAACGAAATAGGTTGTCTAGATGTGCAACTACGTGGACAACCTATATGATGCAACAATAACAAGCATACAAGCAAGCAAGGTATAAATAACAATTAAAAATTTACAATTAAAGGTAAGAGATAACCAAGAGTGGAACGGGTGGAGACGAGGATGTGTTACCGAAGTTCCTTCCCTTTGAGGGGAAGTACGTCTCCGTTGGAGCGGTGTGGAGGCACAATGCTCCCCAAGAAGCCACTAGGGCCACTGTATTCTCCTCACGCCCTCACACAATGCGAGATGCCATGATTCCGCTATTGGTGCCCTTGAAGGCGGCGACCGAATCTTTACAAACAAGGTTGGGGCTCTCTCCACAACTGAATTGGAGGCTCCCAACGAAACCACGGAGCTTCACCACAATGGAATGTGGCTCCGAGGTGACCTCTTCCGTCAAGGGCGCCCAAGCACCCAAGAGTAACAAAATCCACACAAGAAAGTATGGGGGAATCAAATATCCTTTGGTGGAAGTGTAGATCTAGGTCTCCTCCTTCAATCCCTAGCAAATCAACGAGTTTGAGTGGCTAGAGAGAGAGAGAGAGATCGGGCAAGAGAGCTTTAATGGCACTAATGGAAGAGAGAGAGAGACAAGAGGTAGGTGGGAGGAAGGAGAAGCACCTCCTTAAATAGGCCCCCCACAGATCCAACTGTTATGTGCAGAAATGCATAGGAGCGGTACTTCCGCAATAGGCACCGGTACAACCGGTGAATGCGGGAAACCTCTACTAGGGCACCAGGGCGGTACTTTCGGTGGCGCACCCGGTAGTACCGGTTTATCGGAATAAACCAGAACTACCGCACAACCACCGCTCAACTACCGGGTCACATACAGAAGTTAAACCCCGCAGGCCGGTAGTTAGAGCGGAGGTTGTGCCTATACTACCGTTGGGTCAGCAGTCCCTGGGTAGTGGGGTCCGAGGCGGTACTACCGCCCTGAACACCAGTAGTACCGGTTTGTCAAGACAAACCAGAACTACCGTTCCACCACCGGTCTACCGCCGTACTCGGTACAGAAGGGAGTCAACCCTGAGCGGTACTTGGAGTGGTGGTAAGACCAAAACTACCGGCCAGCGGTACAACCGCTCACGATAGCGGTACTACCGCCAGGGACAGAACTGCACAAGACAGAGGACGGGGAACCTCTCTCTCCTCGAACAGAGGGTATATGGTGGGTGCAAAGAATGTGTACATGAAGTGATTCACCCAATACCTTCCGATGAGGGTTCACTCTTAATAGTACAGATATCCTACGACCAAAGGAATAAAAACGTTGGAAACTCCATCTTCGGTCTTTTCCGCATAGAGGGGAAACCTAATTGTCTTGCACCACACAATGTGTACCTGACAAAGCTATGGCGCATGATTAATCCATACGTGTGTTGTCATCATCACCAAAACCCTAAGGCAGAAGATGCCCTAACAATCTCCCCCTTTTTGGTGGATGATGGCAACCACACGAGAAGCCCGGGAGTTCTAGAAAATGAAGAAGGGGCTCCCCCTGAGTGTGAGCACTATTTAGAGTTTTCTTTTGGAATGCAAAGTGTGTGCACTAGGATCAATGCTCCCCCTGGATTTTATAGACCAACCGGAGACAGCAAAACATAAAGCAGTAGAGACAAGGATAAGGGTACCAACAACACATAAGCTCTATTGATGGATGAGTGCATAGATAAATAGATAAATAGATGAGGGACACATGTCTTACACCATGCACGAGATGACAACATAGGATAAGTCCATAAGACACTAGAAAGAACAACTACAAATAAACTCTCAAGACCAACTGCAAATAAAACACCCATGCAACTCTCGTGACCTAATGGAGCTCTCTTCCCCTTTGGCATCAAGACACCAAAAAGGAAAAGAGCGAAGCTAGCGCCCCAGGGCTCAGTAAACCTCCTCGCCAGTAGCCGCAGAGCTATCAGAAGCATCATCATCAACATGATCAGCCTCCTCAGACTCCTCAGACCCCTCAGACATCACAGTAGCCTCCTCGGGAACACGGACAGAGGACGAAGCAGGCGCTTCATCACACCACTAGGAGTTCTCCAAACACCAAGTATCCTTAGGAGTGATGCACTTCTCGAAGCCACTCTTCACATCTGGCACATTGAGGTGCCTCATCAACTGAATCTACCTGCGACGCGTCATCTTCTCAGCAATATGGGCCTTGTAGAGCTTCTTCTGAATATGAGAGTGAAGGCAAAAGGTCTTCTTAAGCTTGGAAGTCAGCTTCTCCACCCATGAGGGCTGGGCCCCAGCCTCTAGCTCAAAGTCCTCGTCGTCCGAGGTAGCAAACACATCCTCCTCATCTCCTAAAGCAAAACGAGGAGTCTTATGCCTCTTCATCCTTAGCTCCTTAACCTCATGCTCCGTGAGGTTGGCAGGGGTGGTGAGAGGCTCTCCTGGCCTACGGACTACCTAAACAGAATTCAGGAACTGCATCACAAAAGGAGCATAGATCGGTACCTTGCGGTACATCACCATATTGTACATCTCCTCCCACAACCACTTGGAGACATCAAACGTGGCACCGGATCCCCTCTTGGTCTTCATGGCCACAAGCAAATCCACCAGATAACCATAGATATCATCTTGATTCCCAACCTTGGGAAGCAGCACACAGCGAAACACGCGATGCATAATGTCATAGACTGGCAGAAGATCATTGGACTTGCCCACAATACCATGTCCAGGGATGTACAGAGGGGCAAGATTCACCTTGTCCATGGGGTGAGCGCGGTCGTGAGGACGGATGCCACCTTGACCCTCCACTCCGGTATCCTCATAGCAAAGAGCATTGCAGAAAGCTCTCCATGGGACATGAAAGAACTCATCACGGCACATAAAGGAGAGGTGGCGCTCCTCATCAGAGCCGAAGTGGACTGTAGCATGGAACTGATGGACGAGCTGCACATCAAAGTCACAACTGACGGTCATGAGCTTGATCAAGTCGAACTCCTCATAGATCTCCAGAGCTTCTCCAAAGTAAGCAAGGTTGTTCCTCCAATGATCGATGCCAATTGACCACATCTGGGTGAACTTGTTCTTGTGATGCTCGAAGATTTCTGACACAATCCTCATATGTAACTCATTCCGGAACTGTGGGTTGTTCCAGCGAGGATTCGATGCTGCAGTGTAGGGATCCTGGAAGCGAAACCTTTGCCAGTCTGGCATCTTCCATTTGAGCATTTGCAACGCAACATGTTGTTTGGCAGCATCAGACTTCTCCCGACGAGAGGCCTTGGTAGGAATCACCACCTCATGAGAATCCTCATTGTCATCCAAAGGTTTGCCCCTATGGGCCCTCTTCTTGGTGTTCTGAGTCTTTGGATCAGCACAAGAACTAGAGCCACCTGCAAATGCACACAGAGAGCACACAGAAACCCCAGCAAAGATGATAAGAATGTACACAAGAAAAGAGGAATATATCTCATGTATGTGAGTAGAAGAAAAACAGTACATATAGGTTCAGAGAAACCTTGTTCCAGCTGTTCTACCGGTAGAACCGCTCGAGCGGCAGTACCGCTTGCAAGGAGCGGTAGTACCGCTGAGAGCAGATCTACCGAGTGGAAGAACGGGAACCACCCTATCTCGAATCTAGAGGCAATATTCCTACTTCTACTTATGCACAGGAAATAGGAGGAGGCTATACGGATCTCTCCCACCAAACATTTGGCCAAAAATGTGGGAGTACAAGCAATGCCCTAGGGAGGGGATTCAACAAGAGAAACCCTAAGAACGAGAAGAAACAGGGCATTACCGGTATCCATGGGAGTAGATCGAAGAGGACGCGACCTCAACGGAGCGGATCTTATGAAGGTCCGATAGATCCGGAGGGCCTGAGGGCGCTCCGGGGTGATGGACGCAGTAACCGGCGGCTAGGGATTAGATGAGGTACGAGCGCGAAGGAGAAAAAGAAAACCCCTTCAGCCCGCACCCCTTATATAAGCCCCAGATGTCAGTCGGTAGTACCGCTCCGAGGAGTGGTAGTGCCGGTCCTGTAGCTATCTGGTGTTCGAGAGCGGTACTTCCGCTCCAGAAGCAGCGGTAGTACCGCTTCCAAATACTGGTAGTACCGGCCAGAGGTACTGGTATAGGCAGGAGCGGTAGAACCGCTCGTGCAGGACCTGAAGTACCGCTGGGACAACACAACATAGTGGGAGACTGGTAGAACCACTCTGACCACCGGTTGTACCGCCAAGTTGCAACAGCCCAAGCACAAAAGGAGATCAAACTTGTGTACAATTGGAGAAGATGGCTTGGGATGAGAAGGCTTAGGATGGAATCAAGTCACTGTAATATGATAAAGAAGACTCTCAAGAGTGCAAGATGCAAACAAGAAAAGGCACTCTTAAGAGAATTCAAACATCTTGGAGAACCAAAGGAGCTAGGCAAAAGGAAGAACACAACAAGGAAAAAAACTAAGCACAAGGGCGGTGGCCGAAGCCACCTATGTTTGAGTGAAGTGATATGGCACCGCGAAGATTTTAACCTTGGGCCCATGACCACTACTCACCTTTGAAGCACATATATACCATCAACAATGGTGAATGTGAAAGATATGATTGATTTATTCATAATTGGGGGGGGGGAGTTCATTAAGAGAACAACACTCCCCCTATTTCCATGCCTAAATCTAAACAAGATAACACGATGTGTATGGGAGGTGTGCACAACTTCAATCCATATTGCTCAAATCTATGATATTTAGCTCATGCCTTAACTCGTGGAATCTTGCTTCATCCAAAGGCTTGGTGAAGATATCTGCAAGGTCATCATGAGTGTTGACATAAGATCAATTTCCCGTCGGCGTATATGCTCCCGAATGAAGTGATACCGAATCTCAATATGCTCCGTCTTGAAGTGTTGCACCGGGTTGAGAGAAATCTTCATGGCACTTTCATTGTCACACCAAAGAGGCACTTTGTCACAAGTGACACCGTAATCCTTTAAAGTTTGCCTGATCCATAGAAGTTGAGCACAACAACTGCCGGCCGCCACATACTCGGCTTCGGTGGAAGAGAGAGATACACAACTTTGCTTCCGGAAGAGCAAACAAGAAATTGGCAACCTCCAGAAGTTGACTTCCTATCCACTTTGTCTCCCGCCCAATCCGAATCCGAGAAACCTACAAGGTTGAAGTTTGCTCCTCTTGGGTACCATAAGCCAAAGTTTGGGGTATGAGCCAAATATCGAAAGATTCGCTTGAATGCCACAAAGTGACTTTCCTTAGGTGAGGCTTGAAACCGTGCACAAATTCCCACACTCAACATGATATCCGGTCTAGATGCACAAAGGTAAAGCAAGGATCCAATCATAGAACGATATACCTTTTGATCCACGGCTTTACCATTGGGATCGATGTCAAGTTGGCACTTGGTAGGCATTGGAGTGGTAGCCGGCTTGACATCACTTAGATTGAACCTCTTGAGCGTGTCTTGAGTGCATTTGGCTTGTTTGATGAAGATTCCTTCTCTTCTTTGTTTGATCTCAAACCCAAGGAAGAACTTCAACTCTCCCATCATGGACATCTCAACTCCGCGGTCATGAGTGCGGCAAACTCATCAATGAAAGCTTTGTTAGGTGAACCAAAGATAATATCATCAACATATAGTTGGCATACAAAAACTCCCCTTTGACCTTCTTAGTAAAAAAGAGTGGGGTCGATTTTCCCAATTTCAAACCCATGATCTTGCAACAACTCGGTAAGATGCTCATACCACACACGTGGGGCTTGTTTGAGGCCATAGAGCGCCTTATCGAGTTGATACACATGATTGTGGAACTTAGGATCCTCAAACCCCAGGAGTTATTTGACATATACCAACTCATTGAGTGGACCATTAAGAAAAGCACTTTTCACATCCATTTGTTGCAATTTAAAGTTATGATGAGAAGCAAAGGCAAGCAACAAACGAATAGAATCAAGGCGAGCAACAGGGGAAAAGGTTTCACCGTAGTTGATACCCTCGACTTGGGAGTAGCCTTGAGCCACCAAGTGAGCCTTGTTGCGAATGACAATCCCATGAGAATCTTGCTTGTTCTTGAAGATCCATTTGGTTCCAATGACATTATGGTTCTCCTTCGGCCTTGGCACCAAATGCCACACCTTGTTGCGCTCGAAGTTATGGAGTTCTTCATGCATGGCATTGAGCCAATCGGGGTCTTCGAGCGCCTCATAGACCTTTTGAGGTTCAACACAAGATACAAACGCTTGATGAGCACAATAGTTTGCTAATTGTCTATGAGTGCTTACCCCCTTTGTGATGCTTCCAAGTATATTCTCCATGTGATGCTCTCTAGAAGCGAGCCTGGAAGCAACTTTAGCAGCACGACGCTCCAATTGCTCTTCAAGTGATAGTTGAGGAGATGTAAGTTGATCATCTTGAGCGTCCTTGTGAGCTTGATCTTGATCTTGAGCTTGCTCTTGATCTCGAACATGCTCGGGAGAGGGAACTTGGCCTTGTGTGTCACTTGATGGATCATCACCATCTTGCGGATGATCCTGCACTTGGCCTTGTTCATCGGGTTGAGGGCCTTCCCTTTTTTCTTCGGAAGCGTGTGGGTCTTGGGTTGGTGATGGTTCCACTTGAGTGGAACATTGTACTTCTCCTTCGGCCACAAGGGGTTCCTCAATGGGTAGGATATGACCAACACCCATTTTTCTTATGGATTGAGGAGGAATTTCATCACCTACATCACAAGTACCACTTTGCTCCACTTGGGAGCCGTTATTCTCACCAAACTCTACATTACACGTCTCCTCAATGAGTCCATTGGACTTGTTGAGGACACGGTAAGCATGATAGTTTGTAGCATAACCAACAAATATGCCCTCATGAGCTCTAGCTTCAATTTTAGACAAATGAACACCTTTCTTGAGTATGAAACACTTACAACCGAACACCCGGAAGTACTTGAGGTTGGGCTTGTTACCGGTAAGTATCTCATATGGAGTCTTGTTCAAGCCTTCGTGGAGATAGAGCCGATTGGATGCATGACAAGCGGTGTTGATGGCCTCGGCCCAAAAGTTATACGGATATTTGAACTCGACCATCATGGTCCTTGCCGCATCCATCAAAGTCCGGTTCTTTATATCCGCCACACCATTTTGTTGAGGGGTATATGGTGCAGCATATTGATGCTTGATCCCCTCATCACTAAGAGACTCATCCAAGGTGTAGTTCTTGAACTCGGTGCCGTAGTCACTTCGAATCATCAAGATCTTTGAATCATGTTGTCGTTGAGCTTCATTTGCAAAGTTGATGACGGTTTGTTGGGTCTCACTCTTCCTCTTGAAGAAGTATACCCAAGTGTATCTCGAATACTCATCTACAATCACCAAGCAATACTTTCTACCCCAAGACTATCAAAGGATAGAGGCCCAAAGAGATCCATGTGGAGGAGCTCTAAAGGTCTCGTTGAGTAGATGATAGTCGTGGGAGGGTGAGCCTTCTCATGTAGTTTTCCTTTGATACAAGCACTGCAAGCACGATCTTTGGCAAAACAAACATTTGTTAGTCCACGGACATGGTCCCCCTTGAGAAGACTTTGCAAAGATCTCATATTGACGTGGGCTAAACGGCGATGCCAAAGCCATCCCACATCAACTTTAGCCATTAGGCATGTCGCGGTCTTAGTGGGTTGCTCCGAGAAGTTAACCACATAGAGAACATCCTCGACATGCCCAACGAAGGCTACTTTAAGAGTCTTCCTCCACAAGAGGGCCATGGTATCAATATCAAAGAATGTAGCAAAGCCCATGAGTGCAAGTTGACGAACGGAAAGTAAATTGTATGCAAGGGACTCAACAAGCATGACTTTCCCGATCGTGAGATCATGAGAAATGACAACCTTGCCAAGCCCCAATACCTTTAAAGATGAAGCATCACCCCACTGTACATTGGTGGCCATAGATGAATCTTTGTGCACGTCCACCACCAAGTCTTTGCTTCAGGTCATATGATTTGTGGCTCCACTATCGAGCAACCAAGATCCCCCACCAGAAGCAAACTCCTACAAGAGATCAATGCTTGGATTTAGGTACCCATTTTGTAATGGGTCCTTTGAGATTAGTAACAAGGGTCTTAGGAACCCAAATAGACCATTCAATGTACTCATACAAAGAACCAACAAATTTAGCAAAAACATGTCCATCACTAGCACGGCATAACACATAAGACGGGTTAAAGTCGTCGGCTTTGTTGGAAGGAGTGGCAGTGGTTTTCTTGACTCCACCACCCTCCACATTGTTCCTCTTCTTCTTATGAGTACCCTCTCCCTCCTTCACAAAGGTTTGCTTGACAGGAGGGTGTTGCTTGGTCTTATCATTCTTATTCTTCTTGGACTTGGGTGCAAACCCAATTCCTTCCTTGGCAACAACTTCCTTTTGATTTCTCAATAGATCATTGAGGTTCTTCTCACCTTGTATGCAAGACACAAGGCCTTTATCAAGTTGCTTCTTCAACTTGACATTTTCTTCAACAAGATGCACATGCTTGCAACATGGGTTAGTAGCTTTAGGATTATCAATTAAAACCATGCGAGGAAAAGTAGCCTTCTCCTTGGTTAGCGAAACTTGAAGTTGATCATGAGACTCTTTGAGGCTAGCATGCACACTCTTCAAGACCTTGTGAACCTTGTCAAGTGTATCGAACTCCTGCTTGAGTCTAGCATGGTCAGCCACAAGTTTTGCCTTCTCGGAATTGAGCACACGAGAGACAACTAAAGCATGATCAAGATCTTTCTTTAATATAGCATGATCATCGTTGTGTGACTCCTCAAGAGCGAAACGGATACCACGCTCTTCCTCAAGAGCGTTAGAGAGATCCAATATCTCATCGGCATAGTCTCGACTATGACCCTCCATTTTAGAGATGGTCTCCTCGTGAGCCTCAATCATGTCATTGGCTTCACCAAGTTGTTCCAAGAGAGCAAAAAAGTGCTTCTTGGGTTTACCTTTGAGATTACTCATAAACAACTTAAATTCATTCTCCTCCTCCTCCGTCCCCTCACTCTCATCAATGCAATCCTTCAATGAAGGATTAGAAGTGATGGTAAAAAATTGATGTTGGGGGTTACCTTGTTAGAGGCTTTAGCCATGAGGCACATAGCGGTGATGTGCTCATTTGGTGAGTCGAAGAGGGATGACCGTGGAGTTGTTGCAATAGCAATGGTGGCCGTGGTACCATCTCATCATCTTCTTCATCATCGTCATCCTCGTCATATTCTTCTTGGGCCAACAAACCTTTGGGAGGAGTCTTCTTGGAGAAGTTGTTCTTGTTGGGATAAGACTTGGCCTTGTCCTTTTGGATAAGCTTGCCTCCGTTGTCTTCTCTCTTCTCATATGGGCAATCTACAACAAAGTGACTCACATTGCCACAATTATAGCACGTCCTCACTCGTTGCTTTCCCTTGAAGACACTTGAGTTGTTCTTGTTGAAATTGGACCTTCAGTTCTTCTTGCTGCCCCAAAATTGCCGTGAAGCAAGAGCCATGTGCTCATGATAGGCATATTTGGTATCTTCTGGGCAACACTCATCTTCATCCTATTCATCCTCTTCTTCCACACAAGCTTTGACCTTCAATGCAAGGTTGGGCTTCTTTGATTGTTGAGCATGCAACACCGCATTGTCGACGGTCTTGTCCAAGAGCCTCATGGCAACAAACTCATCCAACACTTCACTTGAGGACAAGGTGTGGAAGTCTGGTCTTTGGCGGATGAACGAGGCCATGGCCTTGTGATAAGGCATCATGGCCTTGAGAAACTTGCGCTTGATCCAATTGTCATCCGTATCCTTGCTCCCATGATCTCAGAGTGAGACCACAAGAGTGGTTAATCTCCGATGAAGTTCACAAGGATCATCATCTTTGACCATGGCAAACTCATCGGCTTCATCTTGCACAACTTCATAGTTTGAGTGTTGAATGCTTGCGCTCCCCCTGTACAAGGAGCCAACATGCTCCCATGCTTCCTTGGCCACGGAGAAGGGTCGAAGGTGTGCAATGCCTTCGGGAGGGATAGCTTCTTGAAGAATGCAAAGAACGGACTCGTTCAATTGATGATGCGCAGCTTCTCTTGGAGTTAAGTTGTATGGATCATGCGGGGTAGAAACCTTGCTCAATGATTCTCCAAATATTAGTAGAGCAATGATTTAAATGACGTTTGAAAAGAAACGTCCAAGTAGCAAAATCAGTATTTTTCACAAACTTAGGAGGAGGACCAACCAAATTTAAATGCGGTGTGGGAACGGGTCCTCCATAATTGATGGGAGGTGCGGAGTGAGCAAAAATGCCACTTCCATTCTTAGTCACCGGGACTTGCTCACTACTAGCTTTTCCCTTGTCAGGAATAGCATCCAACACGTTGTTAGCGGGACGAACCACTTCCAATGATGCGGTGATGGCTTCTCGCCCCTCGTTGGTTACCCCAAGTGGAAGGTTAAGTTGTAGCGTAGCAGCAAGTTTCCCTTGGCAAAGATACCAAGGATCGAATCCCGTGAGACTCCGAGGGTCGACAAGAAGGTGTCAACGGCGCCAGAAACTTAGCGGTTGACAGGACCTGCACACAGATACAAATAACTTTGCTCCCAACGAGTACAGAGAGGTTGTCAATCCCTCCGGCCTTGTTGTTTACAAAGGATCAAACACAAGAGATAATAGTGATAGCTATGACTGCAACTAGGAAATAAGAACAGGAAGTAAATAGAAGGTGTGATCAGTGGTGGTAATATGGACCGGGGTCCCATGATGTTCACTACTGATGTCTCTCTCCCAAAAGACGATAAAACAGCAAAGCGAGGTAAACAAATTACAGCTGGGCAATTGACAGGATTATGTGCGCAAACCAATGCTAACTATGCTGCAAAGAAAGGTAGAGGCTCAAAAGCATGGGCGGTACGCCAAGGCAAGTAGACCGAAATCCATCTGCATCTACTACTAATCATCCACCTTGAGATATCCATCCAGAACATCTCGCTGGTATTAAGTTGCGAATCCCACGCATAGTGTAAACACAAAGCAACAGACAACTGCATTAAAAGAACTTTGTGTAAAGTAAACAATCCTTGCACCCGCAAGTACAAGCACCGTTGTTTTCTCCCTTGTGGCAACAGCACATCCCCTAGACTCATGTTTCTGTCACTCAAGCTAGTCATCAGGGGGCATGAACCCACAATCAAGCATAACGCTCCCTCTTGGAGTTACTATCTACTACTTGGCCAAAGCAATAAACAGCAACGGAGAACATGCAAGAATTTCTCAAGATTCCTTGCACTGATGTGCGGTGTTCTTCTTAATACGTGCCAACAAGCGGTTAGACTCACGCTTGTTTCTCTCCATCTCTAACATTAACTCTGCCAACGAAGGCTGGTCGGGAGGATCCTCCTCATCCCTACCACCTCCGTGGTTCTGCCTACGAGCAGCTGAGCTTCGCTTAACTGAAGACATCCTGAGAAGCGAAACCGGAGACGGAAACATCAACAACTATAGGATGCATAAGGTAGAACAAGAAATTAGTATCTCTCGAACTACTAGGATAATTCCGGCAGCATAACGGCAGTAAAATGCTCAGAATGAGACATCCTGCTAACAAAGGGTAGTTCAACATCTCAACATCATCACTCAAGGTACTGTGATAGTACTAAACAAACTATACTGGAAGAACTTGAAACAAGAATAGGACTCTGATCAACCAATCCTAAGGGACTACGGAGTAGTAACTCGTGATGCTGACAGACGGAAGAGAAAGCCTAGTTCCTTAACCCCGTAGGAAAGGTAGGATGACTCAGATCAGAAGACATGAGGTATAAGGAGTAAAAAGAGCCTTACGTTCCCTTCCACAACCAATTACCTTATATAACTAAGGAATTTCTAGACTCAACTTCGGCTAGTTTGGCTTGGTAATCCTACAGGCAGTCAGGCTCTGATACCAACGCTGTCGGGACCCCGATCCTAAGTCACACCGGTCTAGCATGTAACACACCATATCACTTTGCGGCCTCACGCACGGTATCCCCACGGGTGCCACCTTACCTGGCCCGGGACCGTTTGCGCATTTTGGCTCACGTATATGATAGTGTCGCTAGCATCCGTATGATAGAGAACCCGGGCCGACATGACCAGTTATAAACCAAAAGTGGCACTAAATTACAGAGACAAGCATTCATGACCCAGCAACGAACGTGTCGGTCATCAACGTATGAACCCAAGTCGTAGCAAGCTACAAGGACTTAAAGGAACATCGCGTGACATTTCCCCTAAGGGACAGACACAGGAACGAAGAAGGACACATGCCGGTCAGCCTAAGTGTTCCGGAGCAGTAGCAAGCTACCAAGGCTCAGTGGAAGCACTAGGAGACATTTCCCTGTAAGATAGGCTACCAAGGGTAACAACTAGGTGTCGGATCCCACACATTCCAAGCATTTCAATAACATACACACAATATGCTCAATATGTGCAAATACAACATGGCATCACAACAAGACTCTAATAAACAAAGTATTTATTCATTAGGCTCCGAGGAGCCAAATATTACAAACATGGGTCTCACGACCCAGCATTCAGAGCATACAAGCAACAAGCGGAAGCACAACATGTCTGAGTACAGACATCTACAAATGAAAAAGGCTGAAGAGCCTGACTATCTACAACACACGTCCAAGAACGTAGCTGAGGTACAAGCTACTTGTCGAAGTCCAAGCGGAACTACTAGTGAGACATCAATCTCATCTGCAAAACATAAATTAAGCAAACATGAGTACAAAGGTACTCAGCAAGACTTACATCAGATCCTATCATACATGCACTTGTATCAAGAAGGCAAAGTGGGGTTAGTTGCAGCAAGCCAGCTTTGACTCAGTGGCTATCCTATTCTACGGCTGCTGGTAACTTTGAGGTGGCGCACACGAGTCCACTAAGCACCACACAATACACCACTATGGATTCATCCCCGTCTCCCTACGAGAAGGCCATCCATAGCACTCAC
The DNA here is from genome assembly GCA_902687465.1 of Secale cereale. Taxonomy (NCBI): domain Eukaryota; kingdom Viridiplantae; phylum Streptophyta; class Magnoliopsida; order Poales; family Poaceae; genus Secale; species Secale cereale. The sequence goes on from LR738712.1 coordinate 343,028,410, forward strand.
ACTTGTCTTGAGTATTTTAGAGTATCCACTTCAAGTTGTCTATATACCACGTAAGCATCCAAGAAGTCCATAACCGTGGACCCGGCTATTCGAATAGATCATGTTAACCCTGCAGGGGTGTACTTCTTCACACACGCTCTCGCCACTTACCGCCATGTACATCTTGTGTATCTCGGCAACCTTCAAGCGGAATCCTGGCGAGGGTGTCGGCCACGACCTGACTAACCACACAAGACTCTAGTCCAGGTTCATCGCCTATTCGGGTTCCATCCGTAATGAGATCCGGCCGGGGTGTCGCTCACGGCCCCAAATGATGTGCGCAGGGTTCCCAAGCCCACCTCGCCGAGTGGATCTACGCTTGGTACACCGTGCCACGGTGCCTAGTCTGTCCCAAGCCCACCTGGCCAAGTGCCACTTGGTAGACTACTAACACTACCTACAAACACCAGAAACTAGTTGCAACTCCTGGACAGAGATCATGTTGATTAATAAATCGAGAGGGGTTGAGTTACCGGAACCCAATGTGTGGTAGTAGCTAGTCATTGGACAACATACTCGGAACTCAGTTCTTAGGGCGGTTCCAGTGAGGCAACCCACCATGTACTCCTACATGGCCTCTCACCACTACCTTTACCAAATCGTGTTCACACACTTAACCCTCAGCATCAGAACATATCATTGCACTCCAATTCATTCCCGATGAATCAGACCTGACACACTCTAAGCAATAGCAAGCAAGGCATGGTAAGATCACAACATGGCTTCAATCAACTCCTACACATGCTAGTGGGTTTCAACTATTTACTGTGGAATGACAGGTCATGCAGAGGAATGGGTTCAACTACCGCAGCATAAAGTAGCAGTTGAAGTCGTTGTTATCCTAATGCAATAACAGGGAGCAGGAGCGAGAGAGGTGTTGTATCAAAATGAACAAGGGGGTTTGCTTGCCTGATAAAACAACGTGCAGAGCACTGCTCCTCTGACAGGTACTCTGGATCGGTCTCCGGAGCTGGACCTATCGAGAAGAACGGTGCCGACAATCAAACACAAGCATATGCAACAATATGATGCATGATCATGGCATGAAGATGTGATGTTATTTGAGTTAATGCAACTAGCATTCTATTTGAAAGAAGTCCATTTGAACCAAGGGTTCAAATGCAATTCCAAAATTAACATTTAAAAGTGCCATTTATGTGTTTTCACCTATACATCAAGTATAAGTTGGTTAAACATGCATGAAAATGCCATAACCAGATTCCTTATATTTTTCTGATCATTTTTCATATATATATTATTTCATTCTGAGCTACGGTTGAATTTCTGTGATTTTTTTAAGTTTAAACAATTTTCTGGATTTTCCTAAACAAAAACAATTCCAGAAAATAGTTATTGCATCAGCACTGTGTCATGCTTGCGTCAGCAAGTCAACAGTGCTGGCTCAGGTCAAACCTGACGTGTGGGGTCCACACGTCAGTGGCTCAGCAAACTAACTGAGTTAGTTAGCCCTAACTAACTAGGCAGGGCCCACTAGTCAGTGACTGTAGGACTAACCTAATTAGTTAATTAACACTAACTGGATTAATTAGCCAGGCGGGGCCCGCAGGTCAGTGAGAGAGGGGGGGAAGTCAACTAGGTAGTGGGGGTCAAAGCACGCCGGTCAGCGGTCAAACCCACCAGCGCCTCGACGCCGGCGTCCACAGACGCGGCGGAGGGGCACGGAATCGCCGTTCCGGCGGTCATTTGGGCAGCGGAGACCATGGGCGAGGAGCTGGAGCTCGTCCGCATCCATTTCAATAAGCAACAGCAGCTAGGGTGGCCGGAGCTCGCCGGAAACGAGCTCGCGGCGGCGCCGGAGTTCGGGCCTCGTCGGAATTGGAGCTATAGGGCACGGGGAGGCCAGGGAGAAGGTGCTACGGGCTCCTGGTGAAACGGCGGGTGTGGTGGCGTGCTCGGTTTTGAGCTTGCGTGGCTGTGGCCACGGCGGCGGCATCGCCGGCGGCGGTGAGGTCGGGCATCAGTGGAGAATAGACCTAGAGGTCGCAAACGACTAGGGGAGAAGGGGGAAACGATCAGGGAGCTCACCGCGGGTCTGTTGGGGGTTCAGTGGGCTCGGGGAAGCTTCTGCTACGGCGAATCGACGGCGGCAATCGTCGGGGCAGAGGATGAAGACGATGGCACTTGCGGTGTTCCAGGGCACCCGGCGTTACGTGACTCGGCGAGGAAGACGAAGGCGATGAGGCAGATCCCAAGGGCACGTCGGGGAAAAGAGAGGGAGGCGGTGGCTACGATGGTTGCGATCGGCGGCGGCGACGGCGCTCGGGACCGAGCGGGAGAGAGAGCAGAGGAGAGGGGAGGGGTCCAGGGAGAGTGCGAGGGGGTCGAGGAGGGCGCGTGGCTCGTCCAGAAGCCATCAGGCGGCGAGGGGGATGAAGCAAGCAGGCAGGAGGTGGCACGGCGCGGCGAAGCACGCGTCGGGCACGCGCCCCGGCCTCCTGGCGCGAGGTTGAGGGTGACTGGCGCTGCCAGTCACCTGGGCCGGCTGCTGGGCCAAGCAGTTGGGCCACCAGGGTGGCACAGGTAAGTCCTTCCCTTTTATTTTCTTTTCTATTTTTCTGACATTTGTTTTGATTTAGTTTCTAAACTAAATCAATTGATTTCTTCTGACATTTTATTTTGCAGGGACCTAGGAATTAATCCAAGCCCCTCAAAATAAAGAATCAGAATTTTGGACATATATAAAATATATAATAAATATATATCCAAGCAAATAACTATTGCATTAATTCCAAATGCCCAAAATAAATACTTATGAGCTCCTAATAATATTGGTTTGATTTTTATTTCTAACCAATATTTTCAGAGAGCAACATGAACATTTCCTTGGACCTTTTTGGAGCAATTTTTATTTGGGTCATTTTCAAAAAGGGTTTCTGAGGGCTTCACAAGTCCTCGATTCAATTTCATTTGAAATTTAAACATGATGCAAACAACAAGACTAACCTAGTGCATACCAGAACTAGGGTTGTGACAACTCGCCTCCACTCAAAAGAAGCTCGTCCCGAGATTCAGGAGTAGGCGGAAAGAAGGTGGGGTACTCCAGTCGGAGACGATCTTCTCGCTCCCAAGTAGCTTCTCTCTCGGAATGATGAGACCACTGAACCTTGAGAAACTTGATGTTATGACGTCGAGTGACACGCTCTGCTTGATCCAGAATGCGAATGGGATACTCTCGATATGTGAGGTTATCTTGGAGATCAAGCGTTTCGTGGTCCACTCCGCGGATGGGATCCGAGAAGCAACGCCTGAGTTGAGAGACGTGGAAGACATCATGAACTCGAGAAAGATGTGGGGGTAGTTCCAATTGGTAGGCAACCTCTCCTCGTTTAGCAAGAATGCGAAAAGGACCAATGTAACGTGGAGCCAACTTGCCCTTGATACCGAAACGATGGGTACCCTTCAAAGGAGTAACCCGATGATAAACTTTGTCGCCAACCTCATACGCCACTTCCTTATGATGACGATCATACTGGCTCTTTTGACGAGACTGGGCTGATTTCAAATTCTCACGAATAATGCGAACTTGCTCTTCTACTTCCTGGATCATATCCGGTCCAAAGAATTGTCTTTCACCGGTTTATGACCAGTTCAAAGGTGTTCGACATCTTCATCCATAAAGAATCTCAAAAGGAGCTTGCTTGAGACTGGATTGATAGCTATTGTTATAAGCAAACTCGGCGAAAGGAAGACATTTCTCCCAATCCATACCGAATGAGATAACGCAAGCTCTAAGCATGTCTTCGAGAATTTGGTTAACCCGTTCCACATGACCACTTGACTGAGGGTGGAAAGCGGTGCTGAAAGAAAGATGGGTACCCATGGCAGTCTGGAAACTCTCCTAGAAATGAGAAGTGAAAAGACTACCACGGTCTGAATTGATCTCTAGTGGAACACCATGAAGTGACACTATTCGAGAAATATACAAGTCAGCAAGCTGACTAGCAGTGATACTCTCTCGAACAGGTAGGAAGTGAGCCACTTTGGAGAGACGATCAATGACTATGAAGATAGCATTATTCCCTCTCTTGGTCCTGGGAAAGCCGGTGATGAAGTCCATACCAACTTTATCCCATTTCCACTCAGGAATAGCTAGAGGCTGAAGGGTGCCAGCAGGTCTTTGATGCTCTGCTTTAACGCGACGACAAACGTCACATTTAGCAATGAACTCAGCAATTTCTCTCTTCATCCTAGTCCACCAGAACCTCTGGCGTAGGTCCTGATACATCTTAGTACTACCGGGATGAATCGTGAGAGGAGATTCATGAGCCTCTTTAAGGATCAATTGTCGCATATGTTGATTCTTGGGAACTACCAAGCGATTCTCAAAGAAAACAACACCTCGATCATCCATAGAGAAACATCCACCAACTCCCTTTTTAATGTTTCTCTTGATGCGGATAACACCCCTATCAAACTTCTGGTCAGAAATGATCTGATCCTCGAGCGTAGGTTTCGCCACCAAGGTAGAAAGGAATCCGTGAGGAGCGATGTGAAGGTTAAGCTTACGTAATTCCTCATGGAGAAGTGGTTGGCCCTGCTGCAACATGAGATTGCTGCAATAGGACTTACGACTTAGCGCATCAGCCATGACATTTCCCTTGCCTGGGGTGAAGGTAATTCCTAAGTCGTAATCTGAGATCAACTCCAACCAACGTCTCTGCCTAAGGTTCAAATCTGGTTGGGTGAAGATATACTTGAGACTTTGGTGATCGGTGTAGATCTCGCAACGATTACCAAGGAGGTAATGCCGCCAGGTCTTAAGTGCATAGACTACGGCTGCAAGCTCTAGATCATGTGTAGGATAATTCTCCTCATGTGGATGCAACTGTCGAGATGCATAAGCAATCACATGACGATCCTGCATAAGGATGCAACCTAGTCCCTGTCGTGAGGCATCACAGTAGATAACAAAGTCCTCAGTGAAATCCGGTGGCACAAGTATGGGAGCAGAAGTCAGGCGTCTTTTCAGTTCCTGAAAACTGTGCTCACACTGTGGGGACCACTCAAACTTTTTATCTTTCTTAAGAAGTTCAGTGAGAGGTTTGGCCACTTTAGAGAAGTTCTCAACAAAGCGGCGACAATAACTGGCTAGACCAAGGAAACTCCTAACTTGTTTAACTGTTTCAGGCGGAGTCCAATCAAGAACGGCCTGAACTCTCTCAGGGTTGACAGCAATGCCCTTACCAGAAATTACATGGCCGAGATAGGTCACTTCTGGCAACCAAAACTCGCACTTGGAGAACTTGGCATAAAGGCGGTGCTCTCTGAGTTTTTCTAGAACAAGTCTAAGATGTTCGGCATGCTCTTCCTCGTTCTTCGAGTAAATAAGAATATCATCAAGATAAACCACGACGAACTTATCTAAATACTCCATGAAGATCGAGTTCATCAAGCGGGAGAAGGTGGCTGGAGCATTCGTTAGACCGAAAGACATGATGGTGTACTCGTACTGACCATAACGAGTGACGAAAGCCATCTTGGGGATGTCCCCATTTCTAATCTTGATTTGATGGTATCCTAACCTCAAATCCATCTTGGAGAAGACTGAGGATCCAGCGAGCTAATCATACAGGTCGTTGATCCTGGGAAGCGGATACTTGTTCTTTACCGTGACCAAATTAATGGGATGATAATCTACAACCATCCGATCCGTACCATCCTTCTTCTTAACGAAGAGGACGGGGCAAGCCCAGGGAGAAGAACTAGGACGGATGAAACCCTTTTGCAAGGACTCATCAAGTTGTTTCTTAAGCTCAACTAGTTCTAAGGGTGCCATCTTTTAAGGTCTCCTAGAGATTGGAGCGGTTCCTGGGATAAGCTCTATAACAAACTCTACATCTCGGTCAGGTGGAACACCTGGCAGTTCCTCTGGAAAGACATCCGGAAAGTCACGAACTACCGGAACATCTTCAAGATCTGGAAGAGGGCTGGCATTAAGGGAATAGAGTTGACGCTTTGCAACTCTAGTGGTGACAGTGACTATCTTGCCAGATGGGTGTGTAAGCTTAACAGACCTAGTGAAACAATCAATCTTGGCATGATGAGCTGTCATCCAGTCCATACCCAAGATGATATTAATATCTGAAGACTTGAGGGCTACAAGTGATGCAAGGAACACAAGTCTGTCGACAAGGATTTCATTACCATGGCTTACACTAGAAGTTTTCCATTTGGAACCAGGAGTTTGAATGAGTAGTGGGGAGGGCATATCACAAAATGACATGTCGTGCAAGCGGGCATAACTTTCGGAAATGAAAGAATGAGACGCTCCAGTATCGAATAGAACCGATGCCGGATGACATTTGACAAGGAGTGTACCAAGAACGACATCTGGATCATCATGAGCGTTTTTGGCTGAGACGTGATGCACACGTCCATGTTCAGTGGGAGCCGACTTAACACTGATCATCTTGCGTGATGATTTATCACGTCTAATAGATTTCTCGGACTGGGATGGAGCAACACGGGTCTGAGTGCAAATACGGGCAATGTGTCCCGGTTCTCCGCACTTGTAGCAAATCCTGGAGGTAGGACGTGGACCCGCATTGGCAAACGGTCCATCAATAGACCTGGGTGGAGCATACTGCTGAACTGGAAGAGGTACCACACAAGATGGCCTCGGAGGATAAATGGGTGGAAGAATAGAGTTCGGAACCCAAATCCGGCGCTTCTGGGAACTAGTACCGGAGAAAGATCCCAAATCAAGGGTGTGCTTACGAGACTCCTCGTAAGTGAGCTGAGTTGTCTCTGCATTGATGGACTTGTTCACAAGAGCATGGAATGTGTTGCAATGATGCAAGTGGAGATCACGACGCAGTTTGGGGTTGAGACCCTTCCGGAACCTAGCCTGCTTCTTGGCGTCCGTGGACACTTCCTCTGTAGCATAGCGGGCGAGGTTCTCAAACTCTCGACTATAAGCATCAACAGCCATCTTAGCCTGTGTAAGACTACAGAGCTCTTCTCTCTTACGATCGATAAGGGCTTGAGGGATATGATGCTCACGAAAAGCCTCGGTGAAATCTCTCCAGGTAGGAATCTGGCCAGCTGGAATCATGGCCTCATAGTTCTGCCACCAAAGACTAGCAGGACCTTCTAGGTGATAAGTGGCACAGATGACCTTGTCATCTTCAGCTACGTTCGCAGAATGCAGCTTGTGAGTGATACTACGGAGCCAGTCATCTGCATCGAGTGGCTCAATGGGATGATGGAAGGTGGGTGGTTTCAGACGAATGAAGTCATGGATGGTTGTTGATGCCTTGCACTGATATGCGGTGTTCTTCTCAATACGTGCCAACAAGCGGTTAGACTCACGCTTGTTTCTCTCCATCTCTAACATTAACTCTGCCAACGAAGGCTGGTCGGGAGGATCCTCCTCATCCCTACCACCTCCGTGGTTCTGCCTACGAGCAGCTGAGCTTCGCTTAACTGAAGACATCCTGAGAAGCGAAACCGAAGACGGAAACATCAACAACTATAGGATGCATAAGGTAGAACAAGAAATTAGTATCTCTCAAACTACTAGGATAATTCCGGCAGCATAACGACAGTAAAATGCTCAGAATGAGACATCCTGCTAACAAAGGGTAGTTCAACATCTCAACATCATCACTCAAGGTACTGTGATAGTACTAAACAAACTATACTGGAAGAACTTGAAACAAGAATAGGACTCTGATCAACCAATCCTAAGGGACTACGGAGTAGTAACTCGTGATGCTGATAGACGGAAGAGAAAGCCTAGTTCCTTAACCCCGTAGGAAAGGTAGGATGACTCAGATCAGAAGACATGAGGTATAAGGAGTAAAAAGAGCCTTATGTTCCCTTCCACAACCAATTCCCTTATATAACTAAGGAATTTCTAGACTCAACTTCGACCAGTTTGGCTTGGTAATCCTACAGGCAGTCAGGCTCTGATACCAACGCTGTCGGGACCCCGATCCTAAGTCACACCGGTCTAGCATGTAACACACCATATCACTTTGCGGCCTCACGCACGGTATCCCCACGGGTGCCACCTTACCTGGCCCGGGACCGTTTGCGCATTTTGGCTCACATATATGATAGTGTCGCTAGCATCCGTATGACAGAGAACCCGGGCCGACATGACCAGTTATAAACCAAAAGTGGCACTAAATTACAGAGACAGGCATTCATGACCCAGCAACGAACGTGTCGGTCATCAACGTATGAACCCAAGTCGTAACAAGCTACAAGGACTTAAAGGAACATCGCGTGACATTTCCCCTAAGGGACAGACACAGGAACGAAGAAGTACACATGCCGGTCAGCCTAAGTGTTCCGGAGCAGTAGCAAGCTACCAAGGCTCAGTGGAAGCACTAGGAGACATTTCCCTGTAAGATAGGCTACCAAGGGTAACAACTAGGTGTCGGATCCCACACATACCAAGCATTTCAATAACATACACACAATATGCTCAATATGTGCAAATACAACATGGCTTCACAACAAGACTCTAATAAACAAAGTATTTATTCATTAGGCTCCGAGGAGCCAAATATTAAAAACATGGGTCTCACGACCCAGCATTCAGAGCATACAAGCAACAAGCGGAAGCACAACATGTCTGAGTACAGACATCTACAAATGAAAAAGGCTGAAGAGCCTGACTATCTACAACACTCGTCCAAGAACGTAGTTGAGGTACAAGCTACTTGTCAAAGTCCAAGCGGAACTACTAGTGAGACATCAATCTCATCTGCAAAACATAAATTAAGAAAACATGAGTACAAAGGTACTCAGCAAGACTTACATCAGATCCTATCATACATGCACTTGTATCAAGAAGGCAAAGTGGGGTTAGTTGCAGCAAGCCAGCTTTGACTCGGTGGCTATCCTATTCTACGACTGCTGGTAACTTTGAGGTGGCGCACACGAGTCCACTAAGCACCACACAATACACCACTATGGATTCATCCCCGTCTCCCTACGAGAAGGCCATCCATAGCACTCACACTTGTCTTGAGTATTTTAGAGTATCCACTTCAAGTTGTCTATGTACCACGTAAGCATCCAAGAAGTCCATAACCGTGGACCCGGCTATTCGAATAGATCATGTTAACCCTGCAGGGGTGTACTTCTTCACACACGCTCTCGCCACTTACCGCCATGTACATCTCGTGTATCTCGGCAACCTTCAAGCGGAAGCCTGGCGAGGGTGTCGGCCACGACCTGACTAACCACACAAGACTCTGGTCCAGGTTCATCGCCTATTCGGGTTCCATCCGTGAGGAGATCCGGTCGGGGTGTCGCTCACGGACCCAAATGATGTGCGCAGGGTTCCCAAGCCCACCTCGCCGAGTGGATCTACGCTTGGTACACCATGCCACGGTGCCTAGTCTGTCCCAAGCCCACCTGGCCAAGTGCCACTTGGTAGACTACTAACACTACCTACAAACACCAGAAACTAGTTGCAACTCCTGGACAGAGATCATGTTGATTAATAAATCGAGAGGGGTCGAGTTACCGGAACCCAATGTGTGGTAGTAGCTAGTCATTGACAACATACTTGGAACTCAGTTCTTAGGGACGGTTCCAGTGAGACAACCCACCATGTACTCCTACATGGCCTCTCACCACTACCTTTACCAAATCGTGTTCACACACTTAACCCTCAGCATCAGAACATATCATTGCACTCCAATTCATTCCCGATGAATCAGACCTGACACACTCTAAGCAATAGCAAGCAAGGCATGGTAAGATCACAACATGGCTTCAATCAACTCCTACACATGCTAGTGGGTTTCAACTATTTACTGTGGAATGACAGGTCATGCAGAGGAATGGGTTCAACTACCGCAGCATAAAGTAGCAGTTGAAGTCGTTGTTGTCCTAATGCAATAACAGGGAGCAGGAGCGAGAGAGGGGTTGTATCGGATTGAACAAGGGGGTTTGCTTGCCTGATAAAACAACGTGCAGAGCACTGCTCCTCTGACAGGTACTCTGGATCGGTCTCCGGAGCTGGACCTATCGAGAAGAACGGTGCCGACAATCAAACACAAGCATATGCAATAATATGATGCATGATCATGGCATGAAGATGTGATGTTATTTGAGTTAATGCAACTAGCATTCTATTTGAAAGAAGTCCATTTGAACCAAGGGTTCAAATCCAATTCCAAAATTAACATTTAAAAGTGCCATTTATGTGTTTTCACCTATACTGTAATGCCCCGGATGTAATACTTTCCCTTTTGGGCTTATAATAAATCTCCGGCTTCATCTATTTCCTTTTCGGGTTCTTTGTCTTTCGGGCTTTCGTCGTTTTGTTGTGTGAGTGTGTGGCATTCATTCATATCATGTAGACATGTGCATTGCATTGCATCTGTGTTGTGGGTTGTTTCCGGTTCGTGGCGTTTCTTCCCGTTGTCCGTTTCGTGTTCCGGAGCTCCCTCACGTGTCCGTGACGTTCCGTAGGCCTACTTTGTTGTTCGGGCGTTTTTCGTTACCGGTGTGCCGCGAGGTTGTGTTGTGTGTTGTTGTTTTGTTGTGTGCAACCCGCCTCTCAAATCTCGTCTCGTTTGGACTCCGTTGACTTTTCCCTCCGTTGCCCGTGTGGGTCCGAAGTGCCTTCGCTTCGTGTCCCGGAAATACCCTTACTGCTCTCTTTTATCTCCGTCTGGTCCTTTTAATTCATCCCCGCGATCGGATCCGTTGGATCACGATCGGAGGGTTCCTAAACTCCCCTAGTCTCAAAACCCTAGTCTAGACTGCTATATATAGACCCCTAGGTCTATTTTGGCTCCCCCTTCTTCTTCCTCCTTCCCTCTATTTTTTTTTCTCTTTTATTTCAGTTCTCAGATCCCATAATTCCTCCAGATCCGAAATTTCTGCCGGATCCCCTCAGGATCCATCGGATCCTTCGAACCAGCTGAGATCAGATCGGGCCTCGAGGAGGTCAACGCCCTTCGTCGCGCCTGTACGTCGCCACGCTCCAGCGCGGGCGCCTCCACCGACAGCCTTCCCCGCTTCGGTCCCGATCCAGCCGAGCGGAGACTCCTGGGCCGCCGCGTCGGGTCGCCTCGCCTTCGTCCGGCCCGTACCCCGTCGGCACCGGGTCCCCACATCGCCGGGTCCGCTTCGTCACTGCGCCAGGCCGCATCGCCGGTGGGCCTCCGCTCCGCCACCACTCCGCGGTGGGCCGCCGCCTCCACCGCGTCTCGCTCCAGCCCGCGCCGCCAGGCCGCATCGGTCGGCTGGGCCGAGCCGCCCGACCCCGAGCCGCTCGCCTCCCAGGCCACCCAGCTCCGGGCCGCCGCGCGCCGCGGGCCTCCCGCCCCGGTGGGCCTCTGCCTCAGCCGTTCGGCCCGCCCCTTCGCCTCTGCCACTTCTTCTGCAGATCTGGGCCTCGACACTGTTCCACCGCTGGGCCGCCGCACTGTTCATCAGGCCGGCCTGGTACTGTTCATCCAGATCTGAGGTCTTTTTCAACCCTAAGTCCCTGATGCTTTTGATCTGTGATGCTAACTTTGACCTGCCCTAACTTTTTACCTGTTGCTCCGTTTTGAGCGTGTGATATGTCCAGATGTTCGTGGAGTTGCCCTCTACATTTTACCTGTTGTAGTCATGCATGTTAGATGTCATCTAGGGCCTTGTTTTGCTGTTGCAAGAGTGTATGATGATATAAACTGCTGCTATGTGTTATTTTTGTGCCACCTTCGACATGTGAATTCTTTTAGCTCGTTTGTCCAAACGAAGCAAATGACATGTCCACGTGTTCGTCTTGCCACGAACTACGTGTTGTGTGTGATAGGTTGCATGGTAGATGTATTGTTTCCTTGCTACCATCGTTGCAAGATGCCATGTTCATATGTTGTGTTTTTACTTGTTATGAAATGCCATCTTGTTGAGCTCGTTGTAGTCGGTGTGTTCACCACAATGATGCATGTTTGTGTGTTTCGGGATCACCTTCATATGTATTTTGATGAGGTGCTTACCCTTTGCCATGTTTAGTTTCGAGGTGTCTTAAACATGCTCTTTTTGTTGCTATGATGATGTTGCTGTTTTGGGACTTAGTGAAATTTCACTAAGTCTGAAATCTGTAACGTTCCGATGCCATGTTCGTGTGATGTTGTAGGACAAAGCATGATAGTTTTGGGGTGGATTTTGATTGTTCCTTGAAGTATATATTGTTGTCTTTCCATCCATGTCCTCACATGTCCATTTGAGTGGCTGTAGCATGCTTATCTTTTGCTCCAAACTTTCAATAAAATTCTGCTGCCAGAATTTTATTTCAAAGTTCAATATGTCCAAGATCATTGCTAGTGATCCGTGACTCCGTTGGGGGTGCACCTTGGACCTAGTTGCTGTACATTATATCTAGTTTATGTTCAAGTCCTTTGCCATGCTTTTTGGGTGCTGTAGATTAATTATTTTGAGCTCCCAAGATGCTATGTTGCTGTAATTTGCAGTTTTCGCTCAAATCTTGTTTCGGGCATAACTTTTAGCCCGTAACTCCGATTTCAGCGATCTTTATATCAAACTTGGGTGATTTTCAGTGTAGATTAATAATATCAGGTTGTTATCTTGTTTTGAGGTGTTTTGCTTGAGTGATGTTTTCCGTGCTCCATGTGCATCACTAGTGCATCCTTCATGCATACATGTTTTTCGAGTGCGCATTGCATCGTGTTGATTGGTGCTTGGTGTGTTTGTCTTGATTAGAGCCGGAAGCTGAGCACGAGTTTTCCAACGAGGTTGAGCACGAGGTTTCCAACGAGTTTGAGCAAGAGGACCCTTCTTTCGATCCGAACTTCTTCTCTTCAGGCAAGATGACCGAACCCCGATAACTTTACTATCTTCGCCTATTGCTAGTAGTCTCGATCTATAGTTTTGCCTCGATGCCCATGTTCTTCTTGTCAGCCTCCTACTTGTAACCAATTGCCATGTTTAACCAACCCTACCTATGCAAACCGTTGCTTGGCTAAGTACGCTTCGCTCAGCCCTTCTTATAGCGTTGCTAGTTGCAGATGAAGATCGAAGATGCTTGCTTCATGATGAAGTTTGGTTGGGTTATATCACACTATATAAATGCTTTAACTGAAATCACATATATATTGGCAAGGGTGGAAGGCTAAGCCTTTTGCTTGGTGTTTTGTTCCACTCATGCCGTTAGGATCCGTATAAGCCGGTTTTATGTTCCTTGATTATGCGTTCCTAACACGGTTGGGGTGTATGGGACCCCCTCGATAAACCGCTATGTGCTAAGTCTTTTCCAGCAAGTCCCAACATTGGTACTATTCGCCTAATAACAACCTAAACATGCATAAGGGAGTAATTAACCCTCTTTCTTAATCAACAACCCCGGGCCAGTGCTCCACATGAGTGTTGGTCCGAAACGGGCAACCTGCGGGGCCACCTCGAGGAAACTCAAGGTTTGGTAAAAACCTGTAGCTTGTCCCATCCGGTCGTGGCCTGAGACGAGATACGCGCGGCTACTATCAGGGTGTCGGCACGCCGGGAGGATTTGCTGGATTAGCCTTACCTTAGTTCGGTATATCTTGAGCACGGGATTCCGAGGATACTCGGGTCTTCCCACTTTGGAGTTGCGACTCCGCGGATCGTGGGCTTGTAATGGGTCAAGTTGGAACACCCCTGCAGGGTTTGAACTTTCGAAAGCCGTGCCCGCGGTTATGTGGCAGATGGGAGCTTGTTAATTCCGGTTGTAGATAACTTGACACAATGCTACTAATACACTACCAGCGTGTGTTCCGTGACTGTCAATTTCCGAATAGGGATTCGGGAGTTGAACACGGAGGGGTTATGCTTGTGAGCTCGTAGCTAGGATCACTTAGTGATCACTTCTCGCGTTGCCTTCTCTTCTCGCTCTCTCTTGCGTAAGTTAGATGCTAGTTGCTGCTGCAGACTCTTTGTTGTTCCTTCACCTCATTTCTTTCTTCAGCCTTTCCCTCACCTAAAGGCTTAAATAGTTCTGTTACCCGGGAACGGGATTGCTGAGTCCTCTGTGGCTCACAGTTACTTCACACACCAGATGCAGGTCCAGCTGTGAGCTATCCAGGTGATGGCACCGAGCTGGATTGGGAGTACGATGAAGAACGTAGTCGCTACTACGTGCGCTACCCGGACGATCAGTAGTGGAGTCTCTTACTAGGATTCGATCCGCCTGTGGTTGTTTTATCTGAGTTTGGTACTTTGACATTTGGCTTTTGCCCTTAGAGGGTTGTAGTGCTCTTATGTATGATGTTTGAGATTTGTATTGTTATTCTGTGACGTGGCGATTGTAAGCCAACTATTTTAAGTTTACTATCCCCTCTTTTACATGAGTTGTGCAAAGTTTACCAGACTTGAGATCATTCTAGGATGGAATTATGCCTTTAAGTCGGGCCTCGACCCGTAGGAGGTATAACTCCATCCTGGGCATTACATATACAGCAAGTATAAGTTGGTTAAACATGCATGAAAATGCCATAAACAGATTCTTATATTTTTCTGATCATTTTTCATATATAAATTATTTCATTCTGAGCTATGGTTGAATTTCTATGATTTTTTTAAGTTTAAACAATTTTCTGGATTTTCCTAAACAAAAATAATTCCAGAAAATATTTATTGCATCAGCACTGCGTCATGCTTGCGTCAGCAAGTCAACAGTGCTGGCTCAGGTCAAACCTGACGTGTGGGGTCCACACGTCAGTTGCTCAGCAAACTAACTGAGTTAGTTAGCCCTAACTAACTGGGCAGGGCCCACTAGTCAGTGACTGTAGGACTAACCTAATTAGTTAATTAACACTAACTAGATTAATTAGCCAGGCGGGGCCCGCAGGTCAGTGAGAGAGGGGGGGAGTCAACTAGGCAGTGGGGGTCAAAGCACGTCGGTCAGCGGTCAAACCCACCGGCGGCTCGACGCCGGCGTCCACAGACGCGGCGGAGGGGCACGGAATCGTCGTTCCGACGGTTATTTGGGCAGCGGAGACCACGGGCGAGGAGCTGGAGCTCGTCCGCGTCCATTTCAATAAGCAACAGCAGCTAGGGCGGCCGGAGCTCGCCGAAAACGAGCTCGCGGCGGCGCCGGAGTTCGGGCCTCGTCGGAATTGGAGCTACAGGGCACGGGGAGGCCAGGGAGAAGGTGCTACGGGATCCTGGTGAAACGGCGGGTGCGGTGGCGTGCTCGGTTTTGAGCTTGCGTGGCTGTGGCCACGGCGGCGGCATCGCCGGCGGCGGTGAGGTCGGGCATCAGTGGAGAATAGACCTAGAGGTCGCAAACGACTAGGGGAGAAGGGGGAAACGATCCGGGAACTCACCGTGGGTCTGTTGGCGGTTCAGTGGGCTCGGGGAAGCTTCTGCTACGGCGAATCGACGGCGGCAATCGTCGGGGCAGAGGATGAAGACGATGGCATTTGCGGCGTTCCAGGGCACCCGGCGTTGCGTGACTCGGCGAGGAAGACGAAGGCGATGAGGCATATCCCAAGGGCACGTCGGGGAAGCGAGAGATAGGTGGTGGCTACGGTGGTTGCGATCGGCGACGACGACGGCGCTCGGGACCGAGCAGGAGAGAGAGTAGAGGAGAGGGGAGGGGTCCAGGGAGAGTGCGAGAGGGTCGGGGAGGGCGCGTGGCTCGTCCAGAAGCCATCAGGCGGCGAGGGGGATGAAGCAAGCAGGCAGGAGGTGGCGCGGCGCGGCGAAGCACGCGTCGGGCACGCGCCCCGGCCTCCTGGCGCGAGGTTGAGGGTGACTGGCGCTGCCAGTCACCTGGGCCGGCTGCTGGGCCAAGCAGTTGGGCCACCAGGGTGGCACAGGTAAGTCCTTCCCTTTTATTTTCTTTTCTATTTTTCTGACATTTGTTTTGATTTAGTTTCTAAATTAAATCAATTATTTTCTTCTGACATTTTTATTTTGCATGGACCTAGGAATTAATCCAAGCCCCTCAAAATAAAGAATCAGAATTTTGGACATATATAAAATATATAATAAATATATATCCAAGCAAATAACTATTGCATTAATTCCAAATGCCCAAAATAAATACTTATGAGCTCCTAATAATATTGGTTTGATTTTTATTTCTAACCAATATTTTCAGAGAGCAACATGAACATTTCCTTGGACCTTTTTGGAGCAATTTTTATTTGGGTCATTTTCAAAAAGGGTTTCTGAGGGTTTCACAAGTCCTCAATTCAATTTCATTTGAAATTTAAACATGATGCAAACAACAAGACTAACCTAGTGCATACCAGAACTAGGGTTGTGACAAGTCATCAGGTGCCCCCCTGGCGCGGCCAGGGGTGGGGCCGCGCCAGTTGGCTGCCTGGGCCACCCCTGGCTCCCCTCTGGCCCCGCTTTGGTTATTCGCGCAGCTTCCTGTACGCTGATTTTTCCTGTAGTTTTCCCGGAATTTTTGGAGCACTTTTAATATGGGGGAAACCTGAAATAGAAAAACAGCAGAAAACAGGAACTGGCACTGTGGTTCACTGAGTTAACAGGTTAGTCCAAATATGATCAAAAGTGTATGGAAGTGTATAAATATCATAGCAATATCACACAAAAGAGGCATGGAGCAAGCAGAAATTATAGATACGTTTTGGACGTATCAACATCCCCAAGCTTAATTCCTGCTCGTCCTCGAGTAGGTAAATGATAACAAGCATAATTTATGTGGTGACATGCTACCAACCATATAAGAACTTTTTAAGTAAAGCAATCAAGGCATGTAATTCAATTCAAGTCATAACAAGCAAGAGTCTATATTATCATTGTAACAAGCAACATAAGAACATAAAGGTGCAAGAGCTCTCGCTGTCCGTGACTCGAATGTCTCCAAATGGTGTTTGCGTGCAAGAAAGGGGATAGGGATATACGAGAGAGTAAAACATAGTTTTTGTATTGTTGAGAACTTAATCTACTAAAGTTTCACACTTGGTCTTCTTTGGAATCTTATCTTTACTCATCCCCAGACCACCGGCCAGGTACAAGTCAAAATGATCCGCTCCCTTTCGATATTTTGAGCACTCATGCAATGGATGAGCGTAAGCAAGAAAGTCGACACTTAGGATGGCAAAGAGAGAAAAATGATGAAGGGGGAAGACAAAAAAGGGTGTGAAAGGCTCACATCAATGAGGACAATCATAGGCGAGAGAAAGCCAAATGATAGATATGATGTGAGGAGTAGGGATTGCCATGCAACAGATGCACATATGAGCTAAGGTAAGCTCTCCAATGGAACTAGTGGGGGTGCATCCAACTTGCTTGCTCAAGAAGACCTAGAGCTCTTTTGAGGAGGCTCATCATTGGAATATACAAGCCAAGTTCTATAGTGTGAAGGTCCCTACATAGCTATATGCATGAATGATAATCTCTATGGAGTACAAGGTATAAGATGGAGTACGAGTGTGGATCTCTCAACAGGAATAGTAGTGTGCCCCCTTCTCTCTTTTTATTTCTTTTTCTCTTTTTTCTATTTTTTTTATTTTTTTGTGGCCTCAATGGCTCTTTCTATTTAACTATCATTTGTCCTCTTTGGGATCTTTTGATTTTGTCCTCTTTGGGATCTTTTGATTTGTCCTCTTTGGGATCTTTTCCTCACTTTAGGGGCAACACTCTACAAATTACAAGAAGTATAGAAGATCTTTCACACTTTACAAAAGTACTCAACATAAAGAAAATGAAACTATCATGATGTATGCAAATGTATGCCTCTGCCAGTGTAGCAGGATATGCAATGATACTAGCGCGTCATGTAGCAATGATTAGGGAAAGGCCCAACTAGCATGCGGCTCATCGATCAAGCAAAAAGCATGTATGACATGAAGATCAAGTCATGAGAAGATGGATGTTGCATGGCAATGTATCTCGGAAAGGCTATGGAAATGCCTTGATAGGTAGGTATGGTGGCTGTTTTGAGGAAGGATATAATGAGGCTTATGATGACAGAGCGTATCGTGCCAAGGATTTGGATGCACCGGCAAAGTATGCGCCAACTCTCAAGGTGAGAAAGGGCAATGCACGGTACCGAAGAGGCTAGAAAAATATGGCTAGGTGGAAGTGTCAACCTTCGAATACTCACATTAGTCCGAAGAACTCATGCACTTATTATCGGCAACTCTCAATCTAATTAGGAGGTTCACAAAGAGACAAGTACCCCGAGGAGGAGTGTATGGGGGTTTGGTTATCCTTGCGCATCCTCGGCTCATGGTACGTGAGTGTACTCTAATATTCGATCCCTCCAAAGATTAGTGATCCATCTAGTCGCTAAAGTTCTCAACTATTTTGTAGGTTTTCGAAAATAAACACGGATTGCCCAAAATACGACATCTATCACTAATAGGCTAAAGCTCTTGACACCAAAAGTTCAGACATTACTCATGGCAATACCTCAAAACTATTGCAAGTTACTACTAAAATTAAATAGCAACCTCAATTACCTACTTTAAGTTAAGACACACAACTCAGTGCAACAGGCAAACTCTCTTAACAAGATAAACATGAAAACTCAAGAGAGTTCAGCAACCAACTAAACAAAAGCTCTTTAGAAAGAAAATCATGAAAACTAAGAGCTAAACATGACAGCAGCTATGGAAAGACAAAGAACATACACAGCAAAGATAAGCATGAAAATCCTATGTTGTGTTCTAGGTTGAAGTGGAGCGTGTTTCTCTCCCACACAAAGAAAGCTGGGTTCTAACTTGTTATGAACAGCAAGCAAAGCTAAAGAAAACTAAAAAGGAAACTAAGAGCAAGACGCTCCAAGCATAGCACATAACGCATGAAGTGATTAAAATATAGTGGAACGAAAGACGTACTGATAATTGTTGATGGAGAAGGGGATGCATGGGGGCATCCCCAAGCTTAGACGCTTGAGTCTTCTTGAATATTTCTTGGGGGTGCATGGGGGCATCCCCAAGCTTGAGCGTATGACCCTCCTGAATCTTCTTTTATCATCTTCCCTCGCACACTTGAAAACTCCCTTCATAGATAACTCAACATAATCTGATTAGCGAGGTTAGTACCCATAATAAAATAATTTTTCCCTACTGGAAATTAAAATAATCTTGAAGAGCTACTGTTTCTCAAGACTGCCAAAAGGTTTTTGCAAAGAAAAAGCAAGCTCAAGGTTTGCAAAACGAAGAAAAGGCAAAACAGGACAGAATCTGTGAAAAACAGACCAGCAGGTAGTAAATAATTTTTTAGGGGCACTTCTGCAACTCAAATAAAAAAACTCAGAACAGATGCCCGAAAGCCAATTGTATAGAGCACGCTGTCAAAAAAATTCAGATCAAAAAGATGATCTGGTGATTTTATTCGAATTTTTTTGTCCAAGGACAGAATCTGTTTTCTGGACAGCACGTCACAACTTTTGAACTTTCTTGTAATCGGAGGCTAAACTTGGCACAAAGCTGAAAAGAAAAGATACAATGATGATGCTACTATAGTAACAAACATCAAGACACAACAAAAGCAAAATTAAACCTAATTCGTTGTGGGCTGCCTCCCAAAAGCGCTTTCTTTTATGCCTTTAAGCTAGGCATGATGCAAAAAGAGAAGATCAAGTTTTATCAAGAGTAAGAGAATAGCTAGCCCGTATAACGGACTCAAAAAGGCAACTTAATCTTCTTTCTAGGGAAGTGTTCCATCCCTTTCTTGAGAGGGAATTGGAATTTTATATTACCCTCTTTCATGTCAATGATAGCACCAACGGTGCGAAGAAAAGGACATCCCAAAATAATTGGACAAGAAGGTTCACATTCAATATCCATAATAGTAAAATCAACGGGAACATAACTGTCATTGACAATGATAAGAACATCGTCGATCTTCCCCAAAGGTTTCTTTACGGAAGAATCAACAAGACGAACACCAAAAGAACAAGGATCAAAAGGTTTCAATTTAAACATATCATACATTCTTTTGGGCATAACGGAGGTACTAGCTCCAACATCACATAAAGCATAGCAAGAGAAGTTATTCAACTTAATTTTAATCATAGGATCCCAACCATCTTCTAGCTTTCTAGGTATGGAGGCTTCTACCCTAAGCTTCTCCTCCCTAGCTTTGATGAGAGCATTAGTGATATGCTCCGTGAAGGCAAGATTAAGTGTGCTAGTGTGGGGATCTCTAGACATCTTGTGAAGAAAACCAATAACTTCAGAAAGGGTGCAATTATCAAAATCAAGGTCACTACTATCAAGTAAAGTGGTAGTGGTGTCCTTTAGGCTCACTTGTTTGGTAGCTTCTATGGTTATAGGAGTTTCTTCTTCTACGGTTGAGGTCATAGCATCACCATTAATAGGTCCAATGAGACTAGGAGTGCATTGGGTGCTAAGAGTTTGGATATCCTCAACAACTTGGATAGTAGCAACAGTGTGGTGGGTAGGAAGGCTCTTAATTCTATCTTGTTCCTCCTTCAGGGGTGCAACCATTTCAGGTTTAGCTGCCATTTGGTTTATCAAAGTGGCTTGTGTGTGGGACATATTAGAAACTTGGGTCTCAGTGATGGTGAGCCTAGTCTGGAGGTTAGAAATCTCAATATTTAGGCTCTCCAGTTGTCTACCAATGTCTCGCAAGATAGCAGTATGCTCATCTAATTGCCTCGAGAAGGTCTTGTTTTGTTCATATTGGGTGTGCATGTAGTTCCTAGTGGCCTTCTCTATTTCTAGAAGTTTCTCATAACTAGGCATGTCTCTATCTCTAGGGGTGGAGTTCTTGGTGCTAGGATAAGCATTGTTGTTCCCATAGGAATTAGAGGGGAACGGTCTAGGGTTGCTACCAAAATTACTCCTATAAGCATTGTTATTGAAGTTGTTTCTAGAGATAAAGTTCACATCTATTTGATCTTGAGGAATCAAAGAATTTAAAGGAACATCATGAGGATCAATAGAAGATTGCTTGGAAAGTAGAGACATGATCAAGTCAACTTTTTCATTTAGGGAGGAAATCTCCTCGACAGAGTTTACCTTCCTACCTGTTGGAGCGCGTTCGGTGTGCCATTGGGAATAATTGGTCATCATCTCGTCGAGAAGCTTCGTGGCAGCACCAAGTGTAGTTGACATAAAGGTTCCTCCCACGGCCGAATCTAACAAGTTCCGCGAGGTAAAGTTCAAGCCTGCATAAAAAGTTTGGATAACCATCCAAGTAGTCAAACCATGAGTAGGGCAGTTCTTGACAAGAGATGTCATGCGTTCCCAAGCTTGGGCAACGTGTTCATTATCCAATTGTTTAAAATTCATTATGTTACTCCTTAATTTGATAATTTTAGCAGGGGGATAGTACTTCCCAATAAAGGCATCCTTGCACTTGTCCCAAGAATCTATACTATTCCTAGGCAAGGATTGAAACCAGATTTTAGCTCCTCCTCTCAAGGAGAAAGGAAAAAGATTAAGCTTAACAATATCACCATCTACTTCTTTGTACTTTTGCATATCCCAGAGCTCAACAAAATTATTTAAGTGCAAAGCAGCATCATCTCCAGTACCGGAGAATTGATCTTTCATAACTAGGTTCAGTAAAGCAGGTATAATCTCATAAGAGGGTGCTGAAGTGGCAGGTGTAGTAATAGGCGTGCAGATAAAGTCATTGTTGTTATGACTAGTGAAGTCACACAACTTGGTGTTCTCGGTGGAACCCATAGCAGCAGCAAGCAAGATAACTATTTTTGTGATTTTTGGTAAGGGACACTAAAGCAAAAACTGAAAGGTAAACTAACAAGATTAAAAAGCAAAGATAAAAGATAGCGTGCAACTCCCCTATCTTGAAGAGTGGAGTCCCCGGCAACGGCGCCAGAAACTTTGCTTGATGGCTTCTCGCCCCTCGTTGGTTACCCCAAGTGGAAGGTTGAGATGTAGCGTAGCAGCAAGTTTCCCTTGGCAAAGATACCAAGGATCGAATCCCGTGAGACTCTGAGGGTCGACAAGAAGGTGTCAACGGCGCCAGAAACTTAGCGGTTGACAGGACCTGCACACAGATACAAATAACTTTGCTCCCAACGAGTACAGAGAGGTTGACAATCCCTCCGGCCTTGTTGTTTACAAAGGATCAAACACAAGAGATAATAATGATAGCTATGACTGCAACTAGGAAATAAGAACAGGAAGTAAATAGAAGGTGTGATCAGTGGTGGTAATATGGACCGGGGTCCCATGATGTTCACTACTGATGTCTCTCTCCCAAAAGACGATAAAACAGCAAAGCGAGGTAAACAAATTACAGCTGGGCAATTGACAGGATTATGTGCGCAAACCAATGCTAACTATGCTGCAAACAAAGGTAGAGGCTCAAAAGCATGGGCGGTACGCCAAGGCAAGTAGACCGAAATCCATCTGCATCTACTACTAATCATCCACCTTGAGATATCTATCCAGAACATCTCACTGGTATTAAGTTGCGAATCCCACCCATAGTGTAAACTCAAAGCAACACACAACTGCATTAAAAGAACTTTGCGTAAAGTAAACAATCCTTACACCCCGCAAGTACAAGCACCGTTGTTTTCTCCCTTGTGGCAACAGCACATCCCCTAGACTCATGTTTCTGTCACTCAAGCTAGTCATCAGGGGGCATGAACCCACAATCAAGCATAACGCTCCCTCTTGGAGTTACTACCTACTACTTGGCCAAAGCAATAAACAGCAACGGAGAACATGCAAGAATTACTCAAGAACATAAATATAAAAGAGGCTAATCAAATATATTACTCACACACAATCTGAACATAATCTCATAATCCATCGGATCCCAGCAAACTCAGCAGAGCAACAGCATAAAGATTACATATGTGCCTCGATCATGTAGGACAGCTCACGAGGTCTAAACCATGAAGAACAAAGAGGGGAGGAGAACATCACATAGCTACTGATCATGGACCCATGGTCCAAGGTGGACTACTCACGACTCATCCGGGAAGCGTCCATGGTGGTGGAGAAGCTCCCGATGGTGGTTCTCCCCTCCGGCAGGGTGCCGGGAAGAGTTCTCCTGATGCTCCCGATCTTGGAAGCGCTGCGGCGGCGGAACAGAGACGAGTTCGCGAAAAAGGGTTCCGTCCTCGAGGGTTTCGGGACGAGAGGAATATATATGCGAAGGGGGGTCACCAGAGGCGGAGCCGGGGCCCCAGGCGCCCCCTAGCGCGGCCAGGGGTGGGGCCGCGCCAGGTGGCCGCCTGGGACACCCCTGGCTCCCCTCTGGCCCCGCTTTGGTTATTCGCGAAGCTTCCTGTACACTGATTTTTCCTGTATTTTTCCCGGAATTTTTGGAGCACTTTTAATATGGGGGAAACCTGAAATAGAAAAACAGCAGAAAACAAGAACTGGCACTGTGGTGCACTGAGTTAATAGGTTAGTCCAAATATGATCAAAAGTGTATGGAAGTGCATAAATATCATAGCAATATCACACAAAAGAGGCATGGAGCAAGCAGAAATTATAGATACTTTTTGAACGTATCATGCGGTGGGTAATTTAAGATCCTCAAGAAATTCTTTGAACATGCCTTTGACCTCGGTCATCAATGATTCTTTCAATGTGCCCAAAGCCACACTGAACTCCTCACGAGAGAGCGAGGGACCCCCATCAGACGAAGACAAGGAAGGATTTCCACTGGAGTGTTCCTCCATCTCGACAACATTGTCACCCATACTCTTTGGACGGTAAAGTCCTTAATAAAGAGACGAGGCTCTCATACCAAATGAAAGGATCGATATGGTTGACTAGAGGGGGTGAATAGGCAACTAACAATTTTTAGCTTTTCTTGACAAAATTAAACTTAGCAACAAAATAGGTTGTCTAGATGTGCAACTACGTGGACAACCTATATGATGCAACAATAACAAGCATACAAGCAAGCAAGGTATAAAGCACAATAAAACTTGTATAAGTAAAGGTAAGAGATATCCAAGAGTGGAACCGGTGGAGACGAGGATGTGTTACCGAAGTTCCTTCCCTTTGAGGGGAAATACGTCTCCGTTGGAGCAGTGTGGATGCACAATGCTCCCCAAGAAGCTGAAGGAAATATGCCCTAGAGGCAATAATAAAGATGTTATTTGTATTTCCTTATATCATGATAAATGTCTTTTATTCATGCTAGAATTGTATTAACCGGAAACTTAGTACATGTGTGGATACATAGACAAAACAGTATGTCCCTAGTATGCCTCTACTAGACTAGCTCATTGATCAAAGATGGTTATGTTTCCTAGCCATAGACATGAGTTGTCATTTGATCAACGGGATCACATCATTAGGAGAATGATGTGATCGACAAGACCCATCCGTTAGCATAGCACTATGATCGATTAGTTTTACTGCTATTGCTTTCTTCATGACTTATACATACTCCTATGACTATGAGATTATGCAACTCCCGAATACCGTAGGAACACCTTGTGTGCTATCAAACGTCACAACGTAACTGGGTGATCATAAATATGCTCTACAGGTGTCTCCGAAAGTATTCGTGGTGTTGGCATAGATCAAGATTAGGATTTGTCACTCCGAGTGTCGGAGAGGTATCTCTGGGCCCTCTCGGTAACACACATCACAATAAGCCTTGCAAGCAAAAGACTAATGAGTTAGTCACGAGATGATGTGTTACGGAACGAGTAAAGAGACTTGCCGGTAACGAGATTAAACTAGGTATAGAGATACCGACGATCGAATCTCGGGCAAGTAACATACCGTTGACAAAAGGAACAACGTATGTTGTTATGCAGTTCTGACCGATAAAAGATCTTCGTAGAATATGTAGGAGCCAATATGAACATCCAGGTTCCGCTATTGGTTATTGACCGGAGATGAGTCTCAGTCATGTCTACATAGTTCTCGAACCCGTAGGGTCCGCACGCTTAACGTTTGATGACGATCGGTATTATGAGTTTATGAGTTTTGATGTACCGAAGGTAGTTCGGAGTCTCGGATGAGATCACGGACATGACGAGGAGTCTCGGAATGTCCGAGACATAAAGATTGATATATTGGACGACTATATTCGGACACCAGAAGTATACCGGAAAAGTTTCGGATTTAACGGGATTGCCGGAGGGGGTTACCGGAACCCCCTACGAGGGGGGATGGTCCATAGTGGGCCTTAAGGGAAAGAGAGAGGCAGCCCATAGGGTCTGGCCGGCGCCCCACCTAGGGTTCCTAGTTGGACTAGGATTGGGGGGCGCCACCTCTCCCTCTTTTCCTTTCCCTCTCTTCCTTCTTTGGTGGTTCCTACTAGGAATAGGATTGCAATCCTATTCCTAGTAGGATTGCACCCCTAGCCGCACCAAACAAGGGCCGGCCGGCCTCCCCCCTTGCTCCTTTATATACGGGGGCAGGGGGCACCCAAAGACACACAAGTTGAATTGTTTCAGCCGTGTGCGGTGCCCCCCTCCACAGAAACACACCTCGGTCATACCGTCGCGGTGCTTAGGCGAAGCCCTGCGCCGGTGAATACATCATATCCGTCACCACGCCGTCGTGCTGACGAAACTCTCCCGTGAAGCTCAACTGGATCAAGAGCTCGTGGGACGTCATCAAGCTGAACGTGTGCTGAACGCGGAGGTGCCGTGCGTTCGGTACTTGATCGGTTGAATCGCGAAGAAGTTCGACTACATCAACCGCGTCACTTGACGCTTCCGCTTCCGGTCTACGAGGGTACGTAGACACACTCTTCCCTCTCGTTGCTATGCATCTGGTAGATAGATCTTGCGTGATCGTAGGAAAATTTTAAAATACTACGTTCCCCAACAGTGGCATCAGAGCCAGGTCTATGCGTAGATGATATGCACGAGTAGAACACAATGAGTTGTGGGCGATACTAGTCATACTACTTACCAGCATGTCATACTTTGCTTCGGCGGTATTGTGAGATGAAGCGGCCCGGACCGACATTACGCGTACGCTTACGCGAGACTGGTTTCACCGTTACGAGCACTCGTTGCTTAAAGGTGACTGGCGGGTGTCTGTCTCTCTCACTTTAGCTGAATCAAGTGTGGCTACGCCTGGTCCTTGTGAAGGTTAAAACAGCACATACTTGACGAAACATCGTTGTGGTTTTGTATGCGTAGGTAAGAACGGTTCTTGCTAAGCCCGTAGCAGCCACGTAAAACTTGCAACAACAAAGTAGAGGACGTCTAACTTGTTTTTGCAGGGCATGTTGTGATGTGATATGGTCAAGACATGATGAGTTATACGGTTTTGTATGAGATGATCATGTTTTGTAATGTTATCGGCAACTGGCAGGAGCCATATGGTTGTCGCTTTATTGTATGAAATGCAATCACCATGTAATTTCTTTACTTTATCACTAAGCGGTAGCGATAGTCGTAGAAGCAATAGTTGGTGAGACGACAACGATGCTACGATGGAGATCAAGGTGTCACGCCGGTGACGAAGGTGATCATGGAGGTGCTTTGGAGATGGAGATCAGAAGCACAAGATGATGATGGCCATATCATGTCACATATTTTGATTGCATGTGATGTTTATCTTATTATGCTTCTTATTTTGCTTAGAACGACGGTAGCATTATAATATGATCCCTTACTAAATTTCAAGGTATAAGTGTTCTCCCTGAGTATGCACCGTTGCGAAAGTTCGTCGTGCCGAGACACCACGTGATGATCGGGTGTGATAAGCTCTACGTTCAAATACAACGGGTGTAAGCCAGTTTTGCACACGCAGAATACTCGGGTTAAACTTGACGAGCCTAGCATATGCAGATATGGCCTCGGAACACTGGAGACCGAAAGGTCGAGCGTGAATCATATAGTAGATATGATCAACATAAGATGTTCACCATTGAAACTACTCCATCTCACGTGATGATCGGACATGGTTTAGTTGATTTGGATCACGTGATCATTTAGATGACCGGAGGGATGTCTATCTAAGTGGGAGTTATTTAAATTAATATGATTAAATTGAACTTTAATTTATCATGAACTTAGTCCTGATAGTTTTTTGCATATCTATGTTGTTGTAGATCAATGGCCCGTGCTACCGTTCCTTTGAATTTTAATGCATTCCTAGAAAAAGCTAAGTTGAAAGATGATGGTAGCAATTACACGGACTGGGTCCGTAACTTGAGGATTATCCTCATTGCTGCACAGAAAAATTATGTCCTTGAAGCACCGCTAGGTGACAAGCCCCCTCCCGCTAATGTAGACGCTTTGAACGTCTGGCAGTCGCGGTCTGATGACTACACGATAGTTCAGTGTGCCATGCTTTACGGCTTAGAACCGGGACTTCAACGATGTTTTGAACGTCATGGACCATATGAGATGTTCCAGGAGTTGAAGTTAATATTTCAAGCAAATGCCCAGATTGAGAAATATGAGATTTCCAATAAGTTCTACAGCTGCAAGATGGAAGAGAATAGTTCTATCAGTGAACACTTGCTCAGAATGTCTGGGTACTACAATCATATGACTCAACTTGGTTGCAAAGTTGACGAGGATAGTGTTATTGATAGAGTTCCTCAATCACTGCCACCAAGCTATAAAGGCTTTGTGATGAACTATAATATGCAAGGGATGCAGAAGACAATTCCCGAGCTCTTCGCTATGCTCAAAGCTGCGGAGGTAGAAATCAAGAAGGAGCATCAAGTGTTGATGGTTAACAAGACCACTAGTTTCAAGAAAAAGGGCAAGGGAAAGAAGGGGAACTTCAAGAAGAATAGTAAGACAGTTGCTACTTCCACGAAGAAACCCAAGTCTGGAGCCAAGCCTGAAACTGAGTGCTTCTACTGCAAGGGGACTCGACACTGGAAGCGGAACTGCCCCAAGTATTTGGCGGATAAGAAGGATGGCAAGGTGAACAAAGGTATATGTGATATACATGTTATTGATGTGTACCTTACTAATGCTCGTAGTAGTACCTGGGTATTTGATACCGGTTCGGTTGCTAATATTTGTAACTCGAAACAGGGACTACGGATTAAACGAAGATTGGCTAAGGACGAGGTGACGATGCGCGTGGGAAACGGTTCCAAAGTGGATGTGATCGCCGTCGGCACGCTACCTCTACATCTACCTTCGGGATTAGTTTTAGACCTAAATAATTGTTATTTGGTGCCAGCGTTGAGCATGAACATTATATCTGGATCTTGTTTGTTGCGAGACGGTTATTCATTTAAATCAGAGAATAATGGTTGTTCTATTTTTATGAATAATATCTTTTATGGTCATGCACCCTCAAAGAGTGGTCTATTCTTATTAGATCTCAATTGTAGTGATACACATATTCATAATAATGAAACCAAAAGATGCAAGGTTAATAATGATAGTGCAACTTATTTGTGGCACTGTCGTTTAGGTCATATTGGTGTAAAACGCATGAAGAAACTCCATAGTGATGGACTTTTGGAATCACTTGATTATGAATCACTTGGTGCTTGCGAACCATGCCTCATGGGCAAGATGACTAAAACTCCGTTCTTCGGAACTATGGAGCGAGCAACAGATTTGTTGTAAATCATACATACTGATGTATGTGGACCAATGAGTGTTGAAGCACGCGGCGGGTATCGTTATTTTCTGACCTTCACTGATGATTTGAGCAGATATGGGTATATCTACTTGATGAAGCACAAGTCTGAAACATTTGAAAAGTTCAAAGAATTTCAGAGTGAAGTAGAGAATCATCGTAACAAGAAAATAAAGTTTCTACGATCTGATCGTGGAGGAGAATATTTGAGTTACGAGTTTGGTCTTCATTTGAAACAATGTGGAATAGTTTCACAACTCACGCCATCCGGAACACCACAGCGTAATGGTGTGTCTGAACGTCGTAACCGTACTTTATTGGATATGGTACGATCTATGATGTCTCTTACCGATTTACCACTATCGTTTTGGGGTTATGCTTTAGAGACAGCTGCATTCACGTTAAATAGGGCACCATCTAAATCCGTTGATACGACACCTTATGAACTATGGTTTGGCAAGAAACCAAAGTTGTCGTTTCTTAAAGTTTGGGGCTGCGATGCTTATGTGAAAAAGCTTCAACCTGATAAGCTCGAACCCAAGTCGGAGAAATGTGTCTTCATAGGATACCCAAAAGAGACTGTTGGGTACACCTTCTATCACAGATCCGAAGGCAAGATATTCGTTGCTAAGAATGGATCCTTTCTAGAGAAGGAGTTTCTCTCGAAAGAAGTGAGTGGGAGGAAAGTAGAACTTGATGAGGTAATTGTACCTTCTCCCGGATTGGAAAGTAGTACATCACAGAAAATTGTTCCAGTGATTCCTACACCAATCAGTAAGGAAGTTAATGATGATGATCATGAAACTTCGGATCAAGTTTCTGCTGAACGTAATAGATCAACCAGAGTACGTTCCGCACCAGAGTGGTACGGCAACCCAATTCTGGAAATCATATTACTAGACCATGATGAACCTACGAACTATGAGGAAGCGATGATGAGCCCAGATTCCGCAAAATGGCTTGAAGCCATGAAATCTAAGATGGGATCCATGTATGAGAACAAAGTGTGGACTTTGGTTGACTTGCCCGATGATCGGCAGGCCATCGAAAATAAATGGATCTTCAAGAGGAAGACCGACGCAGATGGTAATGTTACTGTTTACAAAGCTCGACTTGTTGCGAAAGGTTTTCGACAAGTTCAAGGAGTTGACTACGATGAGACTTTCTCACCTGTAGCGATGCTTAAGTCTGTCCGAATCATGTTAGCAATTTCCGCATTTTATGATTATGAAATCTGGCAAATGGATGTCAAAACTGCATTCCTGAATGGATATCTCAAAGAAGAGTTGTATATGATGCAACCAGAAGGTTTTGTCGATCCAAAAGGTGCTAACAAAGTATGCAAGCTCCAGCGATCCATCTATGGAGTGGTGCAAGCATCTCGGAGTTGGAATATACGCTTTGATGAGGTGATCAAAGCATATGGTTTTATACAGACTTTTGGAGAAGCCTGTATTTACAAGAAAGTGAGTGGGAGCTCTGTAGCATTTCTAATATTATATGTGGATGACATATTGTTGATTGGAAATGATATAGAATTTCTGGATAGCATAAAAGGATACTTGAATAAGAGTTTTTCAATGAAAGACCTCGGTGAAGCTGCTTATATATTAGGCATCAAGATCTATAGAGATAGATCAAGACGCTTAATTGGACTTTCACAAAGCACATACCTTGATAAGATTTTGAAGAAGTTCAAAATGGATCAGTCAAAGAAAGGGTTCTTTCCTGTATTACAAGGTATGAAGTTGAGTAAGACTCAATGCCCGACCACTGCAGAAGATAGAGAGAAAATGAAAGTCATTCCCTATGCCTCAGCCATAGGATCTATCATGTATGCAATGCTGTGTACCAGACCTGATGTGTGCCTTGCTATAAGTCTAGCAGGGAGGTACCAAAGTAATCCAGGAGTGGATCACTGGACAGCGGTCAAGAACATCCTGAAGTATCTGAAAAGGACAAAGGATATGTTTCTCGTGTATGGAGGTGACAAAGAGCTCGTCGTAAACGGTTACGTCGATTCTAGCTTTGACACTGATCCGGATGACTCTAAGTCACAAACCGGATATGTATTTTTATTGAACGGTGGAGCTGTCAGTTGGTGCAGTTCCAAGCAGAGCGTCGTGGCGGGATCTACGTGTGAAGCGGAATACATAGCTGCTTCGGAAGCAGCAAATGAAGGAGTCTGGATGAAGGAGTTCATATCCGATCTAGGTGTAATACCTAGTGCATCGGGTCCAATGAAAATCTTTTAGGACAACACTGGAGCAATAGCCTTGGCGAAGGAATCCAGGTTTCACAAGAGAACAAAGCGCATCAAAAGACGCTTCAATTCCATCCGCGATCTAGTCAAGGAGGGAGACATAGAGATTTGCAAAATACATACGGATCTGAATGTAGCAGACCCGTTGACTAAGCCTCTTCCACGGGCAAAACATGATCAGCACCAGGACTCCATGGGTGTGAGGATCATCACTTTGTAATCTAGATTATTGACTCTAGTTCAAGTGGGAGACTGAAGGAAATATGCCCTAGAGGCAATAATAAAGATGTTATTCGTATTTCCTTATATCATGATAAATGTCTTTTATTCATGCTAGAATTGTATTAACCGGAAACTTAGTACATGTGTGGATACATAGACAAAACAGTATGTCCCTAGTATGCCTCTACTAGACTAGCTCATTGATCAAAGATGGTTATGTTTTCTAGCCATAGACATGAGTTGTCATTTGATCAACGGGATCACATCATTAGGAGAATGATGTGATGGACAAGACCCATCCGTTAGCATAGCACTATGATCGATTAGTTTTACTGCTATTGCTTTCTTCATGACTTATACATGTTCCTATGACTATGAGATTATGCAACTCCCGAATACCGTAGGAACACCTTGTGTGCTATCAAACGTCACAACGTAACTGGGTGATCATAAAGATGCTCTACAGGTGTCTCCGAAAGTATTCGTGGTGTTGGCATTGATCAAGATTAGGATTTGTCACTCCGAGTGTCGGAGAGGTATCTCTGGGCCCTCTCGGTAACACACATCACAATAAGCCTTGCAAGCAAAAGACTAATGAGTTAGTCACGAGATGATGTGTTACGGAACGAGTAAAGAGACTTGCCGGTAACGAGATTGAACTAGGTATAGAGATACCGACGATCGAATCTCGGGCAAGTAACATACCGTTGACAAAAGCAACAACGTATGTTGTTATGCGGTTCTGACCGATAAAAGATCTTCGTAGAATATGTAGGAGCCAATATGAACATCCAGGTTCCGCTATTGGTTATTGACCGGAGATGAGTCTCAGTCATGTCTACATAGTTCTCGAACCCGTAGGGTCCGCACGCTTAACGTTTGATGATGATCGGTATTATGAGTTTATGAGTTTTGATGTACCAAAGGTAGTTCGGAGTCCCGGATGAGATCACGGACATGACGAGGAGTCTCGGAATGTCCGAGACATAAAGATTGATATATTGGACGACTATATTCGGACACCAGAAGTATACCGGAAAAGTTTCGGATTTAACGGGATTGCCGGAGGGGGTTACCGGAACCCCCTACGAGGGGGGATGGTCCATAGTGGGCCTTAAGGGAAAGAGAGAGGCAGCCCATAGGGGCTGGCCGGCGCCCCACCTAGGGTTCCTAGTTGGACTAGGATTGGGGGGCGCCACCTCTCTCTCTTTTCCTTTCCCTCTCTTCCTTCTTTGGTGGTTCCTACTAGGAATAGGATTGCAATCCTATTCCTAGTAGGATTGCACCCCTAGCCGCACCAAACAAGGGCCGGCCGGCCTCCCCCCTTGCTCCTTTATATACGGGGGCACGGGGGCACCCAAAGACACACAAGTTGAATTGTTCCAGCCGTGTGCGGTGCCCCCCTCCACAGAAACACACCTCGGTCATACCGTCGCGGTGCTTAGGCGAAGCCCTGCGCCGGTGAATACATCATATCCGTCACCACGCCGTCGTGCTGACGAAACTCTCCCGTGAAGCTCAACTGGATCAAGAGCTCGTGGGACGTCATCAAGCTGAACGTGTGCTGAACGCGGAGGTGCCGTACGTTCGGTACTTGATCGGTTGAATCGCGAAGAAGTTCGACTACATCAACCGCGTCACTTGACGCTTCCGCTTCCGGTCTACGAGGGTACGTAGACACACTCTTCCCTCTCGTTGCTATGCATCTGGTAGATAGATCTTGCGTGATCGTAGGAAAATTTTAAAATACTACGTTCCCCAACAGAAGCCACTAGGGCCACCGTATTCTCCTCAAGCCCTCACACAATGCGATATGCCGTGATTGCACTATTAGTGCCCTTGGAGGCAGCGACCGAACCTTTACAAACAAGGTTGGGTCTCTCTCCACAACTGAATTGGCTCCCAATGAAACCACGGAGCTTCACCATAATGGAATGTGGATTCGAGGTGACCTCTTCTATCTAGGGCGCCCAAGCACCCAAGAGTAACAAAATCCACACAAGAAAGTATGGGGGAATCAAATATCCTTTGGTGGAAGTGTAGATCTAGGTCTCCTCCTTCAATCATTAGCAAATCAACGAGTTTGAGTGGCTAGAGAGAGAGAGAGAGAGATCGGGCAAGAGAGCTTTAATAGCAGTAATGGAGGAGAGAGAGAGGCAAGAGGTAGGTGGGAGGAAGGAGAAGCACCTCCTTAAATAGGCCCCCCACAGATCCAACCGTTATGTGAAGAAATGCATAGGAGCGGTACTTCCCTAATAGGCACCGGTACAACCGGTGAATGCGGGAAACCCCTGCTAGGGCACCAGG
The DNA here is from genome assembly GCA_902687465.1 of Secale cereale. Taxonomy (NCBI): domain Eukaryota; kingdom Viridiplantae; phylum Streptophyta; class Magnoliopsida; order Poales; family Poaceae; genus Secale; species Secale cereale. The sequence continues at coordinate 343,061,692 of LR738712.1, forward strand.
CCGGTACTTCTAGTGGCGCACCCGGTAGTACCGGTTTATCAGAATAAACCAGAACTACAGCACAACCACCGCTCAACTACCTGGTCACATACATAATTTAAACCCCTTAGGCCGGTAGTTGGAGCGAAGGTTGGGTCGGAACTACCGCTGGGCCAGCAGTCTGTGGGTGGTGGGGTCTGAGACGGTACTACCGCCCTGAACATCGGTAGTACCAGTTTGTCAAGACAAACCAGAACTACCGTTCCACCATCGATATACCACCGTACTCGATACAGAAGGGAGTCACCCCTGAGCGGTACTTGGAGCGGTGGTAAGACCGGAACTACCGGCCAGCGGTACGATCGCTCATGATAGCGGTACTACCGCCAGGGACAGAACTACACAAGACAGAGGACGGGGAACCTCTATCTCCTCGAACGGAGGGTATACGGTGGGTGTAAAATAATGTGTATGTAAGTGATTCACCCAATACCTTCCGATGCGGATTCCCTCTTAATAGTACGGATATCCTACGACTAAAGGAATAAAAACATCGGAAACTCCGTCTTCGATCTTTTCTACATAGAGGGAAAACCTAACCGTCTTGCGCCACACATTGTGTACCTGAGAAAGCTATGGCACACGATTACTCCATACGTGTGTTGTCATCATCACCAAAACCCTAAGGCACAATATGCCCTAACAGCCCAGCAGCAAGCCTTCGGCCCATTTTAGCTTAGCAAGCAGCCGCACCGCCAACCTCTTTTTTTTTCTCTGACCTCTTCTTTGTCGCTGACCACTAGGGCCCATCTGTCATCCCTCTCCTTCACGTGTTCATCTCGAACACTGTAGCTATCGAACCGAATCGAGATCGAACCGATCGATTCGATCGATCCTTTGCAGTCTCACCTCCATATACATACTTTGCAGTCTCACCACCGAGCCGCGCCGCCGCCGTCTTGTTCAACTCGGGCGCCCAGCTTCTGTTCTTCTCCGGTGAGTAGCCCCGTGATGTCTGATCTAAGTTGGACCGCCCAGATTAAGTGTTGTTGATTTATTTTCTTTGTGAACCGGTATCCACTAAGTAGAGGTTGTCCGTTACATAAGCCATTACAACAAATACCCTACGGCCACTCACACCTTGACATGTGTCGCATCCACCATTGCCGCTGCAGTTCTTCCACGAACACAGTTTTGTCACAATATTTTTGGGCAGACTTCATATCAAATTTTCATTTTGGTATATCTTTTAGCCTATAACTCCAATTTAGATGATTCTTTTTCATGTGTACTCGCAATGACCGGGAGAATAGAGTAGAACCAAAATTTCACATTTTTGAATAATTCAAATTTGAATTTGTTTAAATTTGAATTCAAACTTCTGAGGGTCATATCTTTTAAACTGTTGATCCAAATTAGTTGATTCTTTTTGAATTGTGATCCTACTAGCATGTAGATGATAGATACCTACTGATATTTTCTGTTGTTCAAGTTTTCATTTGAATTCCTTGCTGTTTACTTTGTCGTGGTGTTATGTGAGTACGGTTTATTTATCGTGCATTCGTTAATCGTATAGATTGTCTGGAGTGTGAAGCGGATCGGAATTATGTTGGAAATATGCCCTAGAGGAAATAATAAATTGGTTATTATCATATTTCTCTGTTCATGATAATCATTTATTATCCATGCTAGAATTTTATTGATCGGAAACTCAAATACATGTGTGGATACATAGACAACAAGTTGCCCTAGTCAGCCTCTACCGGACTAGCTCATTGATCAAAGATGGCTATGGTTTCCTAGCCATTGACATGACTTGTCATTTGATAACGAGATCACATCATTGGGAGAATGATGTGATGGACAAGACACAAATTGTGAACGTAGCATATGATCGTGTCAGTTTATTGCTATCATTTTCTGCATGTCAAGTATATATCTTCCTATGACCATGAGATCATGCAACTCACTGACACCGGAGGAATACCTTGTGTGTACCAAACGTCGCAACTTAACTAGGTGCCTATAAAGGTGCTCTACAGGTATCTCCGAGGGTGTCTGTTGAGTTGGCATTGATCAAGACTGGGATTTGTCACTCCGTGTGATGGAGAGGTATCTCAGGGACCACTCGGTAATACAACATCACAAGAAGCTCGCAATCAATGTGACTAATGAGTTGGCCACGGGATCTTGTATTACGAAACGAGTAAAGAGATGGTAACGAGATTGAACTAGGTATGGATATACCGACGATCGAATCTCGGGCAAGTATCATACTGATAGACAAAGGGAACTACATACGGGATCATCTGAATCCTTGACATCGAGGTTCAACCGATGAGATCTTCGTAGAATACGTGGGAACCAATATGGGCATCCAGGTCCCGCTATTGGTTATTGACCGTAGAGGTGTCTCGGTCATGTCTGCATAGTTCTCGAACCCGTGGGGTCTACACACTTAACGTTTGGTGACGATATTAGTATAGTTGACTCATTATGGTGGTTACCGAAGGTTGTTCGGAGTCCCGGATGAGATCCCGGATGTGACGAGGAACTCCGGAATGGTATAGAGGTGAAGATCGATATATTGGACGAAGGTAATTGGAGTCTGGATGTGTTCCAGGGGTACCGGGTGATGGCCAGCATGACCCAAAGAGGTTTCTGGGGCCCCGGCAAGTGTTGGGGGCCTCATGGGCCAAGAGGAGGGGGCAAACCAGCCCACTAAGGGGTTGTGAGCCCCAC